>JAVDPK010003118.1:31187-49748 GCA_034780415.1 Cichlasoma orientale | reverse complement strand
TGTGTGTGTGTGTGTGTGTGTGTGTGTGTGTGTGTGTGTGTGTGTGTGTGTGTGTGTGTGTGTGTGTGTGTTACAACTATATTTACCGATGAGCAGTTCCTCAAAGTCAATGTGAGGTCTGTCGAAATAGGTGAGTGGTTCTCTAGCAGTGCCCACACACAGGAAGGGAACGGACAGTGATGGAGTCTCAATCATAAATGTCCAGAATGACTCCACTGCATCCAGCTGCTCAGCAACATATTCAAAACGCACCTGCAGACACAGACAATGCAGAAAATTATACATGACTATTAGTTCAAGAAAAAGATAAGGGAGCATGTGAGATGAATAAAGATGAATAGCGAAATTGAAAAGAAGAAAACTCAAGATTGACTAATGCATAATGGGGATAAGGCAGAACGCTGTGAGACAGCTATGAGACACCATCACTGCTATATTGACTGAGGCTGCACTGTGTCCATTCTTACTTCTGCTATCTTCCCAGGTAGGATGGTACCAGATGGGGTGAGACAGTGGAACTGGCTGCCACCTTTGTCCTCACACCTCCACTTGAATGAATAGGGCTTACTGGTTGGGTTCACCACACTAAAAGACCTGCAGAGTAAACCAAAAGCATGAAACATCAGGGGTTACGCTGATGGAGTTAAGAAGTTCTCATCTTACTTTATTTTACCTTGTTGATGGTGCAGACAAGCCAATGGCATGAATCTCCAAAACCCTGGTGTTTGGGTCCAGACGGCCTTCAAATTCAGGATTACGTCGGTTCCCACTGATGTAGTCTGAATCCTCCAGGTCAAAGTGGAATTGGGGCAACAGGCTGCGGCCATACACCAAGATACACGGAGCCTGTTCCTCATCCTGCAAGTTCTGAATACTGGAAGAAATGTGCATCCTTACTAAATGGAGTGATAAACATCCAAACCATTTTGAAACCATTTTCTATTCCAATTTCCAATTTCTGAACATGAACATGAACATGAAGTGTACCTACTTAAATATTTACCTGTGTGAAAAATTCACACTTCATTTACCTGCAGAACAGTTTCCCTTGAAAAGAGGACACCTGCAGTGGTAAAAAGCGAACAGTGAAGTTCTGCCTGGCACCCGGCTTTATGGTCCCTGTGCTGGGTTCAACACTGAAAGGAGGCAGCTCAGGGTTCCTCATCAGGAGTGACACCGAGCTGCCGAGAGCACTGAAAGGACGGGTCAGTGATAGTGCTGATCTGCTGCCAGGTCGAAAAGTGGAGGTCCCGCCTATTAGACACCACATTTACACAAAGAGTTGAGCTCACTTTTTAAAGTATTCACGTGTAGGTATAATACACCTAATCTTGAAACATAACAGTACTTAAAATAAATAAATAAATTGATTTTCAGATCAAATCCAGCAATGGCACGCCGACATAATGATATACAGCCGTACCCTCTTGGTCATGGCTGACAATATTGCTGCTTGGATCCATGAGAACCTCCCAGGAGAATTCCACCTTCAGTTTGCTCTCATTCACTATCTGCAGTCTACATGTGTGTGTGCAGACAAAAAAAGAAGTCACTCACAATACTCAGATCGAAAGACTTTTTTTTTAAATTTAGGATTTATTGTGCTCACTGTGGAAGAATGCAATGTTTCATATGCATGACACCCAAACTGAGCCTTTAGTGATCTTAGTATTTCTATTACATGCTATCTGATGAATAATGATGCCCAAATACTGTTTGTGTAGGTTTTAAAATAATACCATGCTATGTAATATTACATTTGATGGCAGTGTACACATTGCACTTACTGGTGCAGCCTGGTTTGGAACAGCATGGTGTTTTCGAAGTGGATGGCGTGTGTGCTGCAGCTTAATTTCACAGAGTCACAGACGGCACTGATGCGCAGGTCCAGCTCAAACTCAGAGCCTTCAACCACAGAGCAGCAGGGCTCAGGTTCTGTTCTTATCACCTGGATAAAAGAATGCGATTCATTAACTCTATTCACAATTCACCATTTGTCTACTAGTCTCTCCAACACAGTAAGCTAGGCACCACGTGTACCTTGTACTTTACAGCTTGTTTGGATGCTTCTGAATCGTTCTTTGAAGAATCGAGCCACTGTGTCATCTTGTGTCGGTCGTCCCAGTCAGCTACCTCCTCTATAGGTTGTTGGAACTTCACCTGACAAACTTTACATCTCATTGGCAGCCTAGTCAGAGCCAGTGGCTCACTGGAGCTAAATGTGACAATCACTTCCTTAGAACAGCCAACATGAAGGTGTCCCACCTGTAAAAACAGAATTAAAAAAAGAAAAAAGACAAACATCTATCCTGAGCAAACAGTAAAACAAATGATGGAAAATTACTACAGATAATGAAGTCTTAGAGGAGAGACTGGCTGTGTTCAGAAATAGTAAGTCACTGTGAACTGTCTATGGCTGTATGGTATTGGGAGTTATGAGCATATACCTCATACGTGACCATTTCTAGATGTTTGGTATTATTTTGTTTGAAAAAATAAGCATAGCAACTTTTGATCATGCACAGTTTATCGCTCATATGAAAATATATATTCAACAGCATGCCCTCATCTGGCTCCACCATTTAAAGGTTTGGACATTCTCAAGTGTTTTGATGCTTTACCTGTGGTGAAAAGCTGGCATAAGGTCCTCTAGGGGGCCACTCAAACCTCACCACCTGGCTGCTGCTGTGGTTGGTCATAGTAAAACTTTCTTTGTATGGAAAGTTTACGAGGCAGTCACCAAAATTCAGCACCTCATAATTACCTATAAGAAAGGATAAGAAAGAAATAAGGCCATTAGGAAGTAACTCAAACTTCTATTTTACTAAATCACTACATCAGCAGCATTTCTAAGACTCTCTTGTCGTACCTTCTTCATCATCTTCCTGATCCATTTCCTGCAATGACCTGCTGATGTGATCTAGAGAGACCATTTCCTCATAAGCCTCTCCTGTCACTTGTACTGCAGTATTGTTCTTTTGGTTGTCTTTCACTTGCAGTGACATTTTTGCCTTCACACTTAAGGGTTCCTCAGAGCAGAAGCTGACCTCAGTCTCCACTGGTTCATTAACATTCAGCCTCAGGTTGACTGTGTGCACAAACTCATGCTCTGCAGAAGAGGGAAAATGTCAAAAAATTAGAAAAAAAAAGAAGAAATTAAGTTAAAATCAGTCTGTCAAAATCACTTAGTAGTGGAAAACAGGAGTGGTTTAAATTCTGCAAGTTAGATTCTACAAGTGGACACTGGGATATAGATGAGACCATCCATCCATCCATCCATCCATCCATCCATCCATCTTCTTCCACTTATCCTTTTCAGGGTCACAGAGCCCCAACAACTAGTTTTCAGTGCATTTGTTGAACTAAAACAAGATCAAACGTGGCCTCAAAGGCAGGACAGGGCACAATTAAGTTTTATCAGCTAGGACCCACAGCTACATTTACAAGGGCATAAATTGATGGGCAAGTTCTTGCACTAAGGTCAGGTTGTTGCTCGGGGACCTTGAAAAACTTTCTAAGTTTTACCTGAAGCAAGCTGTGCAGAGTCGATGGAGATGTTAGTGTTGTCAGAAGCAGCTCTGAGGGTGAATACACCATGTTTATCCTGCATGTCAATCTGCACCTACACACAATTTCAGAAAGCACGTTTACTCACAAAATTCTACCTAGACTGTTTGTGATGTTCATTCATGCATTGTAAATAATACATTTATAATAATACATTTATTTGTATTTCAGTTTTATTGAATTTTAAATAAGTGAAGGGAAACAGACAAAAATTTGGATGATATAAGTTTTGTCATTACTCGCTCACCTCAGCTGGAACATTTCCATTATTTAGCAGCACCAGGGGCAGGGTACATCTACGCCCTACCAGTACCCGCCTGAAGTGCAGCACTGGGCATCCTTCACTGTTCCTCAGAGCTGGTCGTACCACACAAACACTGGGCAGAGTACCTTGTCCCAAAAGGTCAAACTCCAGCACGTTGTTCTTAATTGTGGGTGTCATTCTGGGAGGGAGGAAAGCAGGGTGATAGAAGTCAGCAGCAAAAAAACAAAAAACAGGTGCTAATATTCTCTTCCTCTAACACTAGTAACAGAGATAAATAGACATAGAAACACTAAAGACAACACCATAGTGGCATACACAGTTATTTGCTTATTTACCTCCCACTTCCCTCCACTTTGGCCTCAAACACCGCACTGTACAGCTGCATTGTCTGAGGTGTGAAGGTGATGACAGCAAATCCATGCGACTGGCTGGGAATGCTCATTGTTGTAGCAGGTAAATCGAAGACCTCAATGTGTCGAGATGACTGTAAAACATACATGTTTTAGACATTATGGTCAAACTTTTCCCTACTGTATGACAGTCAGAGGCAGTCCTGTATACACTTAAACATGTGGTGTTACATGCTGCACCTTAGACCCAGCGCTTTTGATGGCCAAGCTGATTACGCAAGGGACCTTGCTGCAGTTGGTGAGTTTGAAGCGAGCTCGGCTGGTTTGACCCACTAGGATTTTGTTGAAGATGAATTTATTTTCATCCAGCACAAAAATGCCTTCAGCATTGCAAAACTGCTCTGAGGAGAGCTGACTACTGCTGTGGCACAGATGATGTTCCTCAAAGATGGAAGCCATGTCTAACACTATGCCTGGAAAACAGAAAAAAGCTAAATATAACATGATCAAAAACCTTCAGTAATACTAGAAGTGTAGAACTGAGCCTGTCCAGGTTTGCTGATCAAAAAGGAATCACACCACTCTCACCTGGCTTGCACACTTCAGCCAGCAGTTTGTAGGGGATGCCATCAGGATGGTCTGAGGGGTCACGACCAGCGATGTCAATGAGCAGACCCTGGCTCCACCTGCCCAGGTGCTCAGCTACACAGTCCACTGTCACCAGCTGCTGAGACCCTGGCTGTAGGCTCCCAGTGCAGGGAGTCACTGAGAACATCCCCAGGCTAAGGCGATTCTGGAGGACACATACACAGACACACACAAAATTCAATAAAAAACTCAAACGAGTTTAAACAATTAAAAGAAAATCCAGATTGTTTTATAATTATTCATGACTTAATTACTGTACAAGCACATTTATTAGGTGCTGTCAAATTCCCCAGCACTCTCACCTGTAGAGAATTCTGGAAAGATTCTTGTGGCACTTTGGCACCATTAGGTCTCCCTGAAAGGTTCTCTCCTGGTACCTTACCTGGTGTCTTACCTGTACCACTGAGACCAGAATACAAGGAAAAAAAAACACTGTTTATTAAAATTAAATGAACACTGTATGATTTAAGTTATATGAAGACTACACAGAGATATTTAAAGATTTAATAGTGAACCAAAAATATCTTTAAAATAACATTGTGTGTTGGGTAAGAATTTTCCGTTTTGTTGATTGTCCATTTTTAATTTCCACCTCCATGTGTATGTGACAGTGCAGAGTGCAGCTCAGGCAAGTAATAATACCATCAGACAAACCTTTCACTGGAGCAAAAAAAATTAACAAGCAAATACTCACATATGAAAATAAATAAGTAAAAAGTCCATAAAAAATGTATCTAGCTCAGTCAGACTCATGGTGCCAACTAGGCAAACAGTGTAATTGAAAAAGGAAGGAAAGAATGACAGAAAAAGGCCAATGAGAGCTGAAAGTAAGTTACAGAGGTTCCTTGATTTACTTGTAGGATTTAATCTAAAGGTGCTCCTGAGAAATTACATTCCAGACAAGAGGACGGACACACAAATCAACAGATAATGGAAATTTTGGGCAGGTATTTGTTTCTATGTACAGTATGTGTTGTTTGTGTGTCTTCCGTTCTCCTACCCTTTCCTCACGGGCTCTGTGATCATGCGGCAGATGGTGAAAGAGGCCTCAAAGACCCCGTTGTTTTCGATGGTGAAGCTTTGGCTTTTCTTGCTGCCATAGATCAGTGGACCAAAGTTCATGTCACATGCAGGTATGATCTTGTATCTGAAGAGAGACCACAAAAATAAATAAATAAAACAAACCTCAGCTGCTTCATATGAGCCAAACACAATTTGATCAATTCTGTACTGTGATTTTGCAATAATGTTTCTGTAACATAAATCAATAATACATCAAGATGACAATATGAATCACCTGGAGAAAACCGACTGAGCTGAAACCTTGATGGCCACGATGGCTACAGTTTCTCCTCCTGTCCCAATGCTGGGTTCAATCACCTGCAAAAGATTAGTTCAGTTAGTGCCGACTCTGAATTATTTCAGTCATTTTAAGAAAGTTTTTACTCTGGACCAAAACCAAACCATTTTATGGATCACACCTGGCAAGGCAGGATAGGCTGCTCTTTAATGACCACTTCTGTATCAGGTTTGAAGAAGACGTTCACTGTTGTGGGCTTGTTAGGTATTAGAGTACCACACCGAGGGGACACTTTGAGCATGGAGTTTAGGTCTGGTTGCATTGGGTTTGTCTGCTCAAGATTAAACCTTGCAACAAGAGAAGAATGAAATCAAACGAGAGTCCAATGAAAAACGGATTCTCCATAAGCTGGCCTGAGTAAAATATTACTGCAAAAACTAGCAGTTCACACTCACTTGTAAGCTACTTCATATTTTCCTTGGTTTTTCAGTTTCACAGACAGTTTGACCTCCTCAAAGACTCTGATGGTTCCAAAGTCGAGGGAGCCATCTGCCACAGAAACACGAGCATTTAGTATATTATCTGTCATTATTACATTCTGCTGGCTACTCAGTCAGTCAGTGGTGATCACTGTCATTTTGCAGTGAGATGTTTTAATGTTTCTTAACTGAATTAGATGCCAGTGCTCTGTGACCAAAATATTAGTGTTTTTTTTTTACAACCTTGTTACAATTTTTTTAATTCAAGCATCATCTTTGATGTGAATACTTCCTGTGTTTGTACCACTAAAACTTTGAGGTTGGAAATGCAGGTTTTAAATCCATGAATGACCCAAATTAACTTTCACATTTTAAATGAAAAGCTGTTTCAGGGAGTACCTGGAGTGATTTCCAGATCTACATCATAGGCTTCAGCAGTAACCTGGATATTTTCAGTGTGCACAATGCCTAGAATTTTCTCCACATCAGATACCTGGAACAAAAAGCAAATTGTGCTTGTGTGTGTGTCATACTTCTATGATGCATCGATGAAATCCATGTAGTATTTCATGTATTAACTACAGCATGAGTACTGCTCTGGTTTTACTCTACCTCCAGACGTAAGATCCTCTTAATATTGAGTGGCCTTCGGGCCCTGAAGTGCAAACTCAAAGGGAAAGAAGAGTTAGGTGAGATGATGCCCTGATCTTTAGGCACAGTGAATTCATCACCTAACTCTTCTACACCCTGCAGTCTCCAGGATACGGGCAGAGCTGTCTTATTATACATTGCAACAGTGCGGCTGTCCCTCCTGGGGAGGAGGATAAAAAAGGAGAGAAAAGGGCAAAGGCACAGAGAGTCTGGTTTACACGACCAATCCCAAATAATCCACTCTGACATATTGGACTTTTACTAAAATTCAATGTATTTATTTCAAAATAACTTGTGAAGCTATAATCTGAAGTCTTCCCTGAATTACTATCGTATATGTTGTTACCTGTGCAGCAAAATCCTGTCAAAGTGCAAATGCTTGCTTTCCAGTGCCAACTCTGGCCGAACGCCCCAGCACGACAGGTCAATGATCACGAGCTCAGGATTGTCCTTGATGTGGCAAACTAAGCTGTCCTTCTTTTGTCCTACTTTTGTTGGGTATGCCCAAAGCATCAGCTCCTAGCAGGGTTGAAGAATATTTAAATGTAAATACAGTCAGCTGTATTAAATCATCAGATAGCATCAGTGCTATTCTACTGTACCTGTTTCTGGTTAGGTTTGAGGTTCATGGTTGGTGGGTCCAGTAGATATGCGGTGGCCTGTGTATCATGCTGGAAACTGAACTGGACCTCAGCCTCCAGTCTTGAGTTATTATGAATCACCAGCTTCTCTGAGTTCTCAGGGTACCTATTTTCCTTGTATCTAGAAAACAAATCTATAAATACAAAGAAACCCGCAACCACATGAAACCGTTTACAGCCACGAATCCTGCCTCTCACCTGTCTCTGGTCTTGCCACAGAGCAAAGGTCCGAACTCAAAGTATCCAGGTTTGATTACATAGGTCTTCTGAAGGCCTTCTTTGGTTTGTGTGACTTTTTTACTGTGTGCAAAAACAGTCCTGCGGAAATCACATAAAACATCAGACTACTAACATGCTGCAGTCTTCCCTCATTCATGAACAAGAAATCTGGAGTTTTACAGAGTGAGGCAGAGCCTCCTTTGCAGATATATATTAATACATTAGTTCACTGAACAACGCAGACTGACATGTAATTGCTGCTGATGGAAGGATAGGTGCACACTCCTCTGCAGATGAGCTGGTTGAGTCTCCGGGTTCCCACTATCTCAAAGTTGAAAGTATGTTCAAAATTCCCTGGTGACTCTGAGTAGAACCAGATCTTGAGGACCACCTCACCACCAGCTGGTACAACCCAGCGAAATGTCGTCAGACTACATGCATAAAAGAACACGTTTAGACAACCACCCACAACAGAGCAAAAAAACGAATGAAGTGTGCTTACAGAGTATGTCTTACATTTGGCGGCGTTTTTGCTCTACGTTTGTTTGATGTTCTTGGTCCGTGTTCTCCGCGGGGAAGGAGGTATGAAAACCTGAGTCAAAGCGGTCTAGACCCTGTGGTTTTATCTTGGCAGAGGTCTGTTTCTTGCTCCTCTGGCTCTCTCTGCCTGTTTTATCTTTGTCCTTTGCCACTGCGCTGTCCTTAATGGTGGCCCTGCTATGAATTTTAGAGCCTGCTGCTGCCTCTTCCTTTGTGAGCACACACACAAACGACGCGCTGAATTTAAAATCTATAAAGTTTTTATCATCAACATAAACCAGTGTGGCCAAAATGGAGATGAGTTGCAAGTTGCCTGCATTTCATATCATTCAGATTCACTAAGTGTGCTTCAAATTAATGACCATTACCTTTACAACAGATGCTCGTAGGTCAGCCTCTTTCTTGTCCTCGTACTGTTCATCCAGCCCTGAAGGAATCAGGAAGGCGAAACAGGTCTGCTCTAGTTTAGCCTGCTCTCTGGGTTTGGGAAAAGGAAGGACAGAGAAGGTGGTAGGAGGAGGGACTGGTGGGCCACGAGGTCCTATCCCTAAATCATCCAAAACCTAATGAGACAAAAAGAAGAGAATAAAGTAATTAAAGTAGGAATTCATCTTAAAATTATGAAAGAACAATCTCATGAGGTATCATTTTCAGCAGAAATATAAAATACAGAATAATAAGAAAATCAGAAATATGCCATACCTCATCCAGTGGAGGCAAAGTTCTGCCTATGGTGCTCATGTAGTCTTTCTCTGTTACGTTTAACACAATATGAGGGATGATGTCCAGTGAAGACATCTTGTCTCCTGCTCTCTCTGCTTCTGATGGTCCTTCTATTTGACTGGGTGGTGGTGATGTGATCTTGCTGACTTTCCTGCTCTTCTTGTCAGCAGAGGACTGCGTAAATGTTTAAAATTTATGGACTCAAGCTTAAATAATATTTTGTAATTCTTTGTCAAATCTAAAGTACAGTGTTGAGGATACAAAGGATACAGAAGTATAGCACAGCTTTCTAATTTTCCAATATCTATTTATCTATCTGTACACACACACACACACACACAAACACGCACACAACCAGCTCACACACCTGCTTCTCTGTTTTAGCTTCGGCTGACCCTGAGGTATCTTCAGTGGAGAGCGGGGCCAGCGGCAGTCTGCGGGCTCGGTCCCAGTGCTGTAGGATATGTTCCACCAGGGCCTGGCTCTGCTCATACTGGATGAACTGAAAATGCAGGTTCTCCACACTGGACTGGATGGGGGTGGGGTGAGGATTGGGGACAATGGATAGACAATAACAAAGAACTTTAGAACTGTATCTGTTAGCATTTACTGTATATTTTTTAATAACCCTTCTTCAGCGAAACTCAGTGAGACTCGGTGTAAATGTGTGGGTCATTCCACATGCAACACGTTTGATGATTAAACTTTATTTGATTACTACAAACTAAGCCAATCACAGAAAGCATGCATTCATTGCTACGTTGTAGGTGAATTTGATACTTGACAGAGAGACACACAAATTTATTGACCCTAGGGAAATTGACTTGCCGAGCAGCAGGGTATTTCAAGCTAATTACAGAAAGTAGAGACCATATTAAAAACTATATAGGATTAGTGGTAATAAGAATAAATAACTAAATATCTTAAATACAGAATGCTGAAATATACAAATGCACCAGTATTCTAACATGTGATCCAGTTTGAAAAGCAGCAGCAAAAAATAAACAGCCAGTTTGTGCAATGAGAGCGCAACAAAAACCTTTACAACAAATATCTATAAAAAAAAGACACATTTGTGTAATGTGCAACAGAAAACACAACAAGACAGCATTGTGCAATGAGTAAGCATTGGGGCAAGTGTGGGTTTATGGTGCAGAGTATCTGTGAGTATATATGTGTGTGTGTGTGTGTGTGTGTGTGTGTGTAAGGTGCTGTGATGATGTTTTAGCTCAGTTCACTCAGATGTCCTCAGAATAAGTGTGGATGTGTGGGAGGTGGATGAATTATAGTCTTATTGCTCTGGGCAGGAACAATTTCCTGTATTGTTCTTCGAGCAGCGGGGTTGCGGGTATCTGTTGCTGAACTTACTTTTAAGATTGTCTACTGTGTTGTGTAGAGGGTGAAAGGTGATGTAGTCCACCTCTTCTGTTCAATGATGGTTGTTCACAGTGGACATAGATGGCATCTTTTCCTCCTCTTTCAAACATCTGTCTTCCCGGTCCAAAGTGTGAACATTGGCATCCTCAAATGAGTGCCCTTTCTCCTTCAGATGCAGATGTACAGCCTTGTCCTGTCGAGGTTGCTTCTATGTTGTGTCATTCATTTGTGAAGAGGCCGTTTGGTTTCTCTAATGTAGAGGTCCGGGCACTCTTCACTGCACTGGACAGCATACACTACGTTGCTGTCACTACAAACACTACAATCTTTTGAGGATGCCAGTGTTCACATTTTGGACTGGGAAGACAGATGTTTGTTCATGTGATAATGCACATGAACAATAGAGGGTCATAACCACCTCCAGGGGACTACGCCCACTGGGGTTTAAATACTTGGGTCTCTCCATCTTTAGGCTTGAGAACTGAAGAAGCCTTTGGGATGAGAGGTGAAACGTCTTCAAGAAACAAAAGGAAGTCCAGTCGCCTCTTTTGAAGCTCCAGAGACGACTATGACCTGGATGACTGAGAACCTACACAGACACAAGTAAGCTCGACTTCTCTCTCCTGCACTGTGTCAGCTACATCCCTGGAGCACAGTCATTAATTCTCCTCTCTGTAGATTCAGACAGTACTCAGAGCTCACACTTCCAGACCTCCCCCTTTACTTTATGCCCCTGGGAAAACTGTTCTGTTCTTCCCCTCTGTTCAAGTATTCTAAGCATTAATCATGATTGTAGGTGTTCGGGTTTAATGTCATGACCTTATTGCTAAGCTCTAAACCTACCTGCTCTTTCTCCAGTTTGTCTGTGGGTGGAGGAGAGCCTGCGGTTCCTTTGCTTCCTTCTGTCTGCTTCTGTGGGTCATCAGCCTCGTTGCTATGATGCCCTGTAGAAACAAAGACGACTAGAAGTCTGATTACATCGAAGTCTATAAACTATTTTATTTTTTACTCTGACATTTTCCAGAGTTTTACAAGTATTACACAAAAGTGAGATTTTTCACAGTTGCCTGTACCTTCATTTAGATTATTTTGGTCTCCTGTGACCACTAGCAGCTCTTTAGAGTCCATACCAGAAGACGTCCTTGGGTCATTCAATGCCCTTGTTGTCTACAGAGACAAGGAAACAAACACCATGCTCTCATTTCGCCTGTATTTGCTAGTATTGAGATTGGATACAGATACAGACCTGCTTTACCACCAGGAAGCTCTTCTCCCTTGATGATTCTTTAATATCCTTCTTTCCTCCCACATCTCTCAACTTCTGATTTTCCTCCTGTAGCCTCTTTTCTTTCAGCGCCTTCATTGTCTGCTCCCTTAGGTGATTTTATTTATTTTTTTGTTATTTTCATTGTAACTTGAATATATGTCTAGTATGCCTGATCAGGACAGTTTAAAGCAGTCTAAATGCAACTGTGAGTACCTGAATTTCTGCTGTTGGAATGCTTCTCTCTGTTTCTGGTTAATGCGCTCCTTCACCTCCTGTGGAAGAGCATTAAACGCCTCCTCATCCAGATCCTGCAGCAATTGCTCCTCCTTGGCAGCTTCCTCCTTCTGCAGAGCCTCTGAAAGGCACAGTTTCAGATAAAGTGTCATTTACCTGAATTAATACTAACAATATGATAACTGTAAGTTCTGTTCACTTAGTATAAGAATTGTGTGCTGGTGAATATTTTACCTTCAGCTTCTTTTTGTGCTTTTTCCCGTGCCTTTAAGGCCGAATAGGAGTCGGATAAATTGACCACATAGATGTGTTTGCGATTATTTAGAGCCTTGAGAACAATCTGCAGCGTGCTTGCTGGAAACTGAGTGTATGCTGACTCCAGGCCGTCAATCACTACTCCACGGTAACAATCGCTAAACTGTAATCGCAACAATAACATCAGTGGTAGTGACAATGACAAAATAAAGTCAGTAAACACAAGAAGGTACAAGTAAAACTGCCTCGTTTAGTAGTTTTAGACAACAGATGATATCCATCAGAATTCAGTAACAGATAGCTGTAAGGCAGTAATTTGAATTCCTCATTGTGCCTATTCACTGCACAGCATTAGCTAAGAATGGCTCTGTTTGCATTATTCTGTATATATGTGAGGTCCTCATAATGTTTATATATACACACCGATCAAGCATAACATTATAACCACCTGCCTAATATTGTGTTGTCCCCATTTTGCTGCCAAAACAGTCCTGACCCCACATGGACTCTACTAGACGCCCTGAAGCTGTGCTGTGGTATCTACACCCAGATGTTAGCAACAGATCCTCTAAGTCCTGTAAGTTGTGAGGTGGGACCTCCATGGATTGAACTTGTTTGTCCAGCACATCCCGCAGATACTCGATTGGACCGAGATCTGGGAATTCGGAGGCCAAGTCAACGCCTCAAACTATTCCTGAACCATTTCTTCCTTGAGGCAGGGAGCATTAGGTGTTCCCCAGGTAAGTGACACACACACACCCGGCCATCCATAAAAGAAGATCAGACCAGGCCACCTTTCCATCAGAACCATCATGAATTTTTTCAGCAATTTGAGCAACAGTAGCTCGCCTGTTGGATCGGACCACACGGGCAAGCCTTTAAGTCATTATGTTATGCTTGACTGATGTACTATGCAATATGTTTCAGCTCACCTGAAATCTTTCTGCCAGGATATCAGTCAGTAAATGCTCAGGCAAGAGTCTCCTCAGTGTGGTCACATCTCCTCCCTGAAGTGAAAATCACATTAAATAAATTGGTTTTCTGTGTGTAACAATTACTCTATATTCACAATTTATACAATATTTTTGTATAGAGATGTAAAAGAAAGAGTTTACTTGTAAAGCAACCAATTTATAGAGAAACTAAATGTACAGAAACTGGACAAATAGGACAAGTCCTATGAAAGGCTAAAGACAACAGATAAAGAGATACTTTGAGAAAATGTACCAGAGAACAAGCAACACGTTGGTTTTCGGTGATCAGAGGAGTCACGGAGGCATTTTCACTACTGTTGTCCTCACAGATGTTTGATGTATTTAGTGGAAAAGTAGGTGAATCTGGATCTGAGGCTTCAAGAAGTGCTGTGGGTCCCAGTCCAGAGGTTTCTTCAAGGACTCGACCTGTCAGGAGATGGACAATTTTTAATTAGTTCTTCTGCTTTGTGCCCTGCCTTTACTGTGGAAGATCTGCAATATCTGTCAGCATCGGTATGGACTTAATTTGAGTACTGCAAAGGACACAGTAATAATTTTAGGTTTTAATGCTTGCCCTCCAAGAAAATTATAATTGTTAGGCCATTTTCTACATTATGGTAAGTTTTTATTCAGTGGTTTGTACCTTTTCAACATCGGTTTATGATACAAACGTACAGATGTGCCTACAATCAGGCACGAGGTGACAGTTTAACATTTAATGTCCTCTTTTGTGTTTGCCTGGCTCCAGATCAGAGAGTTGGGGTATAACGAGTTGACATTTCTGTATATATTTGTGTCTTTTGTTTGGACCTGTTTACATCAAGAATAAATTCATAAATGAATTCATTTCAATTTGTAAAGCCCTGGAATTTAATAGTTCAGATGGTTTTCAGTAAAATTTCTAACAATGTTCAAAACGTTTTGCTTTCAAAACATGTTGCACGTATCTGTGTCTTGGAATGTTTTTTAAATGTTTTTCTCAGCCATGCAATAGACGGGCAGCCTGTCCAGGGTGTACCCCACCTCCAGCCCTGTGACAGCTGGATCAGGCTGCAGCCCTTCTGCAACCCTGAATTGGATAAGCGGTTAGAAAATGAATGAATAGATGGATGTTTTTCTCAACAATGTTATTCTGTCTAACTGAAAACAAGGTGGTAAGACAACATTATGTCCTGTTTTGGGGGGCCTGCAAGCACATAGTCTTTTACTGTTAACTCCAGAGTTGTTCTAATGAGGCTCTTAACTGACTTCTTAAACTGGAAATCACCAGTTAAAAAAGATGTTACCTATTTGTCCATGACAAGCTACTTCTCTAACTACCAGCTTACCAGCTTCCTCAGCATTCTTCTGAGCATGCTCTGCAGCACAGTCAAAGAGCTGTCTGGCTGTCAGGCTGACTGGTGAAGTGCCATGAAGAAGCACATCTGCAACCACAGAATCAACACAGAGACACGCCGCTCCATACTGACGTGCCAGAGCAGCTGCTGTGCTGCTCTTATCTGTAAAAAGTGAAACACACACACACACACCTTTTATATAAAGCTTTTATGTAAAGCTGACAATATGATGATTTTAAATTTTTTTTAGATACAATCTGCTTTCCCTTTTTACCTGTCAGTGGGGCTCCATATACAATAATAGCGATGCCTCTGCGGTTGCGTGCGGCCACAGCCTCTGGTGACAGGTCAACACCCATATGGCGAGCAATTGCTTTGGACACAGGAGTCATCGCTAACCATCTCAGACTCTCGCTGTTTCCCTCTTTGGCCAATTCTGAAAAAACTGATTTTACAAAGAAAATAATGTTTGCAAAGAAAATTACAAAGTAGCTGAAAAATAACAGCAAATTATTGATAAATTGCTTCTCGTCAGACTATTTTCATAACTGGGTAACTGTTAGTCTTCAGAGCTTAAGCTGAAAAACTTTTTTAAGTTTCTTGAAGATGTTTTACCTCTCATTGGAAAGGCTTCTTTAGTTCTAAAAGCTGATGGGGAGACTCAAGTACTCTATACAGAGAGGAGAACTGGGCCACCTACACATTACACCTACAGGAGCAGCTCAGCCATGGAAACCCATAGTATGAAGTTTGTGGCACACAGCTTTATTCTAATGTAATGGCAGATGAGGTCTGGAACTCTGCAGTTACTGAGTCCGCAAAGGGATGGCAACTTTTACAGCACTTTGTAACTTTATGTGGTCTGCCACTTTGTGCGGTGCTGTGCTGTGGTCCCTGAACACTTTCACTTTGCAATAATACCACTACAGTTGATCATGGAACATCTAGGAGGAAAGAAATGTAACAAACTGAATTGTTGCAACAGTGGCATCCTATCATTCCCAAACTCAAATTCAGCAAGCTCTTTAGAACAACCCATTCTTTCACAAATGTTTGTAAAGGCAGACTGAAGGGTTAGGTGCTTGATTGTATTCACTTGTGGAAATGTGACTGTAAACACCTGAATTTAGAAATTAATAAGTGTGGCCTAATACTTTTGTTGACATAGCGTATTTAACTCTTAGTGGGGCTGTCGCCATGAAGGTGGCCCTGAGACTGGTTGACCCTGAGAGTCACAAGGGTCACAACCAAGATGGGAATTCTTTGTGAGATGTAGCCCCACCCTGCAATCATGTGAGTCATTAAGGATCGTGGTGTGAGTGGGGGAAAGGATCTCAGAACTGCATTATAGGTGGCTGATGGTTGGTCTCAGGACCACCACTGAGGTAATACCTCTACTAGGGGTTAAATACATGAGATCCCAGCAGTTTTTGAAACTGGAGAAGCCTTTTGGATGAGAGGTCAAACATCTTAAAGAACCTTAAAAAGAAGTCCAGCTGACTGCAACTCAAAAACAGACGTAACTGGCTGTACTTACGCATTTCAGCTGGTTTCATAGTTGTAGTGCTAATTTCTGGGTGGGCTTCCTTTAGTTCTGACTTATTTTTTCCTTCTTGTGTGTCTTGATTTTGAACATCATCATCATCCAGGCCTGCCTTCAGCTCTGGTGCACATACTGTAGATTAAAAGTGACATTATGACAAGCAAATAAGCACTGGCAAAACTGTGTGTATGTGTGTGTATTATCAGTAGGTGTTTAGGTATACTTGAAGCTACCATCATCTTTCATCCCGGAGCAATACTCCTTGTAATAGTCCAGCAGTTCTGAGGGAAGCCCTTTGCCTGGAGCCCTGGGAGGAAGTAGTAGCACGTCGCTGTCTTTATAATCCTGCATCAAACGCAGGACCTGTGACAAAGTCATAAGAAGAGAGGGGAGTTAGTAACCAGGAAAAAGTATCTCATTAGAGAAACTACATGATGCAAAAATAAATAATTTCATTTGGATAAGCTGTGTAGGGTTAACTGTACCTAAGGAAGACAACGCTACCTACTTTCCCACTCCATCTCATATCTTTTTAATTATGCAGTATTTTATCAATGAAAGAACACCACATAACCATGGTCAATATAAACACATTACTGCACCACTTTATTTATTTCTGAAACTTCAGAAAACATGGATCTACCTCTTCTTCTTGGAGGTACTGCGTGTCAAACTCCAGGGAGTAAAACTCAATGGGGAAAGAACAAGGGTTTTTCACTGTAACCTCAACTGCAACATCAGTGCTGGCAGGCAGACAAGGCCCCAGCTCGAGTGCCGACGGGCAGAACTCGAGATGCGGATCCTCACTCTGACCCTGAGCTGTGATGAACACCTGCTGGGTGCTGCCAGCCACTCGCACCACTAGCCGTCTGTTGTAAGTGCCCTGAAAGACATATACAGTAGGTCAGCATCCCTGTCTATTTTTATGTTTTATGTCACTCTTCCATGCTACGTTTCTGTTATTAAGCAGAAAACCATTTCCAGTTATTGCTCTGATATGAAAACCAGTTTACCCCATTAGCAGGGCTGAACTTTATGTGGACATTGACCCGTTCACCAGGGGACAGCATGCCGGAGCGGGGAAACATCTCAAACACCACAGGGGGTGGGTGCTGTTCCTGCAAGGCTTTTTTACGCTTGTAGAGAGGCAGGAACTTATCGACCTGAGCGTGAACAAGAACAAATTCAGCTATCACAGCGATGCACTGTATTTGCCTCTGATATCTTCTTATCACTATACGGATGCCCTGTGGATGTAGTTTTTGTTCTATCCATAAAATAACAGTAGTCATACCTTTTTACCAGGCTTAACCTCCTCAGCTATGCTCCAGCGACAAGGCACAGACTCATGGTTCAGTAGCTGTATCGTCTTCACCTGATGTGTCAGAAAAGAATTCTTACATTTTGCGCCATAATTCATGATATCTTATGAGATCACATTACTGTGAGTCAAAAACAGTGGCAAGTAAGGAGACTCACTCATGCCTTTAGATTTACCCAAGGCTGAAATGTGTAAGTCTGACAAGAAGCACTTATTTCAATAATTTACTGATTCACCTGATTCCTGTAGGAGGGCACTATAGTGAAGCAGTATCTCTCCTATTAGCACCAAGGTCATATGTGCAATACAACAATTATTGTATTAGTGGGATAACATATTAACTCATTATGAATGATGTAATGTTTATGTCTCCCTCCCTTCATCCAAACCGTTGTTGTTGTCGTTGCATCCACTTACTATATTTTAGTATTTCTGCTCTAAGTCAGTCAGGCTATTAGTCTATTCTTTGGACAAATATAAGTGCCAATCTGGCTTGTTTGTAACATTTTTCAAGTTTTCATGACAGTTCATCGTCCCTAAACAACATGACAGAAAAACTTTGCTGTAAATTCTGAGTGAGTCTGAGGGTTAAGTGACTTTACCCCTCAGCACCAATTCTGTCTCAAGTAATGTGTTTTTTTTTTTAATTATACATCTGCCCACAGTTGAGCTTAAAAGAATAAATAAAACACATAGCAATGTAACTATAGGACTCTTCATTTTACACTTAGTTTGTGAAATTAACTGCTATAGTTATTGTTTCATTGATTTTTTAGAATACCTTTGTATATATTATATAAAAAAAAAAAATCCCAGCTCGCCCCTACGGGCGGTCTTTTTGCCCTTCAAGCTCGGGTCCTCTACCAGAGG
>JAVDPK010003118.1:18579-31087 GCA_034780415.1 Cichlasoma orientale | reverse complement strand
CAATTTCACCTTAGGGGAGTCTGAAGACACTGTCAGCACCATGTTAGCGGAGCAGCCTGGAAAAAGCTCCAGACGAGATGGACTGAGGATGACCATCGACTTCTCCCTGCTGGAAGGGAGTAAAGATCCATGCCTTGGATCTCTCTGTTTAGGAGTGGAGATAGAGAGTAGGAAGCTTTGGCTGGGCAAGCTGCTGCCTTTGTGGGTTTTTGTGGTGGGCTGTGAGGTATCGGTCTTCCAGTACATCCTGTGTACTCGCTTGCCATGGTTGGAGAGCTTGAAGTGGTACTGGTATGGTTCACGGCTTACAAAATGAAATGATTGTCAGAGTCATATTATTCAGATCTACAACATAAATTAATAACAAGTCAAAATTCAATTCTACCTGAAGTGTGTGCCGAGGTCAAGGCTGGGACCAAAAGGCCTGTCACTGACAATCGTAGTGCCAGTGCCAGTGGCAGACAGGAGGACAGTGATCGTCTGACTATCCTGTATGGAAATCTCTAACTTGCCCTTGAACGGAATAGTGTCCTTCAGGTGCACCACAACCTTGAGCTCCACCTGGCTCTCTGGTGGCACCTCCCCCTCACTGGGCTCAACACGCCAAAAAAACTTCCTGATGATCTGAAGAAACAGAAACATAATCTGAGTCAATTTATAGTGTGAACGTGATGGGCTGAGGTGTTCCCACAGGAAAAAACTGAGGCAGCTCCAGGAGGACGTTCCAGCACTGAAATGTGATGGATGAAACCATCTCTCTTGTGAGAGCATTTTCTATCACTGTGCTGCACAAAGTTACTGAGATTCTTGCTATGCATGGACTTTGAGAGACAGGTGTGTGTATTATATCGCTGAATAATCACATCAACATTTTAATGCAGCATGAGATCCTGGAGTTGCCTGACAGATAGTAAGACAAAACACACCCCCACACTGAGAGGGGTAATGTGTGGATGTGCATTAGAGAACATGAACATAAACTATGCTAAAATAAAGAAATACCTCCATATTGTGCCTGCCTAATGCCACATGCTATTTGTGTTTTCTTAGATGAGTGTCTGTACCATTGGAGTAGTAAAGTGAGCTGTAATAGGTGACCGATTTAAGAGGACCAGGGTTTGGTCAGTGTCTGTCAGAACAGGAATTTTTCCAAAGTGCAGCTCTGTGCTTTGGATGTCAACTACTGGTCCTTGGCCAATACACGACAGTTCCACCTCCTGGAACAGAAGAGAAATAAAGGTGGATTAGAGAATAAATACTGTGTCTGTATTCAGACTTAATTAACTTGCATTCCCACACAAAGACTTCGACTGACCAGGGGTGGCTGGAGGCTGCCAAACACAGCAATACGCAGAGAGTGATGCAGTTCTCCAACAACCTTAGCTAGGAGACGCACGGGAAGCTCCACTGAGCTGCCTGGATGAATCACTCCTCTGGGTGCAGAACTGCCTAAAAGCAGTGATGGGTTCTCCTCATATTCCTGAAAACAGGGACACCAAAACAAATTGTGTGTTTTAATGTCAGCATACGGATCTGGCACTACATATATTTATGTAACTTGCCTCAGTGCACGGGATGAACAATTGGTGACTTGGAAAACAGAAACCCAGCATAGTATCCATCACTGATTTATATATAAATCAGGCTTTATGGCAGTTTCAATGGTGTGGTGGTAGACATGGCTACTTGTTGTGGTTTAGGTGTAGATTAGTGTACTTTTTAAAATGTTATACCAGGAGATGCCAGAGACATTGATCATGTCAACACTTGTGGTATCATAAACTGTGGGTTAAAAAGATTTTTAAACCTAATTTTCAAAGAAAAATACATCCTTTTTCAGCTTTATTTTATCTGATTTGAGTTGTGCTTCTATACATGAAGAAATAAATTAAAAATTTTACCTTATTCATTTTAGATAGGGGCTTCAAAAACAAAATAACCACGTGGAGGTGTATCCAAGATGGCTGCAGAGTGTTAAGACTTGCTTCTGGAAGGACTTTGAATGCCACTCTAACCTGAGCTATGAACCTCAAATTGAGAATTGTTTTTGATAACTTACTGCTCCTGATCATGAAATATCCTGACTGGAATTATGTTGAAATTGTTGTTTGTACATACTGTATATGAACACCCAGAACACCGCTCTCTTCCTACAATCAACACAATTATCCCTACCCAATGTAAAGGCTGTAGTATCACGCTCACCAGCCACTTTATTAGGTACACCGGTTCAACTGCACATTAACACAAATGTCTAATCAGTTAATCATGGCAGCAGCTCAGTGCATTTAGGCGTGTACTGTAGACATGGACAAGACAACCTACTGAAGGGTAACGTGAGCATGAGAATGGGGGAAAAAAGGTGATTTAAGTGACGCTGAAAATGACGCAGTTGTTGGTGCCAGATGAGCTGGTCTGAGTATTTCAAAAACTGCTGATCTATTAAGATTGTCCGTCACAACCATCTACAGGGTTTACAGAGATTATTCAAAAAAAAAGAGACGATGTCCACTGAGCAGCCGTTCTCTGGGCGAAAAATGAACTGGGAACATGAACACTCAAAAGAAGGAAATGTCACTATTGTTGGTTTTAAAGAATCTTCTTTAGTTGGATTTTCTGAACAAATGTGTTATTTCAATGAAATAATGTGCGCTCAAAATTTTTATTGGGATTTCCCTAAAAATGTTCTGTCGACTGGTTCCAGCCAGCTGTGTTTAAGTAACTCCTAAAAAAATGTTGAACTGACTCAACAAAAAGTTAAATCCAAGCACAGTTTTTGTTGCCGCAGCAATCTTTCCAACCTGATCAAGCAGGCTGTAGCAGGCAGGCAACTCGCCGGTGTTGGTCAGCCGCACTTGTTGTTCATAGGTCTGGTTGATGAAACATCTTTGAAAACTCAGCACTGGAGTATCCACTATAAGCTGAGGCACAACACACCTATCAACACAGAGAAAAAAACAAGTCAGGCGAAAAACAGCGAGACTGCACTGTAACATGTAACTGCACTGCATCATGCCGAAACTCCATTAATTAGAACTGATTCATAAAACTATAACGACAGTGATGCAAATTAGCTTCTGAATATTTAACGCATCGATTTATCGCCATTTACATGCAAGTTGATTGGATGCAGACAACCTAAAGTATAACAGAGATTACTGGCAGAAAAAAAGCAGCTTTACTTTAAGAAAAAGGATGATAGGAGAGCTTGTTTAACCCTCATCCTACAGACTGGGATCCATGGAGACCCCAAAAACAGGCTTATAGGAAGAGCTGCCTCAGCAGGGCATGTCTGGCCTGTGTGACACAGACGATAAACTAAAGGTCCAAGATTAATACATTTCATTTATAACTGTGAATGACGCAAAGCTCTTCAAGTGGAGTTCCAGAGAAAAAGAACAGAGCTGGCAATGACCACAATAAGTTCCCTTTAAATCTGTAATAACAAATAAATATAGTTCAGTATATTTTGAAACATCTAGTAAGGTATGTCATGTCCTTAAATTTATGTGTCATAGCCCCCAAAGACACCATTACACCACAGTCAAAAATAATTTTCCTAATAAACACCCATTTTCTAAGAAGAGGTTTTATTCCATTTTCTCAGGGCAGAGGAACAATCATTCATTATTATTCATTATTTATTTATTAAGTATCTTTTCAAAGGTAAAAAGATCTTCAGTTTAGGTCACTAGAGAAGAAATACAGGAAAGTGATCTGTGTACATGGACCCAATATGAAGTACAAAAGTAACTTCAGTAACTGTATATTTGAATAAGTTCAATTCAGTTCAGTTCAATTTTATTTGTATAGCACCAAATCACAACAAACAGTCGCCTCAAGGTGCTTTGAATTGTAGATAAAGACCCTACAATAATACAGAGAAAACCCAACAGTCAAAATACGTCTGCACATAAAGCTTGTGTGTATGTTCACATGTAAATGTGTCTAACCTAGCATTTATAGGAAGAGCCAGGATTTCCTCCCCGACCCCTTCAACATCCACCACCAGTGCCAGCCTGTATGTCTTGACTGTGTTGGAACACAGCGTCACCTGCACATACATCACACACACACGCGCATACAACATAGCGACAAAAAGAGCAATACATACACAGGACACCAGTGTCTAAGATCAAAAGGCAACACTTGGATCCATAAGTATTTGGACAATGACAACATTTTTATAATGCTCTTGCTGTAAAAATAATCCAATGTGTAAAATTATGAATTATTGCATATTATTAATTTTGAGAAACTGCAGGGCAGACTCTTGTAGACGTTTCCTGGCAAAGTCTAATCTGGTTTTCCCGTTCCTGAGTGTAACCAGTGGTTTGAACCTTCCTCCAAAACTCTGTATTTAACTGTAGACTTTGACAGTGACACTCCTACTGCACCACCTCGACTGTTCTGGGATGTTGTGAAGTTGTTTTTCTTCACCAAGGAAATCATTTTGTCATCATGCACTTCAGTTCACTTCAGGTGTTCCTGATCTGGCCACTCTTAAATTTTTATCACTCTGATTTGTTTATTTTTTATTTGTTCAGCTTAATAATGTTGGCCTCCTTCACTTGGATCGGTGTTTCTGTTTATATCATATTGAGAGCTCCAATAAAAACCTACCAACTACAAGTTCAAAACGTGGACTTAATTCCACACCTTTTATCTGCATAATGTGTCAAAGAAGAAGCAGGGAGCAAATAACCATCAAACTGCTTGTTAACAATCCAGTCACGTTTGAGCCTCTAAAATGGGGAACTGTGTATAAAATGGCTGTAATTCCTAAACAATCCTCGAATTAAAACTGGAAGTCTGCACTTCAATCACATCTTGATTGTTTGATTTAAAACACACTGTGGTGGTGGTGGTATACAGAAGTTAATTACAAAAACTCTGTCACTGCCCAAATACCTATGAACCCAACTACATGCACTTTAGTAGGTGTTTATGTTAGCATAGCAAGTCTGAGCCAGAGAAGATTAAGTCAGACAGCGAAACCTGCTTTGGTGGATGTGTTTTATCTCTGTTTGACTGGTAAAAATGTGCTTCCTTGTGGTTTATCAAAACATAAACTGCTAACAAGATCTGTGCTGTGTTCATGCTGTGATCACGTAATGCCCATTAACAACTGTTGGCTACGCTGTTACACTAAACCATTACATTAATCGATATACTAGAAGGTCTCTAATTTGTTTAATTTCTAAATTACTGTTAACACTTTTTTTCGCCAGTGTATTGTTGTGAATTTACTAGTGACTCAAGATTCATTAATCAGTCAAGATTCCCCATAATGTTTTTCTTCTAATAATTTACACAATTCAAATAATTTTATATACTATTATACTACTCTATATACTATTGCATTACATGAAAACACTGATTGCAGGAGTACTTTGTCAGTAGTGGTGATGGTGTTAATTAACTGTACCTCAATGTCGACATCGGACACGCTAAGCACTGATCCTGCTGCTGGGCTGACTGTGAACTCTACAGGACACGGAGGAAGCTGTCCAGCAGTATGACCCTGCCAATTGTGTTGTGACTCATCAGAAACTTGTTCGAATGAGCTAATGCTAGGAGAACCCGACCCGTCTCCCAAGACACGCAGGGCAAAGTTCACGGCCACAAAAGAAGGGTTGAAGAGGGTACAAGTTACTGTTACTGGGAAACCTATGCAGAGAGAAAAGAAGCCAATATGAGAAAATGCAAAAATATTAAGATTTTTTCTGAATGTCATGATTATCTGGATCTATGCTATAAAAAAATATACAGAACTATAAGACTAAATGTAATGTACCAAAGGCTACGTCCCCAAAATTCAGCTCTGAAACACTGAAGTGGATCGTGGGATAAATGACAGAACCTCTGAAAAAAAAGACAAAGAAACCTTGAAACCTCAGGAACAACAAGATGAAGGATTTGGAAATATGTAAAGAGAGTGTAAAGGACCCACGGGTCATGGGTCAGTTTGTTACATGTAAATGTTCTGGCAGACCATTACTTGCCAACTTTACCTGACAGTGAAGGTAAGTGGTTGAGGCTGTCCTGCCACAGTTAGCAGCAAGACCTCATTGAATGGGCCCAAGATGGGACTGCAGAAGGATACTTCCACAATCTGGTGGGCCCCAGAGGGAACGACACCTTCCTCAGGACTGAAGGAGAAACAGCGGCCAAAAGTGGTGTCAGGACTTGACCACCTGAAAGGGGCGTCAATTGGCCCTTCGTTGGACAACCGCAACTGGACGAGAAAGATTTCTTGTATGAGCCCCACAGTCAATTAATAACAGTTTTAAAACAAACAATGTATTATCACAAGACTCAAAATTGAAGTGAATGAGTTCCTTTATGTATGAACACTTTGGTTTGTTTCGATTTTAAATGTCTTAAACAGAAGAGCAAATGCCCAACAATGATCATCTAAATGCAGACGCTGTTTTATGGAGCAGATCAATAGATAAAAGATGGCAGAGGCATTTGTGCATTAAAACTGGCAAAAGGAAAACTGTCAATCATTATACATAATTTTTAAACAAGATATGTTATATTGTCCGCTTGTGTATTGGTGGAGCTAACACCATGCAGGATAAAGCTACAACCACCAAGGCTGTTAAGGCACACAAAGTTGCAGCTGCAGTGTTATATATTATAGTTATAGGGCCACCATACACAACGTTTTATACAGCAGGGAAAATAAGCATTTGAAGTTTTCCCACCTACAAACAATGGAGAGCTCTGTAATTTTTATGGTAGGTACACTTCAACTGTGGGAGACAGAATCTAAAATAAAAATCCAGAAAATCACATTGGATGATTTTTAAATAATTCATTTGCATTTTATTGCATGAAATAAGTAGGTCTCGGTCATAAGGTGCCTGCTACTTTGGCATGCCCCCCCTGCTCCTCCAAAACAATTTGAAAGCCCTGATTTCCCCGTGTTCTGGTCTTTGTGCTCCTGTGTCTGTCTCCCTGTGTCTTGACCCCTGTTTAGTTCCCGCTGTGTGCCAGTCCTCCCAAGTGTTAAGTCTGCGTGTACCATGTTGGGTTACTTCCTGTTTTATTTCGACAGTCTCATGTTCCCTGTACTTTGTGTTAACTGGGTCAACTGATTCACCAAATGCCAGATCACACGAAGCCCCGTTTAACAGCTCATTTAGGAGTACTGACATCTGCTGGACATTTGATGTACAGCATTCCTACTGTTAAGTTACACGTTGACTGGCAGATCCTTTAGCATAATTATGCAATTATTATGTCAAAATCTCCCTTTGATGTATTGTATAACCAGATTAAATAAATCTATGCTGATCATGGTATATCTAAGTATCAATAGATCAGTTGTGGTAAATCAAAGTATTGTTTATAGTGTGTGTTGTGTTTGTGGTTAAACAGTTACAGTAACTGTTTGGGCAGGAGTGGGGGGTGCTTCACTGATTTTTATTCACAAAAAAAAAAAAAAAAGACAGTGTTGGGGCTCAGGCAGTTCTTTTTTGGTATAACTTCCTTAGAAATGTATCCTCACCTAAGAAGCAGGGGAGCAGAAACTGAAGTTCTTATGTGTACAGGTGAGGATACAGGTGCTTCTGCCGCTATAACAATGGATCAGACTCACCTCAGATCACCCAGAACTCTTCCTCTATTTCCCATGTTTTTTTCAGCAACAGATCACATTATGAGGCAGTCTGGCTTTTGTCATGTGATATTCTGAAAAACGACACAGGCTTCATTTGGACACGCCCTTTTTGCTCAACACTGGCCTCGGAGCTTTGGTACAAGACATAACATTACTAGTTCTTGACCAAGTTTACACGCACTGCAGGAGGGATTTTGGCCCACTCCTCCATACAGATCTTCTCCAGATCTTCCAGGTTTGGGGGCCGTCGCTGGGCAACATTGAGTTTCAGCTCCCTCCTCCAAAGATTTTCTAATAATTGCGCCAACAGTTGTTGCCTTCTTACCAAGCTGCTTGCCTATTGTCTTGTAGCCCATCCCAGCATTGTGCATTCTACAATTGTCCCTGGTGTCCTTAGACAGCTCTTTGGTCTTGGGCATGGTGGAGAGGTTGGAGTGTGAGCGACTGAGTGTGTGGACAGGTGTCTTTTACTCAGGTAATGAGTTCAAACAGGTGCAATTAATAGATGTAATTAGTGCAGAATAGGAGGGCTTCTTAAAGAAAAACTGACAGATCTGTGAGAGACAGAATTCTTGGTTGGTAGGTCATCAAATACTTAGTCCAATTATATAAAATTATATAATATTATATAAAAATCATACATTGTGTCATGCGTGAGCAGTGTGGCAGGCTGGACCCAAAACAGGACTGAATGTAGCTGGTGGTTTTATTACTGAATAATCCAAAATAACATAAACACAAAAGCTAGGAGAACTTAACAAAACTGAGGTTGACTGAAAAACCAGAACAGAACCCACACTTCCATGAGGAAGGACACGACAGAGAACAGAGGGAAATGCAGACAATATATACACAGGGAATCACGAGGGACAACAGGAAACGGCAAAACTCAACACAACACACAGCGAACACAGGACTGTCACTCTAAAACAGGAAGTAACCAAACAAGACACAAACGCAGACTAAACACAACATGAGGAACAGAATAGATAAGAGACCAGGAACTAAGAGACGCTGGAACACTGAGACGCGGGAAGGCAAGAACAGGATACAATAACCAGGCTAAACTCACAACCATAACAAACTGAGAATCAACATGATAAGAAAACTAATAAACATAATCAGAGATCTAACAAAACGTAACCAAACGAACAGCAGACAATGTGATTTTGTGGATTTTTTTTAGATCACACTTGAAGTGTACTTACAATAAAAATTACAGACCTCTTTTACAAACCATTCTTTGTAGGTGGCAAAATTATTGTTCCCACTGTAAAGGGTTACAAGTGTTCACATTGGCTTGGTTTTTCTTACCTCTTGACGAAATCTTTCCCCCGTGAATAAGTCTTTTAAGTATATCTCATCACAGCTGAGCACAAGTTGAGGTCCCATGCCTTCACCCTTGATTGCGAGGGGTAACCGTGATTCACGTCCTAAAATGACAGGCAGCTATGATGGAAGAGTCATAACAAAGCTAAAGACCCCAAAAGGAAAAACACATATTGCAGTGCCGGGGGAAACGTATCTCACACAGATTTTATGGATGTAAAGTGTAAATGTTGCTTCTATGCCCATAATTTAAAGCAGGGGTGGGCAAACTTTTGGCTATGGGGCCACATTGACCTTTTGAAATTTGACAGATGGGCCAGCCAGCACCAGATGCATACTGTACATATCAAACATAAACATAAAAAAGGCCCTACAGTGTTAATACTTACATTTACATTTACATTGGGAACAGTGTTGTTTTTGCCAGTGCATCAAAATGGGCTGGGTGTGGCCCACGGGCCGTAGTTTGCCCCTGATTTAAAGTATTGAATTACAGTACAAAATATGTCAATAGTTGGTAAAGTGTTTTGCTGCAGTTGCTTTAGACTTTTCTGTCTCAACCTTACAAAGGTCACAAGAGGTGTAGTCTTTTCTAGTCGTGTTTTACTTAGTAACCTTCTGAGGCTTTTTGAAAGAGAAACATTTATGCTGTTTCAACACCACACACACACACACACACACACACACACACACACACACACATTTTGGCCTGCACACATTTAAGTCTAGAGCCTAAACAGCATTACTGCATTTGTCACTTCAGCAGTGCTGTGGAAACCACGTCTGCATGTTTAGCACAGCTGGTTAAACTGATACCAAAGCAACAAAACATTTTCCGTGTTCTTAAACAGCGAAGCTTTTAGCAGTTCATTTGTTGGGACACACATTTGAGATCTGGTCGCCAGTTTTACAACTAACCATGTCAACATTTTCCAAGCATCATCATTAAAATCATCCTGAGGATAGATTAATGGACCAGATTTTATATAATTTTAAATATGTTGAAATATTTCAGGTGGCATTTTCTGAACATGAATGAGCACCGTTTTCTTCCAGCCATGCACTGACCTGTGACATCACAGTATATGGTTTGTTGATGAAGTCTGGCCTCCTCAGGCTTGAAGATGACATTGAATGTCATCGTGATGCTGGGCCATATTTCCCCCTCCTGAACCATGTAAAGACAAGAATTATTATTTTAGTGAAATCCTTCTATCCTCTCTCATTCTCTGTCTTCCATCTGTACTATAAGAGAAGTTGTTCCCTCTGCAGTACAGGAAAAAGAAACAAGGGGCAGGGTAAAGACGTTTAGGTAGTCAACTAATCAGTTTGGCAAGAGGCAAATACATGTGATGAAAACACATGATACTGAAAGACATGAAACACAAACACACCGCGGGCTCCACAGTTATGCAGCCGTGTGAGAGAGCCAAGAGGTGGTCCTTTGCATCCCCACTTCTGCATTCCTGGAGGGCTCTGGACTGCCGTGGGAGGATCCCTGCAGGGTCAGACTCACACTGTAAAAGCAACTGCTCCAGCTCCCCTTCCTCCTTTGGCTCGAGCACTGAGCCGTCCCTGGAGAGACGCAGGGAGGGAGAGAAGGTGAAAAATATAACAAGAAGTGAATGAGCAGAGTTAAAGAGAAAAAGAGGTGAGGAGAAGAACAAAGATCTGTCTGACAGAAAGAACGTGATGAGCACCTCTGATAAAAAACAAACACAAAACTGAAGGAATTCTATTTGCTGCATACACACAGTTCTGTGCAGAAAACTTAGGGCATGTGAGGTGTAGCGTTTTCGTACCCCCTTGCAGCCATAGTTTGTGCCACTGTCCTAACCAAAGCCAATTTGAAGCACCTGCCAAGTGCTGAAGACCTAGGCAACTGTATGGGGAGAAGCCAGCCTTACTGTACATCATGGCACAACTGGTGTGTAGATACAAGGTAATCTTTCTCCATCGACTCGGGCTATCGCAAAGGCAGATTCCCCAAGAGACTGGGGCTTCAAGGTGTGTGGTGCAGTCCCTGTTAAAGAAGCGCCAGGAGACGGGCTCCGTGGAAGACCGAGACTGAACTGGGCATCCACAGAAGCTAACTGTGGCTGGCAACAACCATTAAGCTGATGTCCCTCAGAGACAGAAAGCTGACCAGCATTGCAACGAGCCTGCAGCAATCCTCCGGCCTGCAAGTGCACCCGTCCACTGTACAGAGGTCTCTGGCCAGAAGCGGCACAGGAGATGGGGGCCAGAACAATGGCAACAGGTACTGTGGACAGATGAGTCCAAATTTGAGATTTTGAGGGACACTCGCCACACACTGTATCCGGCAGAGGTGCGCTCTGCCCAGTTTAAACATCCACACATGCAGCCCTGGAGCTCCTCCACTGTGGGGGTTAGGGCAGCTTTACCCCAGATTGTGCCCACTGGTATCCTGAATTGGACTTAGATTGTACTTGTGCCCCTGGCACTGTGGATGCTATGGCCTAAATCTTTTACACAGTATTGTGTGTGTGTTTGTGTTTATATATATATATGAGAAAGAGAGAGAGAGAGGGAAAGACAAAGCTTATGTAGATGTATATTGTAAACAAGCTGAGTCGTCTCAGTTGAAGCTTTCATGGGACGGAAAGGAAAGAATGGCACGTGGCCCAATGGCCCGCACCGGAATCTCAAACTTTTCCCTATCTGTCACACAAACCAGTCTATGGTTGTAGTCCTGTATAGACAAAGTGAAAAGGCTGTTGCAAACACACAAACTCCATATACTTTATTCAAGGTTTGTCCTAAATGTGGGCACACAAGCACCAACAGACATTCTGATTATGAGCTGCTCAGCTATTGTTTTAAGAATTTTCAGTTATGAACAATAAACAAGGAACAAAATGAATGCACTAGTGTAACATCATATTGAGCCTTAACCCTTAAGATTCTGACTCTGAGTCAGGCAATTTGAGGCTCTCTGAGGTTATTGTCACATTGTATTTTGTTGCCTGATTTTAGCCTTCTTAGTTTAACACTTGTATGTCCCGGTCAAATGCAAATATCTCCTGCACCTTGTTTTCATGTGGGGTGAAGGAGACTGTGAACGTGGCAGACATTCCCGGTGCAACTTTGCCGCGTGCATCACTTTGACGAACAACACTGAAATACTCGGAGTCCTCCTGCTCCAGCTTCACATGCCGTGAAACCTTAACAAAAAACATTACACAAACTTTCAAAAATCGAAAAAACAAACAAACAAAACACAACAACACAAAGCTACAGTAGTGATGATTTAATAATCATTGGTTGATGGTGTCTTGGACAGCTCTCCTCCAATCAGCCAGGACCTTTTCTGATCATTTTCCAACCCGGACACACAACCTGACACTCCACACACACATAACATTTTCTCTTTTTTCAGACAGTCATGCCAGGGCTGTCAGAGTTGTAATCTATGTTGTTTTGTTTCACAGCTATGTTAGATTAAAATACCAGTTCAAGAGTCATGTTGTTTTCAAAATAATTTACTCTTAATCACTCTTATTGATTAACATACCTTGTCATTGTTGA
>JAVDPK010003118.1:0-12052 GCA_034780415.1 Cichlasoma orientale | reverse complement strand
ACACACACACACACACACACACACACACACACACACACACACACACACACACACACACACACACACACACTTTTCCAAGACAGGCAGGCGTAGCCAACAATAAGGAATTCTGACTGTCATGTAGCTCTTTCCTGTTCTGCTGTGATTCACTCTGGGTTGTCAGCTTGTTATTGTTGGACACCTGACTATTGTAAGACAGATTCACGATTTGACGATTACAGTAAAATCTTCCAATCCGTTTCAGGGAAACCACACAAACCAGATGCAAATCTGTATGATTAAAGTTTCTAATATAAAACTCTCAAATATGACGGATGATAATGGAATAGAACAGACTTTCATTTCTACTCTTATCAACCACGTAAAGCACTTTACACTTCAAATCATAGTCCTCCTTTTTTATCCATGTAGCACCTTATTCTACACACTTAAGCGCTTTGTGTAATTTGCTTCCTACTTACAGCTAATTTAGAATTATCCAGGAGGAGGAGGAAACCCATGCAGAGACTGCCTAATGAGGCAAAATAGCCCCTGACAATCCAGTACTGTAATTTGATCACTTTTCTCTGTAACACCATTACAAATTGTGTACATAATTGTAAATTATCCATATAGGTAGACATGAAACTGCTTTGAACAAAAAAAAAAAATTAGCTATTATTAAAGTTCCTCTGAGAGAGGCACCACATTACTGATTACATCTTGTCATCTGGCATGAGCCTCTTCATTGGTGGGCAGGAACTGCTTCAGTTCGATTCTGTTTTCAAAAGTATGACATTTATTTATTTGTTGTTATGCTTTGAGCACCACAAGGCAATCTTCACTCAGTTTGATCATGTTCGTGAGAATGCAGATATTTGCACAGTGGCAATTCATTCCAAAATAATCCAGATGGATACACAGCACTGCAGCCCAGAGGAAGAACACAGCAGTTTGATTTGGGGTTGAACTGAAACGGACGATTTTTGAAGATTTAGCTCTGGAAAAGGTGATTGCAATAACAACAAAAAAAGAGAAAAGAATAGAAAAAAGAAAAACAAACAAATAAAAAATGAAGCACACACACACACACACAAGTATCCTGCTGAGTCTCAAGTCAAGAGACACAAATTCTTAGTTTTGGGCACTTCCGGACAGTCACATACACCAGTGTCCTGAGTTGAGACAGGACAAGTCTGGGACAATTTAGAACAGGAAACTCCAAGTCAAGACAAGGAAGTCACACTTAACTGCAGTCTGGCACAATCCTGGGATTTTTGAAGGCCAAATGAAACTGCTCAAGTCAAAACAAGCCAGTCCAAGGCAACTGTACGCATAACAGAGGTTTAAAAATGAAATTTCAATCTCCATCTTCGAGCTGTGCTCTACAAATAACGTTTGGCTCTAATAGATTTACAGCCCGAAGCTTTTTTCACTGTGTATGAATGCACCGGAGGCCATGTCCGTGTACAGCAACAGCTCATATGTGGACAATGTAGGCGAGCTGAGGGGTTTTCATCTTATTTGGCTATGAGCTGCTCTGAATCATTGCTCCAATGAAGTGTGCGCTCAAGAATGTGTGGCAGAACTCCCACGAGATTCACGGAAAGGGGGAGGTTATATGTTTGTGTTTGGAAGGGAAGGAGGGATGGTGTAATACATAGCATGAGGCGTATGTTGATGACATAAGGCATCCAGATAAGCCTGGTTTTGATGGCATAATTACGTGTATGTATGTAAAGAAGTGAGTTAAAGTGAAAAGATCAGAGTGAGCAGGAGAGAGAGAGAGAGAGAGAGAGAGCATATTTGTGAAAGAGAGACAGATGTTGTAATGGACATTGTGTAAGGCAGAACTATGCAGATTACGTACCATGGAGAGCACAGATGCATGTAAGCCTGGTTTTAATGTTTAAAGCTGAGCGCCCTCTTGAACGTCTCTATTTATGAGGGCCAATTAAAGTTTTCGATGGGAGGAGTGAGGAAATGTTTGCAAAGTGAGGACATTTTGGCTGGCCCTCTGCTTGGACTCAGTCCTTAAAAAGCTATTTGATGATTAAGTCCTGCTTTTTTTAATGGTTAAAGTGGGGGTGGAGGTTAAACTTGTTGATACTGTGATTAAACCAGTTGGTGACAGCAGCTGGAAATTAGCAGCACTAATATGTCACCGCTTTTACGTTAGTGAGTCTTGTTAGCACATAGTTGAACTTCTTTGTTTGTCTGCACCTGATGAACTTAAAGAGGATCTTTTGTGTCCGTGTTTTTAGTCTTGGACTTCACCAGAGCAGCTTTGCATGAGTCACAGTTTACAGTTCCTTATTTGTCTTATTCTGTCGCTCTGTGCAGCCCCGCATCATCCTCTGGCTTAAACAAGCTGTTTTGGCTCATTGCCATTTATGCTAACTTTATTCTAACTGGCTGCCCGCATTTGTTCAGTTGCATGGAGCACGCTCCCTGAGCCAGTCTCTTTAGCTTTGTTTTTGGTCCCTACAAACTACAGCTACATGAAGCTGGGACGAGCTAATAATTCTCAGTGGGTTCAGACGCACATTTCACATTATAAAAGTGTCTTCACATTTTAAACGCTTAATGGCAGGACTGGAGTCCAGGGAAAGTACACGATCCAGTCTCCCCCAAACATAAAGTGTTTTATCAGCTGAGCATTTTCTTAGACCTTAGGTTAGTATCTTGATGTTGCTGATTTCAGGGAAGTTTTGTACAACAAATTAAATATAAAAAATGATTAATAAACTTTGAACCACATGTTTATTGATGCTCCCTGTGTATAATTACATTAACAATAGTTTCCTGCTTATCTGACAGGTCACCTAATAAAGACAAGAGTGAGGACACAGACATTAAATGAGTGTATTATGTTGATAAACTGGTCAGATATACATATATAAATGCTCACACTTAGATGAACTATATCATAACTTACAGTGCTGTGCAAAAGTCTTGAGCCACCTTTTATTTCTTTATATTTTGTTTCAAAGGAGCCAGACTGTTTTGTATTTTTTAGGTGGTCTTGAGCAATAGTTCTCCTGGTGCTGTGCCAACAGTGAAGCATCCTGAGACTCTGAGACTCTCCATGTATGAGGTTGCTTCTCATCCATGGGACTGGGCTCATTCACAATTCTGCCTCAAAACACTGTCATTAAATTAAAGCCCAACGTCTTTCAACAATCCATCTATCCATCCATCCATCCATCCATCCATCCATCCATCCATCCATCCATCCATCCATCCATCCATCATCCATCCATCCATCCATCCATCCATCCATCCATCCATCCATCCATCCATCCATCCATCCATCCATCCATCTTCTTCCACATATGCACTGATAATCTTTGTATTTTCCAGCATGATGGAGCACCATGAAACAAGGCAAAATGATAATTAAGTAGCCTGGACATCATCAAATGATGATCCAATTGAGATGGTCAATTTGTAAAAAGCAGGTGAACAAACAGAAGTTCACAAACTGTGATCAACTTGGAGCACTGATGATCAATCACGATTTGGCCCAGGAGCTCATATCCAGCATGCCGCAGACAATTATAGAAGTTAAGAACAAGGATCATCACTGTAAACAATGCATAAATTTGATTTTCTTTACCAATGAAAGTCTTAAATCTTATGAAATGCTTATGATTATTCTCCTTTATACCACTGAAACATGTAAACATGAATCCTAATAAAAACTAAATCAGCAGTCAATGAGAAAAATACAAAAAGGAACCAGTTTAATGAGGAAATCTTATTACCAGAATAAGGGCAGCAGAGTTTAATAGTTTTGCTGCCACCTAGTGGGAAAATGGGAGATTGCAGTCAAGAAGATTTTCTTTTGTCCATCAAAATACAACATTTATTGTGACTGTAGTTTGTGTTCATTTAATCAGTCATCAGACTAATTATGTCGATTTACAGAGAAGAAGATTTTGGGCCAAATATATTTCAGTAGCAGGAGCAGATGCTGAGGTTTTGAGTTTGATGTTGAAAAATGTTGGAACAACTGCAACAAAAGGCTGAAAGAAGTTAAAATGTAAAAAAAACAAAACAATACCAGGTGGACCAAATGTATCACAGCAAATTCCACTTTTTAATTTTTAATGATTGATAAATAATATGCGTCTGAAGTAGGGCATTTCAGATCAAATTTTAGAACTGCTGATTTTGTGAGAATAAAGTGTAAAATGGAGACGATATAAACTACTCTTAGTAAACACTGTAGTTATTGCCAGTAGAATTTGTGACAAGTGGGACTTTATTACAGACCAAAGAGATCATATACAGACAAACTAATGTTCACGTTTTCCTACTAAACTCACAAATCCAGCCAAAAATCGAAGAAAATGCCATATATTTCAAGCACATTCAATATAAATATGCATCACATGCGCTCTTATTGCTGATACTGTGTGAATTTTAGACTTACTGCTGTTTTTCAGTTCTGCAGAAAATAAAACATTTTGCATGATTTGTAAACATTCTGAAAATCACTCCTGTGATCTGGGGTAGATTCAAACTATAAACTAGAGAGTTGCTGACGGGAGGAATGAGTGAAAGCAATGACAAAGAGGTTAACATTAAAACAGCTCAATGAAAGTTCACAGAATACAGAGAAAGAAGAGTTTAGAAATGTTACTCTGGGCCAGTTTGCAAAGCTTTCCCTCTGAATTCAGCTTCCTATATATATACAGAATATATAATGTGTAAATACTGGAAGCTCACGGCTGGGGTTTTTACTGCAGCACAGACCACACACAGTTACAAAGCAGGGTGCCTGAATGCTGCGGCACACAGAGCAGAGTTCCAACATAAACACAAAAACTTTGTGCTTATGGCTTCATGGCACGAGCTTCCATGGCTGAGCAGCTCCTGTAGGTGTAACGTGTAGGTGGTAGGATAGGTAGGTACATTTGTTGCATGTGTCTAAAAATAACCTCTTTTTTCCTGTTATTTTAAAAGGGGAGCTGTGGACAATGAAACAAGAACAGAATGAGATGATTCAACCAAGCACGGTATTTAATTTACTTGGAAACACTACAGACATGCATGAAAATGTTTGGACTTGAAAGGCTGTGAAAACACACACGGACGCGAATAATGCAGCATGGAATCCATGGAGGCAAAGAGGTGTAGGTAGAAAAATATTATTAAAATGTCCAGAATGATCTTTACTCATCACTGTCTCTGTCCTTGCATTTGGTAACATATTGATTATCAAAGATAAGGCTTTCATGTTACATATAACAATATAACCTGTTGAGACAGAAATATCGGTGGTACCTTATGCTTCCTCTTTCTCCTATTAGCCATTATTACTGCAGAGTCTCTGAAAGTAAATGTGAAACTGCTAGGATGCCTTTTCTGAGGAGCCCTGAGTTCATCTGTAAGATGTTTTGGTTGTTTTTGTGTTAAACCTGCAGAAATGGTACGTAGGGTGCCGCTGTGGTTTTGCTGCTCTCAGCTTTATCTTGAGTTTTATTCTTGAGCTTTGCATTTTGTTAATGGCTTTAAAGCCTCTGGTGGATTTTAACAGCCATTCACTTTACCGGCTATTTTTACTCTGTTTTCATTTATTTTTGTCATCTCAGTAGGTGATTAACCTCACCCTTGTTTTAGCACATGCTTTTTTTTTTTGTTTCATTATTTTGTTTTATTTTTTTCCCAGCAGTATTGCTCAGTTTTACTGGTTTTAAACGAATTTTTTTTTAAACAAATTGCGCTTTACTTTGAAACCCAACCATGCCTCTGTCATATTATTTGTCAGAGGAGCTTTTTGTAAATGCATTCTGGGACAGTAAGACTCATGGCACCAACAAGGTTATTCCTACAGAGTTATCAGCTGAAAATCTGATGTATCACTGCATGATGTGCAGTGTGTTCTTAAAAACTTTGAGGAAATTGGAAAAGTGGAGGACAGAAGAAGTTATAACAAAAGAAATTCACAAATATGGGATAAATAAAGTGTTTCTTATTCTATCTCTTTTTAAAACCAAAACATGAAAGCAAAAATATAAACAAATGAAGTATCTGTTGTGGGTTCCTCTTCCTGGAAAGGTAAAACAAATATGTAGGAAGTGTACAAAGTCTTTACAATTCTGTTGACTTTAAGTAACATTAAAATTATATTGATAAAAAAGTAACAACAATCAAATATTACCACCTTGAAATTAATGAGTCATTGTAACACTGTGAAATAGACCAGTGCCTATTACACTATGTCTGCTTTGATAGTATTTTACAACTATTTTACTTAGTTTTACCAATTCAATTCATGGTTTTAGCCAAAAACAAGCCGCTTTGAGAAACTTTTTCCAGCTACAGCCTCGAGCCAATCAGCTGAGCGTATATTGCGACGTCGGTGAGAGCGTTGCCACGACAAAGAAGCGTGATAACATTGACTAGTGCGCTCGTGCCTGAGAGCTTTATGTAAAGAGAGAAGTTCTTCTCCGGTGAGTGTTTGTTATATAGTTGTTTTGTCAGGGCTGCCGCAGGACAGCGTTTCAAAGGCTTTTCTTTTTTTACCGGGATTAACAGTCAAATGAAGCCAGAGGCGGTTAAGGTACTGTTTTAACTACAACCTGTGAGGACAACTACCATAGATATATATACAACTACCGGGTCCGCAGGATGGTTTTAAGTAATGTGAAGCGCTTTAGAAAGTGAGCATATAATAACATGTGAAACTCCACAAACAGTAAAACTATAAAATAAAAATGAACCTCGAATAATAAAGAGCAACCTTAGTTGTCTTTCGTCATGCCAACCAGATGTCACAGTCTCATCAATTAACGTTTTCTTTTTGCTGATTCACGTAACCCATCTAATATGTCATTAAACAGCCAAGAGATGAACAAATGAGGTCATGTTGAGAAAGCGCTGCATTCCTGCGTTCTGAAATTGAATATAGAGAGAAATACAAGTGGGCGCGATCTTTACAGAGTTTTAGATTGTTAAGTAACACCCTAATGCTGTTTCTGAACCTGATATAATAACTGAACCATGCTATAAAAAAATGGGTGAGCACTTTATGACTTTATGCCTTCTCTTCTGTTTCCTTTCTTGCAGGTGATTTTACCGCAAAACAGAATCAGAATGAGCTCCATTCTGACCAAGAAAAAGCCATCCCTGCTTTGCAATAATAAACGTGTGAAAGTAAACAAACGAAGAAGGGTGAGGTTAACATACTGTTTGCCCTTTTTCTCTGTGAGTTAATTTTGACACTGCTTGCCAGCTAATATTGTGAAACCTTATGGCAATATGACAGCTTGGAGGTGGCAAGAAATTAAAGATATTACAGCAAATGCCAGAGCCAGAATTTCCCACAAATTAACAGCCGCCCATTTTCCTGTGACCAACGTTTTGGACATTGCTCCATTCTTTTAAAGATCCTGCTTCAAATGACAGATAATCCTAATAATTAATTTGGCTATTAATAGGGAACAAAAATCTATATCTGGCTGCACTGTTTTGTTGCAGTGACCACAACAAAGGTCTCTGCTCCTTCCCTCCTACTTCACTTACACTTTTCTCAGAATGAAAGTCACAAAACTCAGTACTTGCTGTACTATTTGGTGAGAATGTTAAAAAAGCAAAAATCCCACTACTTTAAAAAAAAAAATCTGGCTTCAAAAAAAAAAAAAAAAAAAATCGAATTTATATTTTGCTTCTAAATTTACACAGTGCCATTAGACTCAGTGTTTTGCTGCTACCTGACAAAAATTGGGCAGAACATTCAGAGGCAAAGTGGAGGAATTAAGAGAGAGTGAGACAAGCAGAAAAAAAAAATCCTAATTTCCTCTCTCTCGCTGAGCCCACAATTTGTACTCCACACTCATTACAGTGGGGCAAAAAAAAAAAATTTAGTCAGCCACTGATTGTGCAAGTTCTCCTACATAGAAAGATGAGGTCTGTAATTCCCATCATAGGTACACTTCAAAATGAGAAAAAAAAAAATCCAGGAAATCACATTGTAGGATTTTTAAAGAATTTATTTGTAAATGATGGTGGAAAATAAGTAATTGGTCAATAACAAAAGTTCAGCTCAATACTTTGTAGCATAACCTTTGCTGGCAATGACAGAGGTCAAATGTTTCCCGTACGTCTTCACCAGGTTTACACACACACACTGTAGCTGCTATTTTGGCCCATTCCTCCATGCAGATCTCCTCTAGAGCAGTGATGATTTGGGGCTGCCGCTGGGCAACACGGACTTTCAACTCCCTCCACAAATTTTCTATGGGGTTGAGGTCTGGAAACTGGCTAGGCCACTCCAGGTCCTTGAAATGCTTCTTACAGAGCCACTCCTTCATTGCCCGAGCGGTGTGTTTGGGATCATTTTCATCCTGGAAGACCCAGTCACGTCCCATCTTCAATGCTCTCACTGATGGAAGGAGGGTTTGGCTTAAAATCTCAGGATACATGGCCCCGTTCATGCTTCCTTTAACATGGATCAGTCGTCCTGTCCTCGTTGCAGAAAAAACAGCCCCAAAGCATGATGTTTCCACCCCATGCTCCACAGTAGGTACGGTGTTCTTGGGATGCAACTGAGCATTCTTCTTCCTCCACACACAACGAGTTGAGTTTTTACCAAAAAGTTCTATTTTGGTTTCATCTGACCACATGATATTCTACCAATCCTCTTCTGGATCATCCATATGCTCTCTGGCAAACTTCAGACAGGCCTGAACATGTACTTCTTAAGCAGGGGGACACGCCTGGCACTGCAGGATTTGAGTCCCTCTCGGCGTAGTGCGTTACTGATGGCAGCCTTTGTTACTTTGGTCCCAGCTCTCTGCAGGTCATTCATCAGGTCCCTCCGTGTAGTTCTGGGATTTTTGCTCACTGTTCTCATGATCATTTTGACCTCACGGGATGAGATCTTGCGTGGAGCCCCAGATCGAGGGAGATTATCAGTGGTCTTGCATGTCTTCCATTTCCTTACAATTGCTCCCGCAGTTGATTTGTTCACACCATCCTGCTTGCCTATTGTAGATTCACTCTTCCCAGCCTGGTGCAGGTCCACAATTTTCTTCCTGGTGTCCTTCAACAGCTCTTTGATCTTGGCCATGGTTGAGTTTGGGGTCTGACTGTTTGAGGTTGTGGACAGGTGTCTTTTATACAGATGACGAGGTCAAACAGGTGCCATTAATACAGATGACGAGGTCAAACAGGTGCCATTAATACAGGTAACGAGCAGAGGACAGAAAAGCTTCTTAAGAAGAAGTTACAGGTCTGTGAGAGCCAGAAATCTTGCTTGTTTGTTATTGACCAATTACTTATTTTCCACCATGATTTACAAATAAATTCTTTAAAAATCCTACAATGTGATTTCCTGTTTTTTTTTTTTCTCATTTTGCCTCTGATAGTTGAAGTGTACCTATGATGGGAATTACAGACCTCTCATCTTTCTGTGTAAGAGAACTTGCACAATCAGTGGCTGACTAACTACTTTTTTGCCCCAGTGTATGCTTTAAAATATGCCAGATTTTCAAAATGAAGGCCCCCAGTTAGTTATTAGACTTTCTAAAGATCATTTAAATCTGTGACATTTTCAAAATAAAAGGTCTTAGTTTTTTATTTTTATAGGAAGGTACCAGGATATTGCCCCCAGGTAGTTATTGTAATTTATCAAGTTGCTTTAAAAAAAAATTCAAAATAAAAGCCCTTCATTAGTTATGGAAAGTTATAATGATCTTCAGAAGTATACCAGATGTTCAAAAGAAAAGTTCCATTTAGTTATTGTAATTTATCAAGTTGCTTTTAAAGTGTCTAATTTTCAGAACAGAAGCTGTCTGTTTAGTTTTTTTATTTTATGTTTTCAAAAATATTCTCTATGTGCTGCAGCTGCTCATTTTTACAATCCTGAGTCATTTATCTCCCTTCACCTTTTATTGCCAACCCATTTAGCTGCAGCTTTTAGCAGCAGTAACAACATTCCCACTGCAGTTTCTCCAAAAGTTCAGTAGTCTAGCTGATTAAATTGGCATTAAAATTTGTTTGGTTATACCTCATATTTAATCGTACATTTTGTTTATCTACATATTAAAAGGCAATACAAGACTCTAATTATTAATTAAAATTAATAACTAATTATTACATATTTTGTCACTATTGCCAAGTCAGCAACACAGATATGATGTTAAATAACAAAGAGGTGCAGTTATTATATTTAGCACGATGTTTACAGTTTTTTGGGGTTCTCCAAATGCCATTTTAAAATCCACCATGTAAAGCAGGCTGCGTCATTTCATAGCTTTCTTTCTTTGACATTAGTCCTGCTGTTGCATTATTAATTTAGATTTTAAGCCTTTTAAACCTTTTCTGAACTAACCTTGAAATAGGCTGAGTGCAGTTAGATGTTTCTTTGCTTCAGGTGCACTGATAAACAGGTACCATAGCACTGTGTAGGAAATACAATAACCACGAAATGCTGCTCCAAATGGTCCTCACTCACGCAAGACAGCATTACCATTCTTTGAGGTCATATGAATGCATTGTAGCTGTAAGCTGTCAAGCCAAGAGTCTCCAGCTCAGCGCCTCATTACTGCTGATTAGGAGATGGTAAATAGGCCTGTGTTGCTGTGTGCTTGCAGGTGACTCCATCAGTTTTCACCCAGGAGATGCTGCAGTCCACAGAGGAGCGCCTGAATAACACAGTTGAGGTGCATCCGCCTCTCATCCTGGAGCTGCATGACATGAGCACCACTACACATCACAAAGTAAATGCCAGTTAATGTTGTGATGTCGCTCTTGTTTAATAACTTGCTTTCTATACCAGAAGGTATTTGACTCCACCCCAGGCCATGTGACCACCAGCCTGCTCATTTTTCAGGCTCACACTATATAAGGTTGTCATTACGTGTGTGTGTGTGTGTGTGTGTGTGTGTGTGTGTGTGTGTGTGTTTCCCTTTGTCCTTTGTTAGAATATGAATGTACTCTCTTGTTGCCTTGTGTTTGCTGCTGTTGAGAAATCTGGATTCTTTAGTTTGATTTATGTTCTGAACTTTGAAATACTTTGTTGGGCTTCAGTTCTCCACCTAATAAAAGGCTGTTTTTTATTCTTGTTTGTCTGAGAATCCTGTGTTTGGGTCCTACCTGTTCTCCCCTGAGAGAAACAGTGAAGGCCACAAAGTTAGATCATCTTAAATCCACAAAGGATAAACCTGTACATCCTCCACTGTAGCTCCTCTGTCACGTCTCCTTTTCCTCCGTATCCTTTCACGAGCATATAAGGAAATAAGCCATCCTTCAACATCCTGATTTCTGGATCACAGGCAGGAGGATAGAGGAGGAGACAAGGAGACGACAGAGGAGACATGGAGGCAAGTGTTACTTTATGATTTATGTTGATGAGTAAATGTTAACATGCAAAACTGCAATGCACATTATACAGTGCTTTAAAAAATGTAAGGTAGACTTTTTAATCCGAGTACAGCATCATTTCAGTTGAACGTCTGGGATATTGATCGGGTCAGGTAAGTAGCAGAGGGGGTTAATCAGTTTCAGCTGCTTTGGTGTTAACAACAGGTGCATTAGAGGGGCAACAATGAGACAACTCCCAAAACAGGAATAGTTTTACAGGTGGAGGACACTGGCAATTTTTCCCTCCTTATCTCTTCACAGTGAGGAGATTCCTGGAGACAAGCAGTTAGTCTAGGAGAGCTGGACAGGGCCGCAGACGGTCCTTAACCCATCAGCAGGACACGTATCTGCTCCTTTGTGCAAGGAGGAACAGGATGAGCACTGCCAGAGCTACAGAATGACCTCCAGCAGGCCTCTGGTGTGAAGGTCAAGGACACCCTCTGTCTCATTAGGAGCGTGCCCCGATGTTATCAGGCATGCATACAGGTACAAACTACTGAGCACCATTTTGAGTTGCTGCAATGAAATTTTGCCTAAATGGACTAGCCATTCAGCCCGCTGCAGATTAATCATTTCATTTCCATCAAACATCCTTTCATTCCTAACCCATCAGTATAGATATCATTAGGCCCGAGCCTCCCGTAGGGGTAGGCGAGGAGCCTATTGTATTCGCAAGCGCGAAAACGAAAAAGGGTCAAAG
>JAVDPK010003116.1:248206-268675 GCA_034780415.1 Cichlasoma orientale | reverse complement strand
GGACCGCTCAGAACCTCGAGTGAGTGAGTACGAAAAAAAGTATCTGAAGGTATCTGCAAACTTGTAACCGTTACTAGTGGAAACGCCGTCAAGCCGCAACGAGGTGACGCGGCCCGCTCCGAGCAGTCCCGAATGGAAATGCGCCATCAGACTCTGAAAAAGTACCAGATGTCGTAACTGAACCCAAACCATGTTTCTGCTGTTAGAGGATCCCGTTTCCAGGCAAAGCCCTCCTGACACCAAAGGCACGTTTCTAACATTGGCCGCAGGTTGATCTGGTTAAACGTGCCTGTGATGACATGAATCTGACCTTTTATGCAAAGCAGTTGAAATGTAATCTGCTTCAGTCTGACCTGGAAACGGCTCCGTCTGAAAACCTGATTATTTTCAGCGTTATGACAGACTTTAAACTCCACTCTGCATTCAGATGTTAGTTGCTGAGTGGATCTCAAGGTCACATTTACATTAACCAACAAACACAGACGTGCGAGACAAACGCGCACAGACGCCGTCTGTAAAAGAACAGAAGGTTTATTTCAGAATAAAAGCCTTGATATCAAACAGGTGATCTGTGCTGCGTTTGTGTCGCAGGGTCACGCTCAGGCCGTGAGGAGTCTGGCCTTCAGTCCCGACGGGAAGTGGTTGGCTTCAGCGAGCGACGACTGCACCGTCAAGGTACGAACTGAGCCACAAGCTGCTTTTTTTTTTTTAGCTTCACCTGGTATTAAATGGCAGGATTATTTGCTGGCTCCATCTTCTTTAACAGTAGATGCTGAGGAAACCTTCAGGGAAAATATAACCTTTAGGGATCAAAGGGACTTTTATTATATGAAGTCTTTGTAAAAGGAAATGAACTAATGAAAGAAAGCCGGGGAAGTAAAAATGAGTTCATGTTCAGACCTGGTTTTGATCCGGAAAGTAAAACTGTTGATGGAGAATCAAGTTCAGCATGTAAATCAAGCGAAGGTCGACATGAATTAGGCAGACTTCACACGGGGCCGAGCGGTCTGGTGTTTGGCTGTTTTCCAGCAGGACACTCGTGTTTCTGGTCTATAAACTGAGAACATCCTGTAATAAGATCCCTCTGAAGGACACAGGTTTGATTCTCTGTGTGGACGTTAGAGGAAGGATCTCGCTCTGCCACCGTCTCGTCCTGTCTCGTGTCCTCAGCTCTGTCCTCTTGTCTCCATCAGCTGTGGGACCTGACTCAGGGGAAAACCATCACAGAGTTCAAGTCTCACACCGGGCCCGTCAACATCGTCCAGTTCCACCCCAACGAGTACCTGCTGGCGTCCGGCAGCTCCGACAGGTACGCCGCAGGGAGCTGATCGTGATAGAAATCCGTGAATCGATGTTTGCACCTCCTCCTGTTTTCTGTGCCGCTCGTTTGTTCATCAGCAGAACGAATGAGTCAGCCGAGGATCCCTCTCTGCCTTCGATGTTTTATTTGTTGCTCAGTTTGACCTTTGTTGTTCTCATAGTCGTCCCCGCGTCCACCACATTTCTAACAAAGTAAATGAGAGTGGAAATATTCACTCAGTTTTTGCAGTTTTTTCCCCCAAAAGTTTCATTTTGGTACGAGCAGAGAGAGGAGTACAAGTGCAGCCAGTGTTCAGCCTCAGTTTGCTGCTTTTTGTTTAGATTTTCGCCCATGAAGTATAAACATGCACTTATTTACATTCATGTTTATGATGCACTGAGAAACGTCCTCCTCCTCTTTCTGCTTCCTCCTTTTTCTCTGCTCTTTGCCCTTGTTTACCATACGCGTGTGTGTGTGTGTGTGTGACCTGTGTGTGCTTCGCCTCCTCGTTTCCTGCAGGACCATCAAGCTTTGGGATCTGGAGAAGTTTACGATGATCGGCTCGTTGGAGGGCGACACGACTCCGGTCAGGTGAGTTTTCCCATTGCAGCGGCATGTTACTGGAGTCTGACCTCTGACCTCTGACCCCTGTGCCTGTGTTTCAGGTGTGTGTGTTTTAGCCCGGACGGCTCCTGCCTGTTCAGCGGGGCCACGGACTCTCTGCGGGTCTTCGGCTGGGAGCCCGACCGCTGCTTCGACGTGGTGCCGGTGGGCTGGGGGAAGGTGTCTGACCTCGCTGTCTGCAACCAGCAGCTGGTGAGTAGCTCCGCCCACTGCTCAGTAACAGTACCGTGCAGAGGTTTGAGGTGCTTATTATCTTTGTTCTCCTCCTCCGCCCGTCAGATCGGCGTGTCTCACCAGCTGTCCAGTGTGTCATCTTATGTGGTCGATCTGAAGAGGGTTAAGAAGAGCGGCGGCTCCGCGATCCAGGGCATCGTCCAGGACAGCCAGCCGCTCACAGAGCCGAAGAAAGATCCCAAAGGAACGGCACTGCGGAAGAGCTATGAGAGACCCACGACCACCTGCGGCTCACAGAGGTACGGCAGGCCGAACAGCAGCAGATCTGCTGCAGAGAAACCCTCACTGGGAGGGCTGACATGGGAGACTGATTTAAGGTGTCCATCTATCAAACACTTAAAGTTCAGCCTCCCTGAAGCCGGCTTAGACACGGTTCCTCAGAGAAGCTTTTTATGGACATTTGATGTTCAGATTTAAGTTAAACCCACTTACACAAAGAAACCCTGGTTACTAAGAATTTATCAGAGTTCAGGTTCATGTTACCTGCAGCAAAAACTGCAGACACACAAACAGAACGTCTCACAGCTGAAACAGCGAAGCTTGAAACAAGTTTCACTTCCAGGTGCTTTAATAAAAGCAAAGTAAACATTTCACTGGATTCTTTTGCAAAAAGCAAACAAACCTGTGTCGTTATGATGTCATCAGGGTGAAGCACCGTTCAGATTGTGATAGGCGGAGCCCCGAAGGCGAGAGGCGGAGCCCCAGTGAGGACGAGGCGGAAGAGAAGGTGTCGTCGGCAGAGATCCACAACGCCGAGGACTACAAGGCGATCTTCCAGCCGAAGAACGCCATCTGTAGGTGGACCCAGAGCATCACGGCTCAGCTGTATAGAATCCAATCACATGACACCGTATGAGAGTTAGATATACAGCCAGATGTGTGAATGTGTGAATCATGACTGCACCAACACCTGTGGACCACCTGCAGTGAGTCTCGGCCCATCAGTCTAACCTCATCCGGCCTCAGGGTGCCGAGCCGGTTCTGCTCAGATGCAGGTCATGTTTGAAAGGTCACGGTCAGCTTGACTCTTACACACTGTAACAGAAACACCAGGTTACCTCCACACACGAGACGATCCGATGAGTTTGCTCGTTCTTCGCCCTCGTCTCATTGCTCTGAGCTGCCTTTGTTTTGATGACTGTCGTAGTTTATTTTTCTCTGTGTGAGTCTGAGCTCCTCGTTCTCTCTTCCAGCTCGCACTCCTCCTAAGATGTCCGAGCCTTTCCCCGCTCCTCCAGAGGACGGTGAGTCCAGCACAGCGTCGTGCTTCTGTGAGGCATCAGGTGCTGTTTCACTTTATACGAGAGGAAGTCTTTTTATTTTGGACCGATCGAGACGATCAGTTTTTAAGGTGTTCAACACTGAGCATTTACAGGTTTAAAGAACAGGATGAAGGTGTGATGGAGACAGTTCAGTACCTGATGTCTGAGGTGTCACATCAGCTCCTGCTTAGCACACTTTGTGTTACTGTGTAGGTTTCTCAGCTGCTCACTGATGGCTTCTTCTTTTCCTCAGAGTCCATTTTGGCAATCAGCCGGCAGCTGAAGGACATGAAATCTCCTTTTCCTGACAAACAGCAGGTCAGTGAACGCAGCAGCTTCAGTCTGTGAGGAAACACAGAAAGGAAACAAGGACAGAGAGCGAGAAAGGGAATGAAACCATCAGAGCAGATGGCTGCTGTTCAGGGCAGAGCACCAGGTTTATATATCTCAGACAGAGGAGGAGAGGAAGCTTCACTTCTGTGTGAAATATTCCCTTAAATTTGATTTCAAACCTGTTTCAGAGAATTTAATCCTGCCGCTCTGCACTCAGGTTATCACCCTGGACTAAAAACCAGAACAAGGTGTCAAAATGATTTTAGAATTATTTCTTATCAACAGTTTAGATTATTACATTTGATCTTCTGTAGCAGGATTTCATGAAGATTGTGCTAAATTAAAACAGCTGAAAGACCAAAGCTGACAGAAATGATGAAAATAACAAATAAATCCATTAAAAACGAGTCCGACTGAAATGATAGCTCCACGTGTTTGTTGTTTCAAAGGCTCCTCCGCTGGCCTCCTCCACTCCCGTGCAGAGGGTGGAGCCTACGGTCGTCTCCTCCGCGAAGCGTCCGGCTCCTCCAGCTGTGGGCACGGCGTCCTCCGCTCCCCCCGCCTCCACCCAGCCCCCCTTCTCCACCGCCAAGTCAAAACCGGAACCTAAAGTCATCCCGAGCGCCAGGAACGAGCCGATCGGACTGAACGTGGCCGACTTCCTGCCCGTGAGTGCACGCATCAGCGTTTTTAGATTCTCGTGACACCCGTCTGCTGACGATATGATTAAAGCTGCGTGTGTGTCGTCGGTCAGTCTTCGCCCAGCAGCAGACCCAGAGCTCTGAGTGACGAGGAGGCCCTGACCCAGATCAGGAAGGGTCACGACACCATGTGTGTGATGCTGAGCAGCCGACACAAGAACCTGCAGATGGTCCGAGCCGCGTGGGCCCGAGAGGACATCAAGGTGAGAGCGCCGCATCTCGGCTCTTCAGCCTCGTGCTCGCCTGCTGCAGCTGTGTGTGAAGGTCGTGGTTATTCGTACAGCTGCTGCAGAGCTCAGTGATGTGTAAATGCTGATGGGTGGAGTAAATAATATCGTGACGTGTTGGATTTAAGGCACCGATCCGTGCTGTTGACCTCGGGCAGGATCTCTGGCTCACAGCTTTTTGTTAAATTGTAGCAGATCTGCGACTCATCGAGGCCTCAGCTGTCACTACCCTAACCCACTCAGTAAAAGCATGAACTTAATTAATAACTGAGGTCTGCTGTCTTCAGTTTGTTAATAAAGTTATTTAAAAATGTTTTTGTTGTGTGCAGATGGCTCTGGACACCGCCGTCTCCATGAACGATCTGTCCATCATTGTGGACATCCTGAACATCATCAACCTCCAGCCGTGAGTCCAACACACACACACACACACACACACACACACACACACACACACACACACACACACACACACACACACACACACACATACATTCGAATTTTATACACAGCTACAAACCTTTATTTACACTGGCGTTAATGGGAAAAAATGATAATTAGAGCTCCTCAGTGAGTCTGTTCTGGAAGCCATCAGTCTGTATTTAACTCCTCGAATTATTCGATAAAGTTAATTTAAAGCGGGACAGTTCACCGACAGCTTTCCTTCTTATAATCAGAGGTGTTATTGAGACCTGCAGTAAACAGTGAAAACGTGTTGTTGTTTCAGCTCTTTGTGGAAGCTGGACGTGTGCGTGACCATCCTGCCTCAGCTCGACCAACTTCTGCAGAGCAAATACGAGAGGTGAGCGAGTGTCTGTCAGTGAGACAGCGAGGGGGCGGAGTCAGCAACTCAAACCTGCTTTTTATGTCCCAAATTAAACGGAAGCCGTTCAGATAATGGCTCTGTCCTAACCATAACCCTACCCCGGAGGGGTTCTAGGATGGCTGAGTTCACATCAGAGACAATTTCATCCTCTCAAAGTGAACTCTGATTTCTGACCTTAAATAACTTCCTGTTGGTCACCTGAGGCAGTTTCTCATCCAGCCCACATCTCAAAGGGTCCTTAGGCTGTGTGTGTGTGTGTGTGTGTGTGTGTGTGTGTGTGTGTGTGTGAGAGAGAGACAGATGTGGTCTGTAGTGAAACTGTTCATCCAATCAGCTTCCTGCTCTGTGCGTTTCCTCAGCTACATGCAGACCGGCTGCACGTCTCTGAAGCTCATCATGAAGCACTTCTGGACGCTGATCTCTGACACTCTGAAGGCCACGCCGTCCGTCGGGGTCGACATCACACGAGAGGAGCGGTGAGTCTGTGCGACATCGTAAACGCGTCTCCCACTCTGTGGGAGGTTTTTAAAGGAGACGTTTTACACCAAAGGTCTGAAGCCTCCTCAGCCGGATGTGTTTCCATGTCTCCTGTTTTCAGTCAGACTCGGGTCAGACGCTTCAAATGATTCATGATAAAATGTTCTTTTGAAAAGCCGGGTGCATCTTTTAGTGGAGGCGTCCAGTTCATATTTAAAAGCTATTTCGTGCGTATTTAAAGCTGGTTTAAACTTCCTCAGTGCAGTTTGGAGGTTTGTCTTTACAGCTAGAAGGACAGGAACAGTAGTTTCTGCACAGCTGCATCTGCAGGAGCCACAGCTGCAATTTAGGGACTGTCCAGCAGGTGTCACCTGTGTGCACCATCTGAACCTTAAACATCAGCAGGTGAAGGAAAGCGCTGAAGGACAAGAGGTGAGGACGTGATCTGACTGTCGAGGTGAAATTACAATTTACAGTTTTCCTGAAATGAACTACAAAAGCTGAAGGCTCAAAAAAACTGGGGTGTATGGGTGGGTGTATGGGTGGGTGTCTTATGGATCCCAAAGGACAGTAAGGTGTGGTATAAGATGGAGAACGCAGCAGGGGTTTACAGTGTGCGTCACTTGGCAGTTATGTTGATCATTTGTTGTGAGTCCTTTCCTTTCATTAAGGATGCTCCGGTGTCTCCTCTCCTGAAGGAGGAACTGCCTTTCCTTAGTATTTAGACCACATGATCGGGAACCTTCATAAGCAAAGCTAATTATTGGACCGTCTATACGTTTTTAGGAACTTCCTGCAGTGACCGTGAAGTCTGTGCGACCATCACACTGAGGACCGCAGTAAAGACGTCCCATAATTCATAGCAGCACATCGTCATCAGTCAGCATGACTGTCAGAGTGATGCTTGTCATGTTCATCAGTGTTTCCTATTTCCCACCATATCCTGAACCCCGGCTCTGCTGCCGTGTGAAGAACATCAGAGTGAGGTTAATGTTCACAGCAGTTCAGTTTCCATCAGTTCTGCTGGGTTTTTTTTTTGAGGCAGGATGTGGTTGTTTCACCCCCGCAGACCCACATCAGCACCACCACCCGCTGTCAGATGATTGTGGAGTCAGATTCTCTGAGCATTGCGCTCCTCTTCCTCACTTGTCCTTCCCGGCTTTCCTTTATCTCCAAAGAACAGTCATCAGAAAAAGCAGTTGAGGGAATCTTTGACTATCCAGCCATATACTGCATATAAAAGATGGACTTAGTTTCCAGGTTTGAAGGCAAAGCCAGCACTAGCCTGCAGGTTTAAGGTATTCTGTGTAATGCCCAGCAGGGGGCGACTCATGTAGTGTCAGAAGGTCGTCTGATTGTGTAAAATGAGCCCACCGCTCACTCTGTGACCTCAGGTAACGCTTTCCTGTCGGGTCTCAGGTGCTCAGGTCGAGTCTAATCATTCAGTGTTCATTGTGAAACATTCAGGTCGAGGCTTCAAAACTGAACCTCACAAACATGCAGGCGGCGATGCTGAAGCAGCTGCTTACCTTCACTGAAGGGAAACTGTTTAATATGACAAACCCACAGACTGCCATGTGACGATGTTTTTGTGGTTGCAGACACCACAAGTGTCGAGTGTGCTGCAAGCAGCTGAAGAACCTGAGCAACATCGCCAAGAACAAGGCGGCGCAGGTCGGCCGTCACGGCAGCGCCTTCAAGGAGCTGCAGCTGCTCATGGCGCCGCTCGACGACTCGCCCTGAGGACGACGCCGCGGATCAGCCGACCTGCAGGACCCGCACTTTGTGCGTCTTTTTGTTACACAGAACCTCCGGAGGCCTCCGTCACAGAAGAAATGCTTTGTCAGTTTAATGTCTTCTGAATCAGAGGAATCCTTCCATCTTCCTCAGAATCAGAGGAAGAGAAGAAATCAAACTTCAGCTGCGGAGGAATCGGTCTCGGTGGGGAATCGGAGGTGTTGGCGGTGATGTGCCTTCAGAGGTTTGGATGTTTAAAAAGTGCCCGCTGGTTCACAGCACGAGTGTTCATGAAAGGCCGGAGTGAAGAGCCAATCAGCTGAAAACTGAGAAACCGCCCTGAAGCTCGAACACGTTCGAGTTTGTGCGTTTAATCCCGTAAACCAGCAACACGTTTCTACGTTTGTGTGCAGATTTGAAGTCGCTGTGAGCAGCAGGACCTCAGACACACCAGCTCACACTCTGCACACTTTTCTACTGTTCAGCCTTCCAGTGTTCATGTTCTGTTTATTTAAATAAAGACAGTTGGAAATAAAGTGAAGACTTTTTTTTTTTTTTTAAACAGGATAGTGAAATGTGAAGATTATCGCTTATTTAAAATAATACTGTGCACGACTGTTTAGACTGACTCGTGAAGAAGCCCTGATGTCCCAGATTTTCTGCAGAACTCAAATGCAACATGCATGTTTGGAGCTGCGAGTGTGAAAGTCTGAGCTCAGCATGCACAGTCAGGTGGTCTGCACACATTTAACAGTGTAAATACATGTCAAGACTTGCACACATTAGAACATCTGTCAGAATGGAAGAGGTCATGAGCATCTGGGCAGCTTTTGTTCTTTTGCATACAATTAAAATTATTTAGTGAAGATGTGACAGACTTACAGTGTTGGAGGCTTAAAAAAAACTCGTTAACATGAATCATTTCAGTATCCTCCCATTTCGTAGGCTCAGGCTGGTAAACAGTTATAGGCTTGGTGACGACAAAGACATCTCACCAACAGGGAACAGACTTCAGGAGTTTGGCTCGTCCCAGAAGGAATATACAGCGAGCTCAGCAACACCAACGGGCCTGAAGGTGGCGGATGATCGCAGGATCCTTTCCATTAAAGAAAAACCCGATCAGGTTAGACCAGAACTTTCAAAAGCCAGAGCAGCTCTAGTCTAAAGACAGAGGTGGACTTTGTGCTCAAATGCAGCAACATTAGCTGGGTGGTGCTTCTAAGTACAGATAGAACATACTGTAAAAGTAACCCACAATCTTTATCAGCAGTTGAGTCGATCACCTGACCTCAGCGGAGCTTCCTTTTCACTTACAAACTGAGGGCGGAGATACCCACAAACAGCTGAAAGAGTCCGCACAGTATCAAAGCTCGAGCATGGCGTAAGGTTCTCATTCATCCAGGTCATGGCATCTGAAGTGCTCTGAAGAAAACTGGACTGAGGTTCTTCCACAGGTTTCACCTCTCACCCCACGTGTTTAATCTGTCAGCCGCTTTACTTCTAGAGTCCATCTGTGTCTCAGCCATTAGCCACCTGGAACACAGGCCCCTTCCCATGAAATTAAACCCACACTCACTTTAGCCCATGTGACCCTAACAAGTCACATGATAGCAGGGTTGGTCAGCAACACTCAGGACCACGTCTCAGGTGACAACCCCACTGGAGGTTAAATACCTGGGACTCCCCGTTACCTGTTAGAACTGAAGAAGCCTTTTGGATGAGAGGTGAAACTTGAAGAACCCCAAAGTCCAGTTTTCTTCAACTCAAACACTCAAACAAATGTGTGCGTTTGTTTTGGAGTCTTTATTAAAAAGTAAATACAAAAAACAGCAAGCAGAAAGTTTGATCATCAGGGCAACAACACAGCAGCTCATCGCGTTTCTGAGCACTCCCGTTTACTGCAGCTAACAGTTCGCCCCGGCAACAGCACCAAGTCAACCGCTACACACGTTCTGTCTGAGGTCAAAGGTCACCAGTGGTTTCCTAGAGTTTTTGTCCAAACAGAGGGAAGAGATGACAGCAGAAGCACGCCGAGAAGAAAAGGAGAGTTTAGAGATGTTTGTTCTTCATCGAGCTGAAGGTCTGAAATTAAAAGGAGCAGAGGACTAAAAATCAACTCGTTTCCTCGTATTGCTCACGTCCTATTGGACAGCTTAGGATCAACGGAGTACCCTGATTGGATAAAGGAGGAACACCTCCAGAAACTACAGAGGACACAACACACATGAAAAAAAATCTACAGTTTAAGTTTTAGGTTAATAGTTTAAGTTCATCCTCAAAGTCCTCCGTCAAACACGTCCATCCTCATGAGAGAAAAAATATTCAAGGGAAAAAAGTTCATTTGGATCGCCCGCATTCTCCAACAAAAGCAGCCACATACAAACAGAAACAGCATGATTAAAGCATGTAGACATAAATATATAAACATATCAACCACGTGTGGGTTAGAAAAAAAATCATCTAAAACTTTAAAGTGCACCTTTACAAAGAAACAGAACCAAATACTGTGATGGAGAGCAGATACTGATTTCAGGGGCAGTTAATGAGGATCTGAGTCCAGAGGGGAGGAGTCACTGCAGTCGACTTTATCACTGCAAGAAGACACGGAGATCCAAACCGCTGGGATCTCAGGAGAGTCTGTTCAGATTTAAGATCGTTCTGTCCTGTAAAGTCGCCGTCAGTCTTTGCTCCTGCCATTGGCTGAGGCGGTAACAAACGCAGGGAGGCAGGAAGGAGGCGGCGGAGACGTCCGGGTGCTGGCTGACACCCTGCAGTCCATCCTGGGTGTCCTGCAGCAACGCCTCAGCCTCCGTCAGGCCGTCAACTTCAGTCGTCCTGCAGAGAAATGACACCGTCAGGCAGCAGTCATGTGACCCTTTACCGTTTCTCACCATGTCCACACTTCTGACCATAAATGTGAAAACATGTTATTCTCTTCATTTCGCCCCTTTCTAAAGATGTTCCTGTCAGTGGTGAAGCCCTCTCAGCCAGCAGGGGTCCCCGTAACCCAGCAGGTGTATATAAAGTGTCCCGACACCACCCAGAACAGTCTGGCACTGCCTCTACCTCCATGTTAAATAACAGGACACCTGCACTGATCTTTAAAGTGATCCTTGTGCACCTCTGTGCTGCTCCCAGCACTGCTGCTATTTTTAGATCGCTTCCTCAACTTCCCGTCTGACCATGTGACTGATTTTACCCGGGACTTCACTCTGGACGTTTTCTAGATGAGTTACTGGTGCTCGGAGCCGAGTCCTCATCTACGACCGAGAGCTCTTTAAGACAGTCCAGCAGGTAAATTTGTCCCGGTCAGCTGAACGTTTCCTGTGACGTGCTGACATGTCTGAACTGAGGCAGACCCACTGAAAACATGACCTTTGACCTGCACCCAGCACCACTTATCAGGTTTGGCTCCGATTTTAAATTCCACCTGAAAAATGAAATTCCAGATGTGCTGTAAACAGTCCAGAGGTGCACGAAGAGACGGCTTTGAAGGCAGATCGGCCAAATTGAAATGAGTTCCTGTTCTAACCCACAGGAACACGCAGGGTTTTAACCCACAGCTGGAAACATCAGCACCTTTGCTATTGTTACCTGGAGACTAGCTCAAGTCCTGAGGTCACATTTGTTCTGTTAGCATCTGTAAATCAATACGACAGATTTCCCATCAGAAGTGATCACGGTCTGAATGATCTGCAGGAGCTTCCCTTCAGAGGCTGGAAGCTGGAAGTTTGACTGCAGTGTGAGCAACAAACAGACGTGTTCCTATTAAAATGGCACGAACAGTGTTTTCAGATTTATCGGTGTAGACATGGAAGTAAGCAATCAATCCCACAATCCTCTGCTCATCAGCACGACGCCCAGCCAGGCCACAGAGCAGCATGGACGGGAGGCGAGGGGGAGGGACACCGACTCACTCACAACACTCACCCACACTCTGAGGTCACGAGGAGACAGCAGACAGAGGCGGTCGTTCTGTCTCAGCTGCTGCAGACTCAAAAATTAATGAGTAAAAAAAATCTGCACGTGTTTTTTAATCAGTTTCATCTCAGAGCAGCACAGAGAGGTTCAGGATGATTCTGGATCAGGGGCCACACTGCCTGCCTCCCTCCATTAAAGGCTCCATAAAAAACCCTTCCAGCTGTTTCTGAAGCTGCATGTTCCTGTCTCCATCATGGCTTTGTGAAGCAGGCGGGGTGACCCGGCTGAACCTGAGGAACATGTCTGTTCTCCTGGACACCAAAGAGAACTTTAATTTACAAAATTAACTCCACGTTTTATCTGAGATGACCTGAAAGGAGCACTGGGACCATAAAAGTGTTTAATGGGGGCGTGGATCATTCTCTCAGGTGAAACAGGAGGCGCCCCCTGCAGGTTTAAGGTGCGTCTGCATCCATTATCTCTATTTAATCTAAGAATAATATTCACTTCAATTCAACTTTATTTGTATTGCGCCAATTCACAACAAACAGTCGCCTCAAGGCGCTTTGTATTGTAAGGTGAAGACCCTACAATACTTAATCTATCCAACACGTCCTGCACCTCTTTGTCCTGGCACGAAATGAAATCTCAGGTGTGTCTTTTCTGGTGACTCCAAAAGAAGCCGATGAGTGAAAAAGCCAGACTCCAGGTGAGCCACGCACGCACGCACGCACGCGCGCACACACACACACACACACACACACACACACACGCACACGCACACGCACACGCACACACGTGCGCGTTGTGGTTAGAGGTGAGGAGCGTTAGATGGATGGTGGAGGAGACAGGGAGGGGGGCACCATGCCATGCTCAGAGCTTCCATGCCAAGCTATCCACCAATCAGAATACACCCCCACCTACCTGCCCACCGTCCCCCACCAATGGGCTGGCTCTGTCTACCTGTCTGTCTGCAAACCAACCAATCAGACCACAGAATGAGGACACAGAAGAAGAAGGAGGAGGACAGACTGACAGCGGGCGTTCCTGGAAAAATCCTCCTCCACCCTTACAGTTCAGACCTGCGATGTTCACAGTTATCATCATTATTTATTCCACCGCACCACCCACGCTCACCTCTGCCCTACATTTCCCATAATGCACTGCAGAAAAATGGCACGTTATAACAAACATTTTTTATACTCTTGGCACTGCATGATGTCACAAAGGAGATATCCTTATAAACCTTTTGGTCACCATGTACACATTTGCAATAATCATAGTTCTATATAACCATAATTATATATAGTTATACTTCTATATAATCATAACTACTATAATTATAGTTCTATATAATCATAACTATAATTATAATCACAGTTCTATGTCGTACTGTGATGTTCATTTTCTCTACAAAGATTATGTAGGCAGAAGAAAATTTCTTCCACCAGCATTCCTGTATGATGACCAGAGGTGATCTGGTCATCTCAGGCAAAGAAGCCCCGCCCACTTGTTTTTCAAACCATCTGTTTAAAAGTGGGAGCCAATCAGAAGAAAGTAAAGGGGGAGGAGCTAAATGTTTTGTCTCAGGCAGAAGGGCCCTGAGGCTCAGTGTGAGATTAATGAGGTGAGCAGAATATTCCCGGGGGGAGCGTGTGCACCTGTAATAATCAGTAATGTGAGGACGAGCAGGTTTTATTAGCAACATCTTAATTCATCGTGTGACCTCTGAGCGCCGTGTACCTGCGGAGAGCTGGGACTGGGACCTCCTGCGGGAGCTGCTGGGAGTTCTGGAGGCGGAGGAGAGAGTGGAGCCGGCGCTGCTGGCCCGAGAGATGGGGAGAGGGACCGGGGTCACCGGAGGGGAGTCCAGCTAGGGAGAGGTCAAAGGTCAGCATACAAGCCAGATTTAAGTCACTTCATTTTAGGTTTTGACTTGTTTTTATTTGGCTGATTTTGTTGCTCACACCTTGAAACCTTCTTATTCTCAAAAGGCCAAATATTCATTACGCAGCTACTCAAAGATGCTGCAGGCAGGTTAGTATCACTGATGATTTACACCTGCATGGACCAAGGGGTCACTTTTACCCTGCTTTAAATAAAGCAAAGAAGAAGAAACAGCACGTCTGTTACCTCCACGCTGTCGTGGGTGGGCGAGGATGACGTGGAGGAGTTCTCGTGTCTCCTGGAGGACGAGGAGCTCAGCTCGACGCTGCGAACCCGCTGAGCGAACTTCAGCGAGCAGACCGACTCGCTCATGTTGCTGGGCAACGGAGACACCTGAAGACAGACAGGGAACTGAGTCATCTGCGTCGATGCAGTGCCAGGTTGTTCTGGATGCTCATTGGCCCGCTCCTGGACTCACCTGCACCATCATCAGGGTCTTGCTGTCTCCGCTCAGGGAGTCCTGCAGCAAGTACGTGAGGCGGGAGTTTCTGAACGGGACGTGGGAGTGTTTGCTCCGCAGCGCATTGATGACGTCGCCGAGCGCCGACAGGGATTTGTTGATGCACTGAGCTTCTCTAAGCCGACTGCCCTCCGCCCCCGACTTTCCGATCCGCTCCGAGCCCGCCAGGTCCACGAGGTTCAGCTTCCCTAAAGCAGAACACGACGGAGAGTGAGGATAGCGCGAAAAATGGAGGAGGCATGGATGAAATATGGAGACGTTAGGAACGATATCATTTTTGGAAATAAATGGACTTTTTTTTAAAAAGGTGAGGAAACTCTTCAATGAAAGATGACGTGGAAAGAACTTCATCTGAAAAGACCTTTAGGAAAAACAGGAATTCTGAGGTCGGGACTTTTTTTTTTTTTCCCCCCAAAGGAAGTGTGGACCTCTCTTTGGGATGTGAGGACATTTTTAAGTCTGGGTGTGGGTGTGGGTGTGGGTGTGTGTGTGTGTGTGTGTGTGTGTGTGTACCTTGTGTGCGGTTTCCAGTGGATGTGTTGAATCCACACACGGTGATGATGAGCAGAGCGTGTGAGCGTGAGCTGTGCTCGTTCAGGTTGGTGCAGGCTGTCGCTCTGTTCAGGTGACCCAAATCAAACACCTGAGAACAGGTAAACGATGCAGCCATTAATCGCTGTCAGATCTAAACAGTCATTCGAACATCCACACAGACGGGCAAATGATCTGAGGGTGAAAGGAAAAACAGGAAGTCCTGACCTTGTTGATGTCCTCGGGACTCTGCACGGTGATCTCGGTCAGTCCGGGGACGTAGAGCTGGCCGCTGCCGTCGGGGTTCATCTTGATGTCAAGCTTGTCGGCCGGGTTCTCCCCGAGCAGGTCCCTGAAGGACAGCAGAGACGGTTAAATACCTGCAGGCTTCGCCCGGCTGCAGCGCCACAATAAAGGCTGAGCGGGGAGTTCAGGCTTGAAGCGTCCATGCTTTGAAACATTAACCTTTCACCAGCTGACGCTCAGTAAAACCCGCTTCCATCAAACTGCTGCAGCTGTGCAGCCCGATAATCTCAGAGTTTAATCTGACCTTCAGAGATCTGCCAGAGAAACTTGGATCCAGCATCCAGATGCTGAGCTCTCTGATTCTTTGCACAGATGTTTTGTTACACAACAGCTGGACACGATCCAGCTTTGCATAAGTGCTCTGAAGCTGCAGCCTCAGATCAAAAATCATCCCCTGCTGCACAGGTTGGAGTCACGCTCACCAGAAACCATTCAAACACTGAAACACGTCCTCACACGTCCTGCTGTGACCAACACTGTGCAGCATGAATCCTCACACTGAGGGAGGAGTTACAGCTTTGAATCAGTTTCTGGCAGCGTGATTGGCTGATGGCGGCTATAAACTCTAAGGTGATGTAAGGTCATCAGAGGCATGTGACGGCGCTCATCGTTTCCTCACCGCAGCGTCTCGTTGTAGATCTCCACCATGCTCACGGTGATTTTATAATCCCAGTCCGGAGCTTTTTCCGTCACCTCGGAGAACAGCAGCCGGAGAGCTCGCTGATTGATGCCGGGGTCGTCGGTCACACCCTGAAGACGCACAGAGGAGGCGGAGTTTACAGGAAACTGCTGAGGCCAACACCTTGAAATGAGAAAAACATCAAAGCCCGTCCTACCTCCATGGTGTAAGTTTTCCCCGAGCCGGTCTGTCCGTAGGCGAAGATGCAGACGTTATAGCCGTCAATACAGGAAGTGATCAGAGCCTGAACCTCCTGAAACACCTGATGGGCCAATCAGAGAGCGAACAGGCAGGTGAGACAGAGACGCCGCAGAGTCGGCCTGCTGGTTTATCCAATTCTGATTCACCTTTTTCACAATGACCACAGAAATCATGGCTGACAGGGTTTGTGCTCACAGGCTGGCACAAGTTACCGACCCTGACCCACAAACACTGAACAGAACCCAGGTGGTTGTTTCAGGTTACCTGTTCATGCATGAACATGCAACTTCCTGCTCTGAGAACGCTCACCTCTTCCTGCGTGGCATGAGGAGGGAAGACTTTGTCCAGCTCAAAGGTCATGATCTTGCCCTTGTTAGAGAGGTAGAGGATGGCGTCGTCGTCCGAGTCGAAGCTCAGCATGGTTTTGGCGTCGGCGGAGTCCTGCTCCTCCTGACTGACCGGCCGGACGCGACAGAACACACGGATGTTACCTGGAAGACCAAAAACTGAGTTAAATTCGCCATTTCTTCTCTGTGCATGTGTCTTTTCGTACAAATGAATCCTGAAATAGAAGCACGTGGAGGTGAGTGTGTAACTGTAAGAGCTGAGATGACATCAGCGTCTGACAGTCCCAGCAGGCTCACTTTTTGTGAAATTAGCTTTCAGATTCCAGCAGGAATTCAAACACTAACCTTCAAAATAAATCCATCTTTAGTTCAGAATGATGTTCTGCTGCAGGTGCTCACAGTCAGCCAGGTGAGATACAACAAAAGCTAAATATCAGAGCAGGTTTGCATGAGTCACAGTTCAAAAGAATCCTGCTTTATCTGATACTGGGCTGTCCTGCAGCCCCTCAGTTCATCCTGTCTGAGGTTCTCAAATCACCTTAAAGTGGACGTCACCTGCCTGCAATCTCCTCTTACACAACACCAGTACAGATGGATTTTAATCACAAGCTGAGGCATCAAATAAAGCCGCTCTGTTCTCTGAAATCTGTAAATCCAGCTTCAAGGTTACTTCTTTCTAATCTAGAGCACAGAGACGCTGTCCATTTTATACATGTATGAAGACTTTGTTCAAAATAAAACGCAGCTATCAGCTCCGAATCTAAACATTTAAAGTATTACAGGCTTTGAGCAGGTGAGTGAGCAGGTGAGGGCCTTTCACCTGTACGAACAGAAAGAAGAAGTTTCGGACCTTTGAGTCGAACCAGCTCGTTGTGGCATTTCTTCCTCAGGTTCATCTCCCGCTTGTATTTACGCAGCAGCTCCTGGTTGGCGCTGCTCACCTCGCTGATCACCTGACAGATCTGAGACACACGCACACGCACACACACACACACACACACAGGTTCAACCCTCATACCTCCTGCTTCCAGTGTTTAAGGGGTGTGGCTAAATTTCCACAATCAAATTAAAAGGATGGTAATAAAATGACCGTTGGTAGTTTTTCATTAACTGGAGTCGTGACTCGACTGAGTGTGTCTCACTGTGACGTAACCGTGACGACAGGTTCCTGACTCACCTCCTGTTTGGCCTCAGTGATCGCTTTGTCCAACATGAAGGGGAAGTCCTGCACCTGCCTCTTCAGACAGTTGTAGTCAGAGGTGAGAGTCCTGAGGGCCGGCTGCAGGCTCAGCAGGTTCATACGCACACCTGTGAACATCAGGAACAACAAATGGAGCTAACGAGGAAGAGTCAAGGTGCAGTTCCTCTGCAGTCCAGCAGAGGCAGCAGTAAACATGTTTACAGCTGATACAGAAACTGCTTTGGTCCCCTTCATAACAGCTGTATGGGTGGAGGGTGTGGCCTCTGTCACTGACAGCTGGATGGTGGCATAGGCAGCTGTAGCTGCTAGCTTTCTGCTAGGCTTCACCTCAGCTAACTGGAGTCCCTGAACTGGACCTTTGGACCGGGTTTGTGCTGTTTGAGCCTTTTTTTGAGCATTTTTAATGACATCATCTGATCAATAATATGGCTGCTGTGGCTTCATTGGACTAACAGACCGTCCAAGAAGGCGGAGCTCCAGTTTGCTGAGTGAAACTCTGTCACACACAGATCTCTGCTGATCAATAACATGCAAGTAAAATCCAGTCACTGTTTTATCTACAATCTGTGGTCCAAACCTGCCAGGTTCTCATGGACGGCTTTCATCTCGCTCTCGGCTCTGATGAACGCCTCCTCGATGACACGGTTCTTCTCCTCCTCCAGGTTCTGCATCTCCACTTCCAGCTGACCCTGAGCTCGTTCCATCTCTCCTTCATAGACCAGGATCTGGAGGCAGGATGCAGAGGACATAGTTAAAGAGGTCACACAGGTGAAGGCAGGTATCAGAATACAGCCCATCATCAAGCACCTGTACACTCGTGTCTACGGCAGCCTTCCCTAAAACTTTTAAATATTCCGATGCAAGTCTGACTTCCTGAAACCGAATTTTTGATAACCAGAATTCAGTTTATTAAGTCTGTAAAATAAAAGACAAAACGATTCTACTGATATCAATAACTGACCAATGAGAATTAAGCTACAGGTAAATCACATCAGCAGTGTCATTTGGACATCAGAAATTAATTAGACCTGTAATTGAATTTGAATAGAAATCAATTAGAAAATTTCAATAAGGTTACAAACATTTTCACCAGTAAGACATCTTTATGAAGACCTCTTTAATTAGAAGCATTCAAATTAAAACACACACACACACACACACACACACACACACACACGTAGAATGAAAACACAGTAAGGCTCCATTCACACTGTGAGCTAAAATTTAAATCCATTATAAGTTTTTTAAAAAGTAAAAATCTCCTCAAACCGCAGCTCCTTACCAGGTGGGTTGTTACACCTGGAGCTAGGCTAACAGCTAACAGCTGTTTTGTGCTAAACTGGAAAACTCCAAATAAAAGCATAAAAGTAGAATCAGATGCTGGCGTTCACTCAGCTTTGAGTGTGAACACGGCCTTCATGTAATAACCAGGGGACACAGCAGGGAGCACTGGGAGGATCAGACTGGGAGATCTCACAGGGTCTGAGGTCCTGAAGCTTCCCAGTTAAACCAGTTCCAGCCCCTGATTAAAACTGCAGGTCACCAATTTTACTTCAGTTCTTTCTATATTTTTAAAAATAATTTTTAATGTAAGATTTACTGTTGTTGCATTTTTCCTTTATTCGAGACACTAATCAAAAACCAATAAAGGCCTCATTACAGTTTCATATTTGTCTCTTCCATAATAAATGTTTTAGCATTTCTGTTCATTACTCTTCATAAAAAAGGCCTCGTGTAATATTTTAAATCTTGTTATACATTTTTATCCGTCATCACTGCAGTCACAAACAGGCCTTCTCATACTATAAGATATGACTCATATTCTGCATCAGTGGGTGGTGTTTCTGGTTTATCTGGCAGCTTCAGAGCCGACACTCTCGGTCAGTGGCGGTTTCGTTCGCTGTGACCGCTGTTCGTATTAATGATGTCACAGGGTATGTGGGGAAAACTGGGTGGCCAACCTTGGATAACCTGCGAACCACCTCATTGTTGCGCCGGCCGACGGCCTTGGACAGGAGGCCGCACAGACGGCCACGATCGGTAAACAGCTGCAGCATGCAGAGAGGAAAAGGTGAAGTGCAGGGGTTAACACGAAAACTAGCTGATCTGAGATCTGTTGATAGCATCACCCTCCACCCAGAGGAGAAACTCATCTCCTGCGTCATCACCCGGCCAACATGTGGAGACCGTTATGAAGAAAACATCTAGTTCACATCAAATCATGTATTTAATCCAGACCCATATACCAACGTTTGAAAGGAGAATTTGGGAACTTCAGGTGGTTTTGAAGTTAACGAAGCAGTGATGGAACAAAAACTGACTTCTGGTTACAAAAAGAAACAAAAAACAAAAAAAAAAAAACAGAGTGAAGATCCAAAGTATCATCTAAAATAACTGAACCATGGGGAAAGCCCTGAAGGTCATAATTCATCTCCTCAGTGGCCTTTACATTTATAAAGCATTGGTGGTTTGCCCTCACTGGCTTTCTGCAGCCTCTGAGTTTAGGCGTCTGGCCTCTGATGGTAACCTGACGAGCTGGGTGGAGCTGCAGCTGAAGTTACCTGCGTCCGGAGCTGAGCGCAGGTCCTCTGCGTCTCGTGCAGCTGCGTCTCGAGCTCTCGCAGCAGTTGCCTCTGGACAGAAAGCTGCTCCTGCAGGGCGCCGTTCTTCACCTGCATCTCAGCCAGAGCTTTCTGAGAGTCCGCTGACTCCACCTCCACTGTGTGCGTCACATACTGATGAACACACCAACAAACAAACACTAGGTTTAGTTCTGCCCCAGACAATGCTTTTAATCTTATTGTAGATCACTGTTGCTTCAGACAGTTCAAATCTAAAGCTAAATGAACAGGAATATTTTTTTCCTCTCTTCAATCTGAGCCCAGTAAAGCTAAACATTCAATTCAATTTAATTCAGTTTTATTTGTAGAGTGCCAAATCACAACAAACAGTCATCTCAAGGTGCTTTGTATTGTAGGACAAAAGACATGTTGTGGAAGAGAGACAGAGATTAATAATAACTAATGATTAAATACAGAGTGAAGTAGAAATAGTAAAAATGGTGAGTAAAAAGAAACCGTGCATCATGGGAACCCCCCCAGCAGCCTAGGCCTATAGCAGCATAACTAAGGGAGGGTTCAGGGTCACCTGATCCA
>JAVDPK010003116.1:204849-228700 GCA_034780415.1 Cichlasoma orientale | reverse complement strand
CTAAAACTAAATTTAATTTTCGTCAAAAGACTATGACTAAAACTAAATCAAAATTTGCTGTCAAAATTAACACTGATGGGAAGATGGAAAAACTGCTGCAAAGAGACTCAACACAACTTCAGCAGCAGCAAAACATGTACCCACATCAACAGCCACAGGTGGAGGATGTGCTATCCAGCTGTCAGGAACTTTGCTGTAGTATCTGGATACAACAGGAGACTCACCATGGGTTACAATACCGAGCTGTAAGGCAGCAAGCACACCGATTTTAAGATCTCAGACCGCCCAGAAGGAATTTTCTGAAACTGCATCTCCAACATGTGTAACTGGAAAATAAAGTTCATTTTCACTCCTGCAGCAAAAATGGAAGAACCAGCCGAAGAAAATGGTCTCCGATTCAAACACATGGAACCACCCCAATGCATGGGTTTTCAGTGTGGTATGACTCAAACCTTTTTGATCAAAGACCACCTAAGCACACAGACCCGACTGCCCCACAGGTGCAGTGGGATCATATGTGATGCTATAGCCTGCAGAAGGAGCAGTCTGGACGGTGGCCAAACTAACCCGACACTCAGTCAACCAGACTGAATCAAGGAAGATATGCAGCACAACACCATCACTCTGGAAGATGCCAAGATTCAAGGCATCAGTGCAACATCTGTGAAATCTGTGTGGCAGCTTTCACAGGAATGAGCAGAGTACACCTGAGTCTATCCTTCCTGAAAATATCAGTGGCAGTAGGTGGCACAACTTCTAAAAACAAGCACACCTTCCAACCAGCTGACTCATTTGGTTTAGCTAACAAGTTAAAGGTTTGACATTAGCATCTCATTAGCACAGCCCATCAGTCTCCTGTCCTGTCTCACCTGCAGGACTCCACCAATCAGCCGACAGCCTGCCTCTTTAGGAGCCTCCAGTCCACTTGGAGCTCTTCTCTCTGAAGTTTGGACGTAGCGCTGTCGGTCCAGCCAGGTCTTATTGATCAGCGTTCCCACCCAGCCCAGCATGCTGCCGCTCCACAGCTGCTCGCCGTCACCCATTCACTTTGCACCAGCGACCGGCAGCAGGCTCAGGCGGTACAACCCGTCAGCGCTTCCTGCTGCACGGCAGGCACTTAACCCACCTACAGTCTCGCTGCCACATCACCTGCAGGACTACCAACAGCTGATCCCAGAACAGCTGATCAGGAGGCTCTCTACTCAGGATGAACAAAGTGTGAATGTAATCTGTTAATCCTGAGAGCAGATGGCCTCATTAACCATCGACTGACCACATAAGGTGGTTAATGGAAAACAAACTTCAGGTCTAAACAAACTGTTAGCACTTATCACAGTTTAGGTCGTTCACTTCAAAGCAGAGTCGGCACTTCAGACTGAACCTCAAAGACACAACTGAAAGTTCTCTTTGGTTCATTAGTTTAATTGCAGGATTACTCAAAGTTATGGACATGAGAATTTTAGCCCAACTTCAAGGTGATAGAGGAAAAATTGGGAGTCTTGTCTTGAAGTCTAAGAAAACATGATAGATTTGCGTGGATCCATATATCCTCCTGTATTCAGGGAGTTGGTTCATGTGTGGTGCGGAGAGAATTTTCAGCCTTGGCGGGATGCAGTCGCAGATGGCTCCTTTACAAAAGGAATTTTTGTAAAGCATTTATCAGGAAAAACTAGATGTACGCAAGAGTCCACTGTAGCTCAGGAGGTAGAGCAGGTCACCTACTGATCAGAGGGTCGGTGGTTCGATTCCTGGCTGCTAGGGGCTGCATGCCAAAGCATCCTTGGGCAAGATACTTAACCCCAAGTTGCTCTCCGACACAAGCGTTGAAATGTTTGGGTGAATGTTAGACAATAAAAGCACTTAGCTTACTTACTCGAGGAAGTGCTTGTATGAATGGGTGAATGTAAACGTGTTGTATAAGTGCTTTGAGTGCTCAGATAGAAAAGCACTATATAAGAACTAGTCCATTTACCACTTAAGCAAAGACTATAAATTAATTTATTGTTGAACTTTTCCAGCAGCCAGTTTCCTGCCTTCGAACAGAATCCAGCACAAATGGACTATAAAGGACCCCTTGTTGTAATCTTGAGTCCAGAGGTCCCTGAGCCTCTGTCCTCTAACCCTGCTCTGTAATCCATTCATAGTCCAAGGTCACCGCAAGGGATTAATTATACCATGAGGAAGGTTACATGCACCTGAACAGGACCAATAGAACTACATTTTAAATAGATCCAGCTGGTCCATTTTGGCAGACTTTTTTTATTCAAACCTTGTAACAAAACATTCAATTTGGTGGTTCCAAAATATAGTGGTTCACATATTTGCTTTGCGAGCAAAAGGTTGCTGGTTCAATTCCAGCCAGGGACATGAGTCTTTTGGGGGTTGCAGAGCTGACTGCTGTGGCAAGTGAGCATTTTTATTTATTTATTTATTTTAAACAATATATTGAAGTTACCGTTCTATAAAAATATGTGGGCTTCAAGGACAGATTCTCAGCTCTAATTTAAATAAACAGCCTGCGCTCCCATTTAGATCTGAAGTGGATTCTGTGAACCCACAACATGCAGTGAAAGCAGATCTCAATCCAAGTGAAACAGGTCATTCTTAGTCTGCAAAATAAAAAAAAACAGAGACTGAGGATTAGCAGGGCCAAGTCAACAGCTGATGGTCAGGAGAGATGATGCTGGTGAGCTCAGCAACATCAGAAGGCCTGCAGTGGTGGATGATCACAGGATCCTTTCCATGGTAAAGAAAATCAGAAAATCCAGCCAAGTGAAGAACTCTCACAGAGAGGTACACATCTCATTATTCAAGTCTCAAAGAGAAGCCTTTGAGGTAAAAAGCAGACCCAACCAGTCGTCAGCAAAAACAACACCCCAAACATCCAAATCCTTCTGGGAGAGCATGTTTCAGACAGACTGCAGGAGTACACATGCTGTTTTTAAAGGTTAAGGGCAATGTACGCATGGATAGTGTTAATAAAATATGCTGGAGAGGCCAGAATGACAAAAAACACACGAGACAAAACAACTGCAGCTCGAGAAAAAGACGAGAGCCTCATCAGAGACGCTCAGACCGGAAATACGGAGCATTAACGAGCAGCTTCCTGACAGCAGCTCTGCTCGCTGTGCTTTTCCTGCTCGCAGACATGAGGGAAGCATTTACTGACAGATGTTCTAGCTGCCTTTAAACACCGGCTGGTCCTGCAGTGTTTGAAAGTGTGACAGTGTATGTGCAAACATCCAGAAACATTTCACAGCAGATCCACATTCCTTTGATATTTGGACCTCCACGTTAAGAAGGAATTACACAACTGGAACTGCTGACTCAGTGTGCAGTGAAAGTGCAGATTAGAGCTTTAAGTGTGCGCACACACACGCACACAGTATATGAAAGCTTTATTAGTGTTGACAGCGGCTGACACATTTCTCCCTGTAAACTGTCCACACAGCAGAGCTCAAGTTCACCTCTCACACTGCCTGTTATCACCGCACACACAGTTTCACCCAACATTAACCTTAGTGTAGCCATAATATGCTAATCTAATCTTAATCTTGCCCTAATTTAATCCTAATACACCCTCATTTCAACCAAGGCTGCTCCTACGTCCCTGAACTGGACCTCTGGACTGTGTTTGTGCTGTTGGAGCATTTTTAATGCAATGATCTGACCAGTAATATGGCCAAAAAAAACAAAACAAAACTGGTGGTTACCAAAACACCATCAATGAGGCTTCAAAGAGGTCCAAAACCAACAACTGACACCACGGCGCTGGATTAGAGAGGGGGTTAATTCCTTCATTTGGATTCAGACTTTAAAATTACCAGATTTTTTTTTCTAAAGCACACCTGGGAATTCAGCAAGAAGGAAAGAAAGAAGCCTGAAAATCTCCATATTTTTAGGATGATAGTGATCCATCAGAATTCTGATAAAAATGATAAATTTACCCAGTGAGGAAGATTTTACTGTACAGATAACAGTCTGTGAGGAGAGTCTAACAGGAACCACTGAATGACTTTTTATCATCCAAGTTTGCAAACTTCTCACATGGAGGGTGGGATCATCTACTCAGACCTGAGCGCTGCTTTCTGCCCAAAAACATCTGCTGGCAGCATCACGAGTAAGCATCCTGCTCCGTTTACCTCCTGCAGAGACTTGAAGAGCCGCCTCCTCCAAACTGGGTCAAATCTTTGTGTTTTCCCTCCATGTGCTCAGACTTCATCATCATCACCACAGCCCCACACAGTGTTTACAACCACTCAGCCACAAACATTCTACACAAAAGGTGTATTTCTTTCATTTCTCAGAAAAAAGCTGCGCCCAGAGAGAAACCGGAGTCTGAAAGGAACATTTACAGGTACGGCGCCGAAATGAGCCCGTTTCCTAACGTTCTCACTATGATAAAATAATCTCAGGACAATACCAACATCCAAAACAGTGGTGAAAAACACCTCAATGGGAAATTCCTCCTTGGTGACTCTGTGATAATTGGCCGTGTTGCTGGTTTGAGGCCCTCTGAGATCCCTGACCGAAATAAGCAGAATAAATGTAAAACAAAAACAGTTATTTGTTCTAGTGTTTGATGGTTTCTGCAGGCTGAAGAACAGCAGGAAACATCTGCATGTGTTTAACAGCAGCACTGTTACACACAGGTGTCTATTCAAAAACAGGTAGATAATCAATGAAACCATCATCAGCACACTCGCTCTATCCCACAGACGCTTCATGTCTTTGACCCACTTTTAACAAACTGCTGAAGTCATTCTGAGCAGGCTAAAAATACCTGGCAGTGGCTCCGCCTACACCTGCTGCAAGGACACAAGGCGTAAAAGCAGACGTACGCTTCAATTAGAACGATCTACGGTCCGTCTGTATATTCTCCGTGGACAGGAAGAGGTTTATGGTGAGATAAAACAGAGTGAAAGCGAGGATGAGGATGAGGAGAGAGCAAACGGATGAATGAGGAGGAAGCTTTGTGCTGCCGTCGGCTCGTATTCAGGTCATGAAACACGAGTGTCTGCTCCGCATCAGGTTACAGCCAGCCCTCCATGTCTGCCTCCCCTGCAGCGCCTCCATCCCGCCCTGCGTCCCTCTTTGCACCATCCGCCCGGCTCTTACCTCCCCGCGGCCTCTCCGTCCACATCATCATCACCGCATTGCCCGAACCGCTGCAGCTTCACGCCAACACACAGCAGCAGGATCAGAGTCAAAGCCACCCACCAACCCCCCTTAAAACACACACACACACACACACACACACGCTCACTACTTCCTCCCTGTTTCCCTAGCAACAGCACAGCAGCATCCCACCGCCTGTAGCCCCTCCTCCTCCTCACTCCATCCCAGCAGCAGATGAACGTTTCAGCCTCCACTGAAGCGAGAGCAGCTGCTCCTCCCCCACCTCAAATATCCAGCACTCTGTGCGTACTTGTATGACTGATGTTGTGGGGACCTGCATCAGTTTACAGCCACAATGTGAGGACCTGACGGCTCAGAGTCCCCACGATGTACAGGACCACAGGTTAGCTTTACGTTAGGGAAAGGTGAGGCTGTGGTTAAGGTTAGGTTTATGTTACATCAAGTTTATTTCAAGGTTAAGCTAATGTTTACATTAGAGGAATGTTAGCTTTATGTTGGAGAAGGTTGGTGTAAGTTGAAGTTTGTTAACATAAACCCAACCACAGGCTAAGTCAAGGTTAATTTAAGGTTAAGATGGGCTGAGGTTAGGTCATCTTAGGCCAATTCTTGCTTTATGTTAGAAGATTAGTTTTTATATCAGGACGAGTTGGCTTTATACTAGAGCACCTCACTGGTGGGGCACAGGGTCACAACAGGCGGGGCGTGAACAACCTGGGAGAAAAGTCATGTGTAGCAAATGTTGAACATTGGATTAATTAAGGAAACGTTACCGCGCTTCGTGTGAGGCGTGAAGAGATTTCATCCGGCCAAGTGCGGCATTACGATTGAGAACCAATGCACCAGAGAAACAGCAGGGAAAGGTTAGGTTTGAAGGCTAGACCAAGATTAGCCTCACAGTAGGAGAATGTTAGCACTTTGTTAGTTAATCTTAGGGGGGTGTTAGGCTAAGGTCAGGTTAAAACTATGCTTGGTGTTATTTTAAGGTTTGGTTAGGCTGGGGTCCTTTAATCCATCAGGCAGATTAAAGCTTAAAAACTGATATTCATGAGTGGGTGAGGATGAGCAGAGCTGCTGAAAGGTTTTCAGATTTCAAATCTCTGGAAAAAGAAAAAGAAAATTGAGGGAAAAACGTTAGATTTTCTATCTGGCAGGTGAGGGAAAGTTTCTCAAAGCTGACTTTAGGCCATCCTAGCTGGCAGCTTACACTGTAACATCTTTAACAAATTAGACGATCTACTATTTGAGCTTGTTAGCAGTATATTCTCAATCTAAATATAATCTTTGATATTTTTTAAAATTTGTTTCATAAAACCACTTGATAATATACAGTATGCCTTTATATGCAGATCTGTTTGTAAAACATTTAAACTTTCCATGGACCTGCAGACTGGGAGCATCAAATCCCTGAACGGTCCTGCAGGGCGAGAGCTCAGCACACAGATTACAACATCAGATGATGATGATGAAAGCTCAGTTACATAACTGATGTGACTGACACACTCGACCATGAACGGCGTCTCTCTATAAGGAGTCAGGATCATGTGGTTGAATGTCCCAGATTTAACTGGAACCAGGAAACATGAAGCCTCTGAACACTCAAACATAATGGAAAGCTGCATCAATAGGAGCCACCAGGACCCGTCTGAGTCAGAATGTTAGTGCCTTATGGGGAAAAAATAAAAAACATGAACACATCTGAACATCTGTACACTCTTGGAAATCGTGCCTTTCTGTCCCTGCAGATACAGTCCACACAAATATGCCTCTTAGGGTTAATTATTGGACCTCCAGGTAACCTCAAAAATGTGCAAAGAGGTACATACACGTTGTCAGTGAAAGTTACATATTACTGCATGTTCTTCTGTAATCATAATGCTGTCAGCCACAGACTCTGGATAATGTTAAACAATAAAATATACTCCAAATAAAGGGAACACCTGACTCAGCCATCAGGTGACTGATGAATGAAATATTAAATCTTTCCTGACACATACACACACAGGGATCCTCAAAGCCAGTCCTCGAGGTCCGGTGTCCTGCAGCTTTTAGATGCATCCCTGATCCAACACACCAGAATCAAATGGCTGAATTACCTCCTCAGTATGCAGTCAAGTTCTCCAGAGTCCTGCTAATGACTTCTATATTTGACTCACGTCTGTTGAAGCAGAGACACATCTAAAGCCTACAGGACACTGGACCTCGAGGCCTGGATTTGAGGATCCCTGCTCGAAAAACTATCAGTATCAGGCCTTTGGGGCCTGAAGTTACAACCTTAAAGACATCGGTCCAGACATGAGTGAAGGGACAGAACTGAGTCATCACCAGGCTCTCAGGATCCCTAACCCAGCAGCTTTCAAAAGGACACAGAGTCTTTGATCAGCCCACCAGAGACCTGATCTAAACCAGGAACCATCTCTGTTCTGTTAATGAACCAATCAGAAGCTTTCATAACCCTGCAGAAATCATTCCAGGCCAAACTAACCCCTGAAGGCTCAACGATGGAAAACTAAGATTAATACAATAAAATTTAAAACCGACTGATGTTTAGTGATGCTGCCCACAGGTGTCCACAAACTTTTGTATTTTTCTACGGAGTGCCTCATAGGTGAGCTACATTTACATAAACAACATTTAACTTTGATATTTTACAATAAAATTCAAATATCATTAAGACTCAGTCAAGACATTTAAAACCACACTGCATCTACACACCTGTATGATGTGAAAATATCTCAATTTATGCAAAGGTACAAATAAAGTCAGATGTGGGACGAGAGCAATAAAAGCTGCTTCAGTCCACAGGCTGAGATTCACATGAGTCCAGCTGTCAGGTACAAACGTCCTGAGGTGATCGCCGTTTCCTGAACACACGCAGTCACTTTACACGACCACCAGGTGGAGCTGTTTCACACACACACACACACACACACACACACACCTCTCTCAGCAGTAAAGGTAATGATGCTGTCATGGTAAAGCAGGAATATTTTCACAGATCAAAGATCATCTGTGTCGGAGCCCCACTGACCCAGCAACAGACGGACCGCTGACCTGAAACAGGTGATTTTTAGCCAATCAGAGAGCAGTCTCTGGAATTTGAAAAAGGCACCTGGACTTCTTTTTTGTTTCTTGAAGATGTTTCACCTCTCATCCGAAAGGCTTCTTCAGTTCTCAAACCAAATGGTGGAGAGACCCAGGTATTTAAACCCCTGTGGGCGTAGTCTCCTGGACATGGTTGTGACCCTCTATTGTTCATGTGCATAATCACATGTGCCAAGGTATGAAAGGTGCCCGAAGAAGCCTTTCGGGTGAGAGGTGAAACGTCTTCAAGAAACAAAAAAGTCCAGTCGCCTTTCTTCAAGCTCCAGAGACGACTATGACCTGGATGACTGAGAACCTACACAGACAATCAGAGAGCAGGTTTTCCTTTGCATAACTCCCAGTAAAGTTTAATATTTAAAGGTTTAGGGTTGTTTTACTGCTACAGTCAGTTCTAATAACATTTAATGTGCAGCTGTAAAAGCTCCTCCGTCCTTGTTTTTAATTACAGTAGAGCTAAACCCCATTCATTTCTTGCAGCTTTATTTGATAGCTTTGCAGTGGAGAGACACAGGAAAGATGGGGGAAGACACACAGTAAATAGCGACTAGGTACGGACTTGAACCTGCGCCGTCTGCACCACCATGCGGCATACGTGGTCGCCCGCTCAACCGCTGAGCCACCCAGGCACCAACCCCGTTCATTTTTAACCCGTGTAGATGCAGATGAAAGCAACACGGAGCTTCAAAGAAAGGACTGAGTAAATGTTGGTGTCTGATCTCGAACACTGAACCATCTGAGCTGGAGGCGCCTTAGGCAGGCGCATCGAGGTCTTCATAAATGAAGCATCCTCCTCTTCCTCCTCACTGGATTTGAACCAACATTTAACCTCTTGGGGCTAACTGCTTAGCAGCAATTGAACTTTCAAAACAAGAGCAAGCGAGCTTGTCCACTAAAATCAGCCACACATGGAGCCGTTCTCACAGGCATGAGTGCGCACACGGCTCATCCGAGTAAAACCAGAGCGTGGGAAACATCATTTGTGGAAACATCTGGCCAGCAGCAGAGATTCATTAAAAATCACCAACAGCTGAAACTGCATTCACACATTTGCCCATCATAAAAACTGATTTATGGATTTAGCAAACAGGACAAACAGCCTGAGCTCTGATACCTGCAGCGGTGATTCACAGGCTCAAACATTCACTGCTCTGCACATCTCCATTCAAAAATATTTTTCCTGCATACAGAAGAAATGAAGTCTCATCACATTATACACGATCACTATTTTATGGAAATAATTAAAAAAGATTCACTCTGACTTTGATTTAAACGACCTTTTAAATGCGGCATTTTGGTCGACATCTGTTCTGCTTAAATGTGCCAAGTAAATAAAATTAAGAAAGGTTCAAACGCTCCAGCTCATGGATGGCTTTGCACCGATGTTCCTGCTGAGGTGATGTCAGCATTATGGAAACAAGGCAGCAGTTCTCCCAATGAAAAACAAAACAATATACACTTATTTTGTAACATCTCATGCTGTGGGTCATCTGTTCAGCAGGTGGAGGGTTTAAAGAAAGTTTAAAGAAAGGTGCAGGTTGAGTTTGACGCCCTGTGAACCGCTGAAGCTCTGACTGATGCTTTTTATGAGAAACAATAAAACTGAAATAAAACGTTTCATAAAATTCAACCAAAGTTTCTGAAAGTTTGTATTTTGGAAGAATGAATCCACATCTTCACGTTTGTCTTTAAACCTTTTCAATAATTAAAACCTCACTCTGCCTAAACCCGTCCTCTCCCTCCTCACCTGCACTTGCTTCCTGCCGTTAGGGAGGCTGCGTACACCACCTCGCCTCCGTTTGCCCGATCCAGCTACTCGATCCCGGGTGCCGGACACCCCCCAGCGCCCCTCAGTAGTGCCCCCATCCTTCAGATGAGCTTCCCGCCCCGCAGCCTCCGTCGGCTGGCTTTGCTCCTTTTTGTTCCGGTTCTTAAACAGGCTGTGGAGTGTCAGGACCGCCAGGGTGCACAGGACGTACATGACCCTGTCCCGCAGGTCCAGCACGCTCAGACTCTGGGTTCCTACAGGTGGGTGTTTGGTTTCATCACAGAGTTGTTCCAGCCCAGGTCGAAGTTCATGGCTCCTCGCTCTCGTCCAAGTGAGTTTCCTCTGAAAGAATCACCTGTTTAAATCCTGCTGTGTTTGTTCACCTCTGTCCCGAACCCCGCCCTGTCAACATCACACATCCCGATAAAAGCCGCTGAACCTTGTCCGGTCCTCCTCGCTGCTGTCACGCCAACGCTCATTAAGACAGGTAACCAGAGCCTGCAGCCGCCAGCTTCAGTTTCTCAGTGAAACTCAAGACTCGCTCGACTGTGTGCAAACTCCTGTGTCACTTTAACCCCCTGAAGTGAGGCTGCAAGCTGTGCACCCCCCAAATTACAGAGAGAAGTGTTTAAAACAGCAGAACAAAGTCTTTCCCTGCAGCAAACTTCAGATCGGGAAGGAAAACTTTGGTGGATAAAAACACCAGTTTGTCCTCTGGAGCCCGTCAGCTCTTCCTCGCACAGTTCTGGGATTGTGATGATGAAGCTTCAGTTTGTGGTCGGCATGGATGAGAATCCTCTGTTTTCCTGTCTGACTCGAACAGATTAGAGCTGGGGCAGGTCGGGTCTTCACCTCCATCAGACTGAGTGAGCCTGAGAGAAAGAGCTCGAGGGGCCTCCCCTCCTCTCGCCCTCCCTTTCTGTCCCGGGACCATCTGTTGTTATTGCTGCAGGATAAAACTGCAGAGGATCGCCGTGACGTAACAGCGCGATACCAAACGATGGATTTATGTTCTTATTCTCAGGCTGAGCTACGTGACGGCTTTCACGTGTAATAACTGTCCGGATTATTTCCGGTTCTTTGATCACTGACTGAACAGAAGTACTCCAGCAAAGACAGAAACACAGTAAAGAGACAGAAATGCAGCACGGATCAATACTCGTCATAAAGTCAGGGCTGATTTTTTAGAGTTGAAAAAACTTTTATTTTGGAAAAAGTGACTTCAATTTAAGATAACACAAAGCTTTTATTTTGGTAGAATCTCGACCACCTCTCCTAAATGTGTGACATACGTGACATACATGACATACGTGACAGAGCCGGGCATGCTGGGACTTCGACCCAGTGGGAGCTGACAGTCTGAATCACAGCCAGTCACTCCTGATGCTTGCACTTGATTGGCTGCAGTGCGTTCAGGACCTCGCTGCATATAGCACCAATCCATCCTGCAGCTCGCTGTAAACAGAGCTGGGACTGTTTCTGGAAACTGTCCTGCAGGAACAAAAGGGGGACGTTTCCGGTCCGCTGACCCCTTTCAGGGTGCTAATGAGGGGAGGGTGGGGCTGGGGTCCAAATTCAGGTCTCACATGCTAAAAACACTCACGAGGAGGATCCAAGGGGGCTCTGAAGAGGCTCAAGGGGTCATCGAAGAGTTTGCAGGGATCCCTGAGAAGGTTTTAAGAGTTCCTGCAGACTGTTCAATGAGCAAAGAAGAACTTTAAAGACACTGATGCTCCAAAAATACGTTCCTCAGACACGTAGAGCGATCAGCTGATGGTAAACCACAAGAAACGAGCACAGAAGGGGCCGTGCACGGACTTGAACCCTGGATGCTGCACTTTAGTTTCTAAAGCTCAGCAATGGAGCAGCATCTCTCTCTCACACACACACACACTTTCATTTTTTTCTGGTAACGTCAGTTTTAAAATCAGCGTCTCCCAGTTTTTAAGCCCACAGTGGCTCCAAAACAACATTTAGGTGTTTGACATAAAATAAGACATTTTTATTATCTTCTCAAAAAAAAAAAAAAAAAATCACTCAATTTGCGGATTTTGTTTCTAGTTTCAATCTCACCACTCAAACTCTGATTATTTAACCCACAGCAGCTCCAATATGAAAGCTAAGATTTGACCTCCTTTAGAGACTTTGGTCCAAATGCTGCTGCCGGCTCTAAAGCGGGTCACAGATCAAAGTCTCAATTTCCATAATTTCCTCTGGGATCAATAAAGTATCCATCCATCTATCTATTCAGGCACTCTGGCGTCCTGACGCGGTCAGGTTTTTCCGTTTCCTGCAGCAGTCGGCACCTCCTTCATTTCCACCAATCGCTGAGTTCTGCCGAGCAGACGGAGCTAATCGGGCTGATCGGGTCGACCGAGATGATCAGGTCGATGCAGCCGCTCCTGAACAAACTGCCTCAGACAGAACCTCTAACACCTGTTTGAAAACCTGTTTTTATTCTTATATTTTAATGTGATTTTACTCTTTTAGTCATAAAGCCCTTCAGTCAGCACCGGTTTTAGTCGTGCTAATAAAATACGCCGACCTGACTACAGAGATTTTTCCTCTTTTTTAAACTCTAAGCAGCTGACCGGAGAAAGATGCTGAAGGGATCGAGGCCTCACACTTTCTGAGCTCCTGTTTTCTCCTGGATCTGCAGGCACCCTGCCAGCTCCATCAAACAGTAACTGGTCAAAAACAAAGCCATAAAGGCTTCCAGAGAAAGTGGGCTGTGGTGAGTTAATGAATGTCACTTATCAGATCGGACTCTTTTATTAGGAATTGTACATACACACTAGGCCAGACCTCCCTTTGCCCCGATCAGATGGAAACACACCAAACTGCTGCAGCACAATCAGCTGATTAGATAAGCAGCCTCATACTTCATTTTAAGTCCGACATGGAGGAAGGCTTTTAAATCATAACACAAACAACGGGCAGATTCACACACGTGCAGTTCCTGTGTTTATCCTGTGGGGGGCAGTGCAGGTGTGTCTGTTACGTCTCAGGTGTGTTAGCGACTTTAAGAGGCTCAGACCTGCTGCAGATTACAGGAAACCTGCTGTTCTTTATTTAAGGAGCTTTGTCCTTTGTTTGGAGGGAGTCACCTGCCCCTTACAGACTTTTAAAAACTAAATAAAAACTTTAAACTTACAGTTTATGACTGAGTTCAGAGTTTCAGGAGGAAAACACTTAAACAGATTCAACATTGCCATCAAAATGTAAAAAAATCACACCACTGTTAACAACTTTGGTTCTTTTTAAATATAAGCCTAAATCCATCCGCTCATGTTGAGCTTAAACCTCCTGCAAAGCTGAACTCCCCGTCCACATGAAGCCTGAGTAGAGTCCAGGGACCCTCATTAGCTTGTGAGATTTTCCCGAGGATGTTGAGAGGAGACGTTTGTGACGATGCTGAATTCTCCCAGTGGTAACAACCCTCTGGATTCAGGTCAGCCTCTAAAGTTAAAATCACCTAAAGTAAAGTTTGATGCACATCTGTCCAGGAGTAACCACCCACCCACAGAGCCACAGAGCCACTTCCTTTGGCAGAGGTAACAAAACATTGTATGAGTGACTGAGATTTACCCGAGACAGCCATGTTTGGCCGCTCTGCACTCTGAAAGCAGAGACCCAGGATCTCTTGTCCTCATCCACATGAAGGTATTTATGAAGTGGAGAAGCTCAACCCAGAAATATCAGTTTAGCAAAGTATGTTTGAGGCCTGTTTGCAGCATCACAAACAGAGTCAGGTCCACTAACAGCCAATCAGAGCGTAAGATTAGAAAAATGTGAAGAGATTGAAAGCACAATACAGATGAAGCAGAAGAGCATCTGCAGGCAAAGCAACAGCAGAGTGACTGAAAGCGCTGATGCAGTGATTTGGTGAGACTGCAGGAAAAGTAAACTCTGTATTTAAAGCCAACAAAAAAAAAAAAAAAAAAAAAAGGTCACAGCCTTCTCGGCTCTGTCATTACAAAACGGGAGGATCTGAACCGCAAGTACAGTCACATATTCTCTTAAATTCACCTGCTGCTTAGCTGTGTGCAAGATATTTTCATATCGATGCTCAGAAAACCTTTAACTTACTTTAAAATTGTTCACATCCAGAGAGCAGGACGACTGGAGAATCTCACTGATGCTAAAACCTTCAGACCCTCCGACTCTGATGTTGTCTGCAGATCTGATTATCGGAGGCGGCGATTTCTTGATCTGTCATTTTAAACACGACCTACTCCAGAGCAGGTTAGGTATGCAGCATCAGTTACTGTGGCGATAAGAAGTGAGCCACCTTTGTGATACTGAAAACTCAGAGTTAACCTGAAGCCACCCAGACGAGCCCAAACCCTGCTTCACAGCACAGCCTCTGGTTCATGAGCTGCACACAGGATGATGAACATGGAGCCGGTATCTGCTCTGTCACCAAGTACATGTGGTATTATTTATTAATGCATTCAGGAAACGGCATCGATCCAAATACAGTCTGATGCTGTGGAAACACTGAGCTGCATTAGGACTCACAGGGCCTCCTTTTAAAACGCTTTATTTGGAATTAACTGTATTTTAGAATTAATTTTAAAATTTTATTGTTTGCTTTTAAAGTTTTGAGTGGCCTGGCTCCCACATACCTAACAGACCTTTTACACACATACACCCGCAAAGGTCCCTCAGGTCCCCCACCAGCTACTTCTTGTTGTCCCGAAGTCGAGACTGAAACAGCGGGGCGACCGAGCGTTTACTGTAGTGGTGCCCAAACTATGGAATGAGTTGCCCCTCTATGTTAGGCTGGCCCCAACACTAGAGGTCTTTAAATCTCGTTTAAAAACACACCTTTTCTCTAAGGCATTTCAAAATGCCGGTCTCTAGTTTGAGTCATTTTGGGAACTGCTTTAATATTTTTATATTTTTTTAGTACTCCTTTTATGGTTTATCCTTTTTAAATTATTATTTTTATGTGTTTAGTTTTTGAGTTGTATTGTATTGCTGTCTTTTATCTGGAAAGTGCTTTGTTCAACTTTGTCGTCTTTTAAAGCGCTCTATAAATAAAGATGGATTGGATTGGATTGGAACGGAGCTCCATGTGTCCTTTGTAGGCCGTTTCCTGGTTCGGTTCAGATGTTCAGTCAGTCCACACCAGACACGTTCCAGTAAAGATAAACTGCACTTGAAAGCTGATTTCGCACTTCCTGTCTTTTTCCACCCTCTGTTCTTGTCTTCATCTCACCGTTTTGGCCTTTTCACCACTGAAGCAGAGCGAGGAGGGAGGGGCGGCTGGGTTTGGTGGTTTACAGAATCCCAAAATGCACCACACACGCCCTCTTCATCTCTGAGCTATTTCAGGAGGAAATTACAGAGATCAGCCGGGTGGAAACACACTGTTAGCGTCTAAGTAAGAGGACTGACATCAGGAGGGGGCAGGAAAGCTGACGGGGAAGGAAACAACTCAGCAACAAGGAGGAGCAGGAGGAAGGGGGGAGGAGGAGGAGGAGGAGTAGTTTCTGCTCCAAACCCTCAAACTAAACTCCATGTTTCCTGCTAAAAACACTGCAATCCTGATCTCAGAGAGGCAGTGCAGGGTGGTTTTTGTTCTACAGTAACTCTGCATCACTTTAACCCTCACACTCTTCATACTCTTCATCAGTACAGCAGAAATCCACGTGAGAGTTTCAGGGCTGACAGTCTCTGAGCGTCAGCGTGACGATCCCAGTCTGAATGAACTGCAGCAGTCTGAGGAACAGAAAGAGGCGGCAGTACCTGAATGTTTCTGTTCTTTCATCTGAGGAAACTTCAAAAAGTGCATTCTGGGTAAACGTTGAAGGTTCTTATCAGCATGTGGGATACGTGGCTGCTCAGAACAGAGCATGTGACAGGTCTCCATTTTTCCCCACACCTGATACCAGGATGGTCCTCTAGCTCTGATTCTCTCTGGTCAGTGAATTTCTAATATAGTCGTGTTTGAACACTCCTGAATGCAGCTCATGGCTGTGGAAAAGCTGAAGAACCATTTAATCCTTGATGGGATCAAAGAGGGTGGGAGTGATGAACCTGCCAAATCTCAGCTCCTGGTTTAGTTTCACTGCAGATGTTTTCAGATTTGTGGGACACTTGATGTTGAGATGAAAGGAGAGTCCCCACAATGCCCTTAAAACGAGTTTGTCTCCACACACACAAACACACGGCAGCTATGTAAACAGCAGAAAGGCCTCATGGGGGGGAAAAAAAAAAAAAAAAAAAAAATCAGTGCAATACTATTAACACACCAGAGAGCCGCTTCAGTCCGTTCACCCAGGCGGGCCAAAGTCTATATTTAATTTTAAGTTAGTGATGTTCAGAGCAGAAACATTCCTGCAGGTCAGGTTAAGATCTTGGACTTCAGCAGAGAGCAGCCATAGAGCAGGACTGCAATTCAGTGCAGCTCTCACCTCCATAGGACCTCTGTCAGACCTCCATAAAGACCCATCAGGCATGAGCGACACTCAGCAGCAACACATCTGTCTGAGAGGCTCCCGCTCCGAATCCTCTTTTTCTGCCTGGTAGTATGCATGGATGAAGGTGGTCTGGGAATGGGACCAGGATACATGGGGTCAGCTAAATTTTCCATTTCCAAAATTTGCACTACAAACGGTTTCAAGGTGAAAATCTGAGGAGGGGATCAAGTTGCTCCACCACAAGATAAAAATAATCCAGTGGGAGGATCAGTGGAAGCAAATCGCACACAGGTAACCTCACACTGACCTCCACCGTTTCAGTAAAGATTCACTTTCTTCTGAAACTTTCAGCTGAAGTATCGGAGCCGCTGCTACAAGCACAAAAAAAGCTGAACAGCCCTTTAATGTGCAGACAACACCTCAACAAGCAGTAAAAACATCTGGATCAAAGCCGGCACTTCACACTTTAACTGAGGCCTGTGTGTGTGTGTGTGTGTGTGTGTGTGTGTGTGTGTGTGTGTGTCCTGTTTTAAATCAATAAATCTGATTGATTCAGCAGCTCCACAGGACCTTCATGAAGCTTCTCCTTTTGTGTTTTACAGGAGTCCCACTGAGCAGGAAATGAAGTCCCCAGACACAATCACAGATGCCCTGAGGCATCATGGGAGATCTGACTCAGCAGCTCCGCCTGCTGGACTCAGCCGGGTCGGTCTGACAGGCTGCGGCCGTCTGGTTTTAATCACACACACACACACACACACACACACACACACACAGGTTACATAACAGTCCCAGCTGAGCCACACAAACACACACACACACACACACACACACCTGTGTACACATGTTTGTGAGGACCATCAGAGACCATACTTCCCAGGCCTCGTGGCTAGATTAGCCTCCTTAGGGGGACCCAGCATCCAAAAACCTCCCAGAAACCAAACAGCAGTGCAGAGGGATGCCGTTTGTTCGTTTACGGAATGCCAATTAGTTGGCAGCACAATAGCCAACAACAACCCAACATCAACATCATCATCTGAGCAACAGTTTCAACTGTGAATAATGTACAACAACAACAACAACAACAACAACAACAACAAGTAGCACCGGTGCCGGAGAATTCAGAGAAAAGGAAAGAATCAAAAGCACTGAAGGAGGAAGCACAGAAAATATAAATGTTTCTAGTTTCTCAGTTTTTCAAAATAAACAGTTGAAAACTTTACACAATAAAAGCCTAAAATAATCCTGCTGCTGTCTTTACACACACGTCCTTAAAAAAAACCCAAAAAAACAAAACGATGAGTGGCTTTCATCATCTCAGTTACTGATCGCCATTGTGTCTGTGTGTCTGTGTGCGTGCGCCTCTGCGTGTGTGTCTGCATGTGTGCTGTTAGAATTTAATTTTATTTATTTTTGAGGTTACTGAATCTCAGTGCACTTTACAAAACCACCACTGCGGGGCAGCTGTGGCTCAGGAGGTCGAGTGGATCATCTACCAACTGGAAGGTCGGTGGTTCAATTCCCACAAGATTCTGAACCCTGAGTTGCCCACGATGCAGAGTGTGTGTGTGTGTGTGTGTGTGTGTGTGTGTGTGTGTGTGTGTGTGTGTGTGTGTGTGTGTGTGTGTGTGTGTTAATGTTAGACAAGGTGCTTAGGTTCAGAAACAAGTGTTTGTGAGTGATTGGTGACTGAGGAATGAAGTAAAAAGTGCCCTGAGTGCTCAGACTGATTAGAAATTTACCTGCCCATTTACCTGTTCACCTTTGTAGCTTAAATAAAATATAGTGAACAATTGTAACCTTTTCCATTTAGATCTGGGCCTCTCGAAGTCAGAGAAATGTGAAATCATGGGTAAAACATTTTGGGCAGGTTAGGGGTACGGAGTGTGTATATATGCCAAACAAATCAATGGCACTGAACAGGAGTGGCCCTCCAATCTCATTGTACATCCTGTATAATAATACCAATAAAGGCATTCTCTTCTATTCTAATTCTGCTGTGAAATCAGTTTCCAAATGTTTCCTTCCATTTTCATGTCAAAGAAAGAAGTCCTCAAGATGTCTATAATTTATTCAGGTCCCCACTAAGGTAGAAAAACAAGAATACACACAGGCACACATCTTCTGTTTCAGTGTGGAGCCAAGATGACATAATAACCATCGTCATCATCGTGTTGGAAAAGACCTTGTACGTTTAATACCACACCCTCCCTGCAGCCGTCTGCCGGCAACGTCACGTCTGACGAGTAAATCGAGTTCATAAACGAGTCGAGCAGCAGGCCCTCGGCTCTGCAGCAGCAAATTACATTTCCTCACACAAACAACCTCGTGCTGCTTCCTGCACGGCCCTCTGACTCTGATGTCCAGAATAAATCCTCAGATGAAACTGATGCAGTGACAGCGTGGCTCCAACAGCTGAAACTAACTGCTTTCTATCTGAAAAAGACTAAACAGCTAACAGATAAGCTTTGTTTAAGTTTTTTTCCTGATAAAGCAGATGTGTTCACAGCTGCAGAGATGAGGCGTTCGCTGGTATTTGGTTAAACTGAACGTCACACGGGCCCTGACTGAGAGCTCAGTCTCTGCAGCTGTTTCAGCTTTACAGAGACCAGCTTCACACCCGGAGGAGCTTCAGCCTCTCAGTAAAGGTTATCCAGCTGTTCTGAACTGTAAGATCAGCAGCTCGCTCCCTTAATGCAATCACACGCTGAGAGAAGTATACAGGGTGAGTTTAGGTTGAAGAAAGGAGCCACACGTGTGGTTGGACACGGCCGTCCTGGGAATAGTGGAGGAATGCTGGAGTAAACAAGGTGTAACTCACTGTTACCTGAAAGGTAGAAACACAACAATGGTTTTGTGGTTGCTCTTCTCTGAATTGTGGCAGCAGTGACGCACTGCACCTGGTGAAGCTCACACACTACCTTTGAAGGACACGCTTGATCGCATCAAAACACTCCTGCGTACACCGCGTCCTACAGAGCGCCATGTTTGGAATCACACACAGACACGCGCACACAGACACGCGCACCTCTTCCTGAAGAAAACATGCCCAACAATGAGGTGAAAAAGTCCATTTTCTGCTCCTTTTCCTGCTTTCATGTGAAATATTTGGGGATTCGAGGCTGTTGGTGAAACTAAAAACACCAGCTAACAAAAGCAGGGGGAGAAATGTAGAAGGAACTCTGCACGCATCTTCCTGTTAAAGCACATTTAACGTGTTTGTGACAGAAATGGGCCGAGCTGCAAACGCAGGAAAACTGGACCTTTAAGGGTTAAAGAAGCTGCCAGAGAGGCCTCGTCCACGTCACTGAAGTGTGATGAGACGGTATTTATAGAAAGTTTTGTTCTGCAGCGGTCAGTGTGCAGACACACCCTGCAGACGACCGCCTCCTCCACCACCACCACCGCAGGAACGGGAAGCCGGAGCGCGTCTGACTCCAGAGGAAAGGCTTCAGCAGCTCTTCGTGCAGCTCGCTTCAGTCCTCACATGTTCACCATCTGCACGCTCAGTCGCTTTTACACGCTCCCGTCTCCTTTTTCCTCCCAGCTGCAAACTTTCCATCAACATCAACTTTTCCTGATTCGAACCTTCCTGACGACCTGTGTTTGACTTCAAGTGTAAACTGTTTATTCTGCTGAAGAAAATCCACACAAGACAACAAGATCACCACGCCACAGCAACTCCTCCAACTCCCGTAACCCCCACGGCAACGAGCACCCTGTTTCTGTCCTTTTTGTTTACAGGTTCTCAGACGTGGAACATTTCCTCCTTGATTGGTTCTACTTTTAATAAATGGAATATTTTAGGCTTTCATTGATTATTTGATGAACTGATCAAAGACTTGACAGCTTTTCCATTAAAAACAACAAAAAAACATTTTGGAGTGTTTATTTGAATCTGTGCTGGTTCTCAGTGTCAGCTGCTTCCTGTCCTTCAGTCAAACACGTTTTTCTGCTTGGACTGTCGGTCAGTCAGCAGCCGGCCACCCTCATAGTTAGCGGTTATTATGTGTGTAACTAACTTTATATTAAAAATAGATCAGAGAAGGCCAGTGTTGTGACTTCTGACCGTTTCCCTTGTTGAGCTGATGTCTCTGCAGTCACTGAGTAAGGGAGGCCGACCGTGTGCAGCCCGAATGCAGCGCGACTCTCCTGCTGCTGTTTCTGCTCCTCGGACCCAAACTGAACCAAACACTGAACTGTACGAATATTAAATTTCCTTCCTGTCACAAACAGCTTTGATGATAAACTTTGTTTCCTGTCAGTGAGGATTTACTGCTAAAATTCCAGCAGTGATCAGCTGATTCGTTTCAAAACAAGCTTCAGATCTTTCAAGCAGAAGAGCCAGACGTCTGCTGCTCAATCCTGAAGGAACTTTAACAAAACTGAAGTCTTCTGGTTTCAACGTGTTTCACATTTTACATTCTTCCAACCAAACATCAGCTGACGGATCAAAACCAACAGCACCGATCAGCTGATTAATGGACTGCGTGTTGTTCCTCCAGCAGAAACCTGAACATGTTCCTGACACCGAAGATCACCTGTAAAAGGATCCAAACGTGAATCTGGAACGAAGGCAGGAAATATTTGAAAAGCGGTCCCACTGAAGCCCAACGAGGGCGCACAGCTTCCTGTGGAAGTTCACATGTTGGTGTCAGAGAGCATGTGTGAGAGGATGCTTCACTTTTTATGCAGTCTGACCAACACTGAGAGCTTCAGTCACCAACTCAAAGTCATTTGTCACTTCTGGGAAAACTGTTGTTTTGCCAGCAGGAAAACAAAAATCTGCTGAGTCTGCTTCTAAAAACGGAGAATTTGCTGCTGTAACCAACAGAAACTTTAATGTTTGCTGTCTCTGACAGCTGATGGAACCCTGACCTCAGAGAACCCCCGAGACCCCCTTGGAGGACCTCTGAGAACCCAGAGATCCTCTGATGGACATGTTTCCCTGTTTGACTTTCAGTGAATGAGCGGCGGACTTATGTAAACGCAGTTTCTGGTCCTCTGTCATTGATCGCAGGACACCAGGGCACAAACTGATGGAGCAGTATTGACAGCTGGCAGGCCTGTCGTCATCATCACCATAGAAACAAACACGTGGAGAGCTGGCCAGGTGAGGCCGCGGGGCTTTTGTCCGCGTAAAAACCGCTGAGAAAGAAAAGAGCTTTGAAGCGCTGGAAGCTGCTGGACGGTCGCATGAAAAGAGGCAGCGAGCCGCGGATAGGCGGGTCAGAGCCGGGCCAGAGCCGGGCCAGAGCCGGGTCATGTGGAGGACAGCAAACGGCGAGCCCACCTGAACCCAGACTCCGACCAGCTGATAGCCCGACGGAAGGAAACAGTTTGGAGGAAGCAGACTTTTCCTTACCTCCAGGTCCCGAGCAGCGCCTCCTCTCCCTCCTCCTCTCCCGCTCCTGCCTCGCAGAAAATCTTCCCGCAGAGACTCGGACGGACACTCCGACAGCTGGGACGCGGATTCAAAGTGAAACCTGCGGGTCTGCGTGGCCCTGAAGCCGTGTGCGCCTCCTGCTCTGCGCCGCTGGAAACTCTGGACTGGCTGCCTGACGCTGCTGCCTTCACGGACTGCGGGACTTGTGGGGACTGTGTTAGTGCGCGTGGGCGGAGCGGAAAAAATGGGACTTTTATAGACAAGAGGGCGGGTCAGAGGCCTGTCTGTAAAGGCTCTGCTCCAGGACTCAAAGGAAAAATCACACTGTGAACAAACCCTCCAAAATCAGACCAAAGTCTGGCACCAACACTCAGCTCGGATTTGTTCCTGAAAATTAAAAATAAAACTACCTCTGCACTTCACTGAGATGTGGGAAATTGATGGGATGGTGCAGAAACATCTCACAGTGCTGTTTATGGAGGTAGGGTGGTGTCTCACCCCGACCCCCAGTGCCACTCCATTCACCCATTTAAACTGGGGTTTATCCCTCATACAGAAATCATCACGTTAACATGAAGGAGAACAGGTGAAAGTTCATGTTCTGAATATCTGCACGTCACGTTCTGATCATGCAGGAAGAGGGAAATAACCTCCACCGTGTCTCCTGTACGCACAGCTCCACATCTTCACTCCTTTTCCTTCACCAAAAACCATTTTCACAGCCAACCAACCACTCCCCGAGGTCCCAATCTCACCTGAGGTCCCGATCTCACCCAGAGCTCCGTAGTTAAACCTCAGACAAGGAAACACATCAACTGTCTGCACTGAAACAAGCAGCAGGGCCCAAACAGCCAGCATCATCTGGAGAGTCGGGCCATCGTGCCCCTAAAGCTTCCACACCGAGGGGATCACACTGATAAAGTTTATTCATCCCTGTGGGAGAAACGTCTGCTGCCAGCACACGATTGATGAAGCAGGTCTCCGTCAGGTGGAGGAGCAGGCTGCAGCACACAGAGACAAAGATCCCACCGCAGAAAGCTCTCATTTCAAAGATGAGTGCACAATTATACAGCAGGCAGGGCGAGCAGGTCCAACAAACTGACTGTGGGATGTTTCCTGATCCAGCTTCAGGTCATGTGGGGACAGTTTATCAAACAGCCTCCACCACAGCCTCCACAGGCACAGGGAGAAGAAGCAAACCCCACACGGGAGGTTTGAGGCAGCACATTTAACCCCGTGTGTTCCCTGTTTTTATCCCACTAACCTGTGAGTGTTTGCAGCAGGGATTTCAGCACGTCTCTCTCTGAGCTGCACATTTCTTTGAGACTCATCAGAATCTCTGAGAATCACCTTCCACCACTTGCTTGCAGTCTCTGGATGTTTCCCAGTCTGTGTTGGTGGTGGAAATCATATTCCACAAACGTGTGTGGCCTGAGACTTCCTGCTCATTTTCCACCTCAGGCTTCGTGGAAAATGATGGTGACGTGCACGCAGGAGGCCTTAGAAACTGTGTGTGTGTTACAGGGCCGACTCTCAAAAATGACAGCCAATCATAATGCACATGTGGGGACACTCAGACACATTACACCAGCCTCTGGAGGGCGCTGCTCTGAGAAACATTCAATATTCTCTGATTATGAAGCTGTTCCTCAGTCGGAGCTGAACACATGAACCACATGTTTGGACTGAGAGTCCGCTCCACTTCCTGTAATCCTCTCCTCTGATGTCCTTCCATCAGCAGGGATACAGCGTGCAGTCTCACATCTGGAAAAAGATGGATACTCACGAGTGCTTCACTGGAAATAAGGAAGCAGCTGAATGTATGTTTATGACCCTGATTTAGAGTCAAATATACAGTAAGAGCTCACAGTGGCTACATCCATCTCTGTGTAAGCTTTATTTATTTAGATGATATTGATGTGGTCAGTGAGTATCAGAGGGGTTATTAATCAGATTCAGCTGCTTTGGTCTTCATCAAATTACCAACAGGTGCACTAGAGGGGCAACAATGAGACACCCCCCAAACAGGAA
>JAVDPK010003116.1:184195-199249 GCA_034780415.1 Cichlasoma orientale | reverse complement strand
GTTTACCCCCTTGCTGCAAGTAAAATGGAGGTTGTGCGTTTGTTCCTTGTTTATTGTTAATGATCTGAACCTATCAACATCAGTTCTGTTTGTTGAAGTAAACAGTAGATCCATATTTTTATTCTGTCTATTTTTATAGTTTCTGACCTGAAACAGGGCGACTTTACTGACGATGGAGTAGTTGACGTCCACAGCGATGTCCAGCCTCATCTTCGCAGGAAGCTGCACCAGAAGCTCCTGCTCATCTGCAGAGGGCACACCACAATACTCAAAGTCGCCATGAACTCAACGCGAGGCGTTCAGGGACTGACCTGGATCTCTGGGCTGTGTTTGTGCTGCTGGGACCTTTCAGAGCCTTTTTAATATGTATGCGATGCTCTCATACAGTCTGCAGCTGTTTATATTACAGATTCTGACTGTATCAATTTACACTTCAACTTTACCAAAAGAAGCATCATCATCATCATCATCATCATCATCACGGGCTGGAAAAACAGCATAAAAGTGTTCCTGCAACGTTCCTCACATGGACACAAGGATCAACTTTACGTTTCTCTCAGATGTTCTGTGTCTTACCCAGCATGCCCTGGCTCTTCCAGGTGTAGTCGTACCAGGTCTTGATGCGGTTCTGGACCTCTCGAGGGATGTTGTAGGAGGTCATGTACTTAACGGTGCTGTCCATGCTGGCTCGGTAGTAGCTCTCACCAGCAGTCGCCGCTCCGACTACATCCCTCATCTGTTAAATCCCACCAAAAATCAGAGGGGGCGGAGCTGCGTTAGTTCGTAGGTAAATCACTAAACAGAAGTAAACAGTTCAGTGATTTACTGACCTGGCCGATCATGATGGAGAAGGCAAAGACGCCAACGAAATAATTGATGAGCTGGAAGCAGATTTCAAAGACGGTGGTGGGGTCAGGCAGGCCTCCGATGGTGATCAGCGTCTTCACGGCAAAGTAGTAACAGCGGATGTAGCTGTGGGGATGAAAACGGAAAAAAGAGCTTGAGCTCTGTGGAAGTGCAGTTTTCACATATTTTAGAACCTGGAACATTTTAAACTCGGTACTTTCTGCTGGGTTTTGCTTCCTTCATGGACTTCAGGGAAAAGCAGTCAAACACAATCACACGGCTTCGGTTTTAGAGAAAATATAAATGCCACAAGAGCTTTGGGAAACAAAGCATTATGGCCACTTTTAGAAGCCACTGTTCTATCTTTCATCTTTCTGAGATTCAGAAAAAGACAGAAAGACATTGAGTCAATCTCAAATCTTTAAAATGAACCTCATTTATTGCAAAAAATAAAAAAAATCAGTAAATCTATGTTATTCATGCATATTACAGTTAGGTGAGGTGCAGAAGTGGAGTTGGTGATGGCGGGTTCTTACGCATTGCCTTTTCCATCGTAGACCCACTTGGTGGAGCCCAGTCCTTCATAGTCGGAGCCCCAGTAGAAGAGGCAGGCGTTGATGTGCAGGGAGTACAGTAGGTACATAGAGGTTCGGATCACCCTGACACACATCAGCAGAAACAAAAATAGCACCAAAAGGACCAGATCGGGAACAGGACAGAGATCTAATAAAATAAATAATTTATGCCCGGCATTCCTCAAAGATCCATTCTGGGGCCACTGCTAATTTCTTTCTTTCTAGATTAGAGCAATAAAATAATTTTTCTGTTTGTGTTTTTCACTGCTGGTTTTGTATTTTATATTTTTATGCTGTTAATTTAATATTTCAGTTTTTTGGTGTTTTTATGATTTTCCATTTATGTTTTCTTATTATTTGTGTTGTTACTCTGAGCTCAGGAAGTGCAGGAAAAAAGTTCCCGTTGAAAAAAAAAGTAAAAAAGAAAATAAGGAAAAAAAGTATTGAGATAGTGCAGTCACACGACAGCTAATTCATGCATTTATTACTTCTAGGCTGGACTATTGTAATTCATTATTTTCAGGCTGTCCTAAAAGCTCCCTGAAAAGCCTTCAGCTGATCCAAAATGCTGCAGCTAGAGTACTGACAGGGACTAGAAAGAGAGAGCAGATTTCTCCTATATTGGCTTCTCTTCATTGTTATCTCATATTATGGGATTATAATTTTTTTTTGCCTTTCTGTTATGGAGACATGGACAAACCTTCCTCACCTGTAGATGTACGCTTTCTTCATCACAGATTCCATCCTGTCATTGAACTCAAAGAAAACCATGTACTGAGAGAGGGAAACAACAGTCAGCTGTTCATCCTGAGCACACAGATCAGCTGTGAATGAAGCAGAGAAACCTTCTGACCTTAAACAGACGAGGGAACCTCAGCAGGGAGTTAACTCCAGTGAAATAGTAAAACACCTCCAAGGGAAACAGGCTGATGATGTCCATCTGCACACAGCAAACACTCATCAGGGGAAACCGTACAGCGGAGACACGGTTAAAATTCATCTATCGGCACAAATGGAAATACAAGAAGCTCAGAGGACCTGAATGTACAGCCATGGCCGAAAATGTTGGCACCCCTGAAAATTTCCCAGAAAAAAAAGTATTTCTCCCAGAAAATTATTGCAATCACACATGTTTTGTTATGCACATGTTCATTTGCTTTGTGTGTGTTGGAAAAACAAAAAAAGAAGGAAAAAAAACCAAAATTCATATGATTTCATGCTAAGCTCCAAAAACAGGCCAGACAAAATTACTGGCACCCTCAACTTAATATTTGTTTTCACACCCTTTGGAAAAAAAATAACTGAAATCAACCGCTTCCTGTAACCATCAACAAGCTTCTCACACCTCTCAGCTGGAATTTTGGAACACTCTTCTTTTCCAGGTGTCTTATATTTGAAGGGTGCCTTCTCCCAACAGCAATTCTCTCCACAGGTGTTCAATGGGATTTAGATCCAGACTCATTGCTGGCCACTTCAGAACTCTCCAGCACTTTCTTTGTGCTTTTTGAAGTATGTTTGGGGTCATTGACCTGCTGGAAGACCCATGACCTTGGACGCAAACCCAGCTTTCTGACACTGGGTTCTACATTGTGACCCAAAATCCTTTGGTAATCTTCAGATTTCATGATGCCTTGCACACAGTCAAGTGTGCCAGAGGCAGACTTGACTGCAGAGGGAAAGAAACTGTTCTTATGGCGGGAGGTTCTGGTCCGAATGGACCGTAGCCTCCTGCCTGAGGGGAGAGGGTCAAAAAGTCTGTGTCCAGGGTGAGAGTGGTCGGCTGTGATCCGACCTGCACGCCCCAGTGTCCTGGAGGTGTACAGGTCCTGGAGAGATGGGAGGTTGCAGTCAATCACCTTCTCAGCAGAGTGCACAATGCGCTGTAGTCTCTGTTTGTCCCTAATGGTGGCTCCAGCGTACCATACAGTAATGGACGACGTAAGGACGGACTCGATGATGGCAGTATAGAACTGCACCATGGTCTTTGCTGGCAAGTTGAATTTCTTCAACTGCCACAGGAAGTACATCCTCTGCTGGGCCTTTTTGACAACAGAGGTGAGGGTGAGCTCCCACTTGAGGTCCTGGGTGATGGTAGTTCGCAGGAAGTGAAATGAGTCCACTGTGGTGATGGGGGTGCCAGTCAGGATGATGGAGGGTAGAGGGGCTGTGTGCTTCCTAAAGTCCACTATAATCTCCACTGTCTTCTGGGTGTTCAGCACCAGGTTTTTGTGGCTGCACCAGGACACTAGATGTTCAACCTCCATCCTGTAGGCAGACTCGTCCCCGTCTGAGATGAGTCCGATGAGAGTCGTGTCATCTGCAAATATTTGACTGTAGGTACGGTGTTCTTTTCTTTGTAGGCCTCGTTCTGTTTTCGGTAAACAGTAGAATGACGTGCTTTACCAAAAAGCTCTATCTTGGTCTCATCTGTCCACAAGACATTGTCCCAGAAGGATTTTGGCTTACTCGTGTACATTTTGGCAAACTGTAGTCTAGCTTTTTTTATGTCTCTGTGTGAGCAGTGGGGTCCTCCTGGGTTAGCTACAGCTCCGTGGGCTATAAACTTCTTGATTATCTTGCACACCGTGGACAAAGGAACATCAAGATCTCTGCAGATGGACTTGTAACCCTGATTGTTGATATTTTTCCACAATTTTGGTTCTCAAGTCCTCAGACAGTTCTCTTCTCTTCTTTCTGTTCTCCATGTTTAGTGTGGCACACAGACACACAATGCAAAAATTGAGTAAACTTCTCTCCTTTTTATCTGGTTTCAGGTGGGATTTTTATATTGCCCGCACCTGTTACTGCCACAGGTGAGTTTAAATGAGCATCAAATGCTTGAAACAAATTTTTTTTTTTTTAAAAAAAGGTGCCAACAATTTTGTCCGGCCCATTTTTGGAGTTTAGCATGAAATTATATGGATTTTGGCTTTTTTCCTTCTTTTTTGTGTTTTTCCAACATACACAAAGGAAATGAACATGTGAATAACAAAACATGTGTGATTGCAATAATTTTCTGGGAGAAATACTTCATTTTCTGGAAAATTTTCACGGGTGCCAACATTTTCGACCATGACTGTATGTGACAGCTGAGGAACTACAACGATACGCAGAGCTTCAGCACAAGAGTGTTAATTTGAAAGGGAACAACAAAAACAGTGCAGTGGGAACACTGTAAACACACAAATAACTAACAGACCTGTTAGGCATTTATGCATGCATAGGATGATACCATGATTCTCACTCTTTAAGTTCCCTGATGGAATCTTCCTAAAAGAATTAATACAATTTAATCTCTAATCTGATGGGACCATGATTTACAAAATGAGCATCATGTTTAATTCAATGAGACTTGAGACTGAGATTGAGACCATAAACTCATTATTGTTTCCTGAGCTCAAAGTTCAGGAGGCTCATTTTCTCATAGACTCTTACACAGACTTCTTGTTACAAGCAGAGGAGTCGCCCCCTGCTGGCTGTTAGAAAGAACGCAGGTTTCCACATTGATTTTTAAGTGCAGCAGCTGTCCCTAAACTTCAGACCACTGCAGCTGTTTTAGAAATATGAAAATCTGGGTGCCTGGGTGGCTCAGGGGTGGAGCAGGCGACCATCTTCATATGCCGCTTTGCAGTGCGGGCGGCGCAAGATCGAGTCCCGGCTTGTTGCCAATTTTCCGCATGTCTTCCCCCGTTTCCTGTCTCTACACTGCCGATAAAAGCCACTGGGGCCAAAAATGGAAAAAATGAAAATCTTCTCTATCCCACTTTTTAAATGGCTTCATTTCAACAGTTAAGTTTGTTTTTAAAATAAAATATTTAATGTAAATGTTAAACTAAATTACAACAGTGATTATTTTTTTATTTCCTGTAACTGACTTCCTGTGGCCCACCGAGGGGCCCAGACTTCTCACCTTAAATCTCTCGGTGGTCATGTAATGCTCTCTCATGTCCTTCTTGTCACACTGTAAAAAAAAGACATTCCAGATGAGAGATGGTGTTTCTGAGCTAAACTTTATGGGATAAAATGAAATCGTTTCATCTCTGCTGACCACGATGTCGCCGCCACGGACGAACTGCAGTCTGGGCTGGAAGATGAGGATGTCAGTGATGTAGATGAGGTCGCAGGTGTAGTCGGCCAGCAGCCACAGGTGGATGTTTTCAGGAGTTTGGTAAGGAAAGGCCCAGCGGACCGGAATCAACCACACGTTCCAGTTCCACGCCGCCACCACGAAGAACAGCCAGAGCACGTAGATCAGGTCTGTGGGGGCAGGAACCAACAGATCAAACATCACGCCAACCATCGTGTGTGATGGAAAAGAAGAAGTCCGTCAGAAATCCTGTCAGCAGACTCCTGACTATCATTTCAACGTCGTACTGCAGCGCCACCTATTTGTAGGGACCTGAATTTCCTGTGGAGCTGATCACAGGAGATCAGAGCTGGGTCTGTGACTGAGCAACGTTGCTAACCAAGAGCCGGATCACGGTGCAGCGCACCCTGAATCCCCCCCCCCCCCCCCCGGGTCAGGTTGCACCTCTGATAGTCTGACCCCAGGGGGGGGCAAGGATTATTCTGAACTGTGAGTCGTGGAAAGCAGAATAAGTCCCTCAACTGTAAAGTGCACCATGTTGTCGTCTAGATTTAGGCGTTCATGTAAATTTGATGAATGAATGGCTTTTTCAGGAACTGTAGTGATGTCACTGATGTGTTAGCACGACCGTCGCCATGTCAACCATTTGCTTGATGAATCTCGGCAGGGTGCAAACCTCCTGTCGGTCTCTTTTTGCTGTTGGGACTCATCGTCACAGCTGAGGTTCTAAAAGAAGCGGCTATAGCCGCCATGACACCACGCACTGATCTGTGGACTGCGTTTTAAAGCTTGGTGTTTAAAATGAATGAGAAGGTGGAGCTGGGAGGAGCAGAGAGTGGATGCTACACAGAAATAGTTTTCTCACCAGTGAACGGGTCGATGCTGGAGGGAAAGCGGAACTCCAGGATGGCTCGGAGCCAGTCCGGCATTGGAGGAAGTGTGGGCAGTTTGGGAATTTTCACCTGATATCCCAGAAGTTCAAATTTAAGCCCCATCTGCTCTTCCTCTCCTCCTTCTCCTGCCATCGCTTCATCCTTCTTCTCCTCTCCTGGGGGAGGTGGTGGAGGAGGGGGAGGTGGAGCTTTGCTTGGAGCTGTAGGGATCAGAGAAGAAGAATGTTTACACTGATGTGAAGAAGTGCAGACGAAATAAAGGAACAGTCAGTATTATCTACAACGTTTAATCTCATCATTTATTCAAACATGTGACGTCTGCACGTCCCTCGCAGAAACCTGAGCACCTCTGTGACCTCTCACCAACATCAGCTTCAAAGCTCCTGAAAGGCTCAGAAAGTAGACTTGACCCTTCGAGCAATCTCACAAACGTCCAATAGAAGAACACCGTCCTAAAATCCTGACAGAACATCTCCATCGATCGATCCTGGACCCTCTTATCACCTACTTTATTTTAGGGTTTATTTATTTAACAAAATGAATAAACCCTAAAATAAAGATGAGTAATATACAGTTCAGGAAACAGGTTTCTTCAAACTGAAATTCAAAACTGATGTTTTATTAAGATCCACGTCCCGGTTCTCTGATGCGCCCACCGTCATGTCGCTGTTGGATTCTGGTAAAGTTAATTTTACGTTCACATGTTTATGGAAGCCATCTATTACAAAGCCTTTAATCACCATCACATGTTGGATGTGCTGGTTGGAAGGTCTCCTTTAGCCTTCTCCTATATTCTTATTTATAAGGATTTTCCACCTTTCAGCCTGCACAACAAACTCTAAGGAAGCTACTGTCTGTGGTTCCAAGACTTGTTCACTGAAACCAAAGTGAACCTGGAGGAAAGGTGTGTATCTTCTCTAATCAGCTACAACAGCAGCAGAATCTCAGCTGGTCCTTCTGAACGACTTTAAGGTGATTTTAAATGACTTTGAGTCTTTACAAGGTTGGAAAACATCCCGTGGGCTGCTTATTAATGCTGCTGCTGCCAACTGTGACCTCCATCAGTCTGTGAACCCATCAGTCTGTGACCTCCATCAGTCTGTGAGTAATTTCTTCCTGGTTCATTATAGTTACATAAAAACAAATTAAAACATACAAAGAAATATTTTGGTAATATTGTTATCAAGATACTGAGAGAATATTAGCCCATTAAAAAAACACTAGAACATTTAAATAGAGTCCATTCTTTACTTTTTTACTGTCTGTGCTGCTGTAGCTCCGCCCCCTGAAACAGTAAACCTCACTACCTAAAAGCTTTAAATGAAACTAGATTCATGCACAAGTATCTATTTATATAAAACTGGTTGGGTTTTAAATACTCGAGTACTTTGAAGCTGTGGTTGGTTTTACTTCATTAAAGCTTTGAAAGCTCCTCCTGCCGCCAACTCCGTGAAGAAAAGGTCAGCCTGACTCATTAAACCGGGGTCTACGTACAGGCTGCGGGACTTTCCTCCTCCGATTCGTCCGGGTCGACCAGCCTGTCCTTCTGCCGCTCTGTCCGACCTTTGAACAGCCTGACGAGCTCGTTGAGGCGGTCCTGGACCACCACGCTGCCGACGCTGGCCGTAGACAGAGGACGAGTCCTGGGGGACGACAACAGGATGGTAAACGTGGAGGACAGACAGATCCGAGCAGGAAGCTCAGTGGGAGCGTCTCTGTAATTTTGCTCACTCATCGTCTGCAGTCAGGTAGTCTCCCTGATGGGACCAGGCCTTCAGACCGACCCTCAGCAGCTCGGGATCATCCTCGTCTGCAGACTCGTCACCTGCAGCACTACAAACATCAAGAGGAAACAAGGAGACGCTCCAGATTCTGAATATCAGAACACATTAAAGCTGCCAGAGATGATGTCCCTCCATCCAGACCACATAAAAAGAGCTACAATCACAACACTGACGAGAGTTCAAATAATGAGCTAATTTCAAGCTTTCCAACAGAGGGTTGGTGTTTGAAGGCCCACAGAGAGTTCGGAGGAGTGTGCGGTTCATCTTTGAGTTTAAAGGCATTTCAGACTTCCTTCAGTGGACAGTTTTTGTCAGTGGACTCATCAAACTCGGACCAGATCAGAGACATCTGGAGCCTTTTTAATGCAATAATCTGACCAATAATATGGCTGCTGTGCGCTTCATTGGACTAACAGACTGAAGGCGGCGCTCCAGTTTGCTGAGTGAGATTCTGGGATTTTGATTGGATGTCACTGATTAGCAGGTATCTGTGTCTGCATCACGGGAGCATCTGCTGTAAAGAATGTTTAAAAAAGCATTTGCTGGATCTGCATGTTTCATTTTTTAATCCATCGAGACCATCTGAACACCAAACTTCAAAGACCATCTGAGGTCCGCACTGCAGAAGACGATTTAGGATTAAGACCCTTCTACACGCAAGCCGACCTACTTATTGTGCATCGCTCCCATTGGTAGTTGCTTCAATGGTTTTCAATAAAGTTGAGAAAACTTGAACCTGTGGTTAGCACATTAGCACATTTGGTCTCTCGTTGCTACACGTCTGGATGCATCACCACTGCTAGCTTCTTCTTGGACTCTGATGCTGCAGACATGATGCACTCTGGACCAGGTGATCTTCAAGATCAACAGGTACAAAACTACCACCTACTGACCGATCAGGTCCCTGGAAAATAGCATCTGCACTCCTGTGAGATTCCTCTGGTGTGCGTGTGCCGGTAATCAGAGGGTCTGAAGTTTTCAGAGACTGTGTAGTTTGTGTGTTCAGTACCACAGAAGGCTGAGATTAACTCGACCCATCACACACAGCAACATCTGTGCTCATTATCTGTTCGAGCTCTTCATTCTAACATCTTCTGTGTGAAATCATTCTTTCTGCTAAACAACATGTTCCCCATTAGTCAATGCTGGAAGCTCCGCCTCTTTCAGGTGACCATGTTCATACCCAGATTGATAAAGCCTGGGTTCACGTGACCTCGAGCTTCACTGATGATGAAGGTGAAGCCAGAGAACAGAAAGATATCGCATATACAATATGTGGAGCATTGTTTGGGGCACAGGCCTCTGAGCATGAAGATATAAACCAGTTTCAGGCAGGATAAAGTTAGGAAAATAGATTTAAAGACATAATTTAGTACTGATTTTAACTCTTGTGTCATTGTATTTTTAATCATATTTGAGTTATTATTGAGATAAATCAATAATAACTCAGCACCTTCTGGCAGGATAAGAATTAAACAAGAAATGGGACGTAAACATGAAACATTTCTTAGTCTGGTAACAGCGCCCCCCTCAGGCCTGTGAGCAGCACACCTGTCTGTTACCTGAGCTCTGGGGCTGTGAGATTGTTGGGTTCTGGTTCTGGGGTCGTGATAATCTGTGGGATGTTCAGACCTTTTCCTTCCCCCACATCCACGGCCTCTACCTTCAGCTCCGGAGCTCCAGCCAGACCTTTACTGCAGCCCTCTGAGGACCAGAAGAACATACTGTTGTATGATCTTAACCTTTGACCGGGTCACCCATAAAATCATGCGGACAGAGTCACAAAGTCCAGTTCACAGATTCTTGAATTTTCTTTTTCAACCCTAAATGACAATTTAGGTGCTATTCACAAAATTATTGCACAGGATAGTTGCCAATTGCAGCCTCGTAGTTCTTTAATGATGGTTGGTGATTCGGCTGTAAAACAGTCAGTAAACTATTTAAAATGCTCTAAATTTGTGGCTACAGCAAAGGGACAAGCACACAGCAGAAAGGTGAAGCCTGGCAGCCCAAACGTCCTCCTCCTGATTACCTGCAGCGTATTTAGCTGGCAGCTGATGGTGAAGCACAGCGGAGCTGAAGAGCATGAGGGAAGCGCGGATGAGGAGGAAGTGGGACATTTGGAGGCATCAGGAGTGTGTTTGTTTTGTTTGGCACATCAAAAGGTTCAATCTAATTAGAAGTCTATGAGGTGTCTCTAAGGGGCTGGAGGAGGAGGGTGGGGTCAAGGCTGCTAAGGATTCTGGGATTTGGACTTAAGGCCTCTGAAGCGGCCGTAGACGCTCATGCAGCATTGCCGCGCCTGCTTGGCGAGCTGCGACAGCTCCTGGGTCAGCTGGGCGAGCTCCGGCGGGGGCGGCGGCACCGACAGCGTGGGAGGGGTGAGGTTATGGTCACGCATCAGCTTCCTGCAGCTCTCCAGACACTCGGCAGCGTGCGGGAATCGAAGCAGAAAGCTCTTTATTGGAGAGCAAATATCAGGAACTAGACAGAGAAACAGCAGTGAGACGAGGGACAAAAACATGAAGAAGAGAGACGTCGGCACTAAAGGACGGAGAAGACCGAACAGATAAATCTTTTTACTGATGTTTCAGGCTCACCTCCACCTTCTTCTTCTTCTTCTTCTGCTCCTGCTGCTGATGCTGTGCTGGTCTGACAAGAAGAAAAACACCATGTTAATCATTATTAAAAGCATGATGTAAATGCAAGTCTGCCCGGCTGTCACATGAACAGCTGAGCAGCTTGTTCCTGTGATGAAGACCATGTGATGCAGCTGAAAGACACTTCCAGGCTTCCTGGAACTGGTTTCTGTGTTTTACGTGAGATAATCTAAAGAAATGACTCAGAGATGAACTCACGTAGCGTGTTGGTTTAGGAAATGAGACACTGAAGAACAAAAACATTAAGACCACATTAACATCTCTGGAGGTGTCGGTGGTATCTGGCACCAGGACAGCAGATCTTTAGGGTCCAACACCCTGCGTGCAGTTCCTGGACCGTCCCTCCGATTGTCAGCAGGTTCCTGCTGCTGCTCACAGGAAGGAACCCACGGGTTCAGAGATGCTTCGTCTGCACAGACCTCTTGTTCTTAGGTCTTGTTAACTACAGAAGCCTTTTGTTTACCAACATATCTCTGACCCTTCATGTTTTCAGCAGTCAACCTTCAGACACTTCTTCAGGTAGAGATAACCATCTTTGGTTCAGTTATTTGATACATCTTATCTAACACCAGGCCATGGAAGCAGCAGTCTAAGCAGAGATGACCAAACCTCCCTCTCTGCCCTTCCACCTCCTCTTCAGGGGGGACCCCGAGGCATTCCCAAACCAACCAAGACAAGCTCTCCAGCGTGTCTTCGGTCTACCCCAGGGTTTCCTCCTGGTTTGACATGCCCCAAACCACCTCAGCTAGGAGGCCTGCAGGAGACATCTGGTTAGATGATGAACTGCTCCTACTGGCTCCTTTTCAGTGTGGAGGAGAAATGGTTCTACTCTGAGCTCCTCCTGACTGACTGTGCTCCTCACCTCTCTAAAGGAGAGCCCGGACACCCTTCAGGAGAAGCTCTTTTCCACATGTTGTTTCCTCGATCTCATTCTGTCAGTCACTAGCTCATGGCCACAGGTGAGGGTAAATCAACTGCTTCACCTTCAGACCCCACACCACCCCTCTGTCAATCTCACTCATGAACAAGACCCTGAGATACTTGAACTCCTCAGTGCGTCAGAGGGAAAATACTATGCATTACATCAGAATACAGGAGACTATCACCTGATCCGTGGTAGTGGGTGGAGCTTGTGGAGGTAGCGGCTCAGGCTGTTGGGAGACTGGTTCTACATCTGTTGAAGAAGTAGTGGCTTCTTCGGGTGCTTCAGATTCAGTGGGTGGAGTTGGGGGTTTAGGGGTTTCCTCAGGCTCCACCTTTTCCTCTTGAGTTGTAGCTTTGGTTTCATCTTGAGCTGGACAAACATCTACCAGGCACCTATGAAGAAGACCAGGTGTCATTAACACCAAAGAAGAAGAAACCAGGCCTGCAGAAAAGCTGCAAAGCTGATCCTTCCACTGATATCATGTGTGCCGCCTTCAGTTTCATCAGTGTAGCAATGATTCACAGCAACATTCATGTCTGATCACATGGCATCATAAGGTGAATATCTCACAGAGAGAGAAACCCAACAGTTTCCTCTGTGCCGCACGTGGAGACCAAAGCTTCACTGTTAAAGAGGGAGGAGCTTACAGGACAATGCTGATGGTTTTAAACCTGGCTCCTCTTTTCTTTAAAAACGTTTGGAGCTGGTCCAACGTTCAGAAAGAAGGCTGTGCTGTGCACCCACGGGCAACCCTCTGAGGTAAGATGTATGCTTGTTTATGTCACTGACTGGTTAACATTGTTATTATGAGTGAGTGTGTGCTGTAGGTACCCTCTGGGGACACGCTTCCTGTTCGGCCCAGATGTGGCCAACATTTTCCAGTTTTCTGTGGATAGTTATTGATTACCATGGGCCACGTGTGAGGCCTGTTGTTGCCTTATGCATCCCAGATCAGGCGTCTGCTGTTTGGGTAAGGCTGTGGCTCACTGAGCTACAGATGAATGAGAGGTGTGTTTGCTATTTGCAGCGAGTGGATCTATAGTTCAACCATGATGAATTCATCAGAAGCAGATGAAACACACCGGCTGGCTGACGAAAACAGAAATGCAGAATTCTGTGTGGATAAAACCACCTATAAAAAAGTCCAACCTACCTTTTGAGATCTGCCCTGATTCACAGAAGAAAAGTAGGCAAAAAGTAGCACAAAATAAAGATAAATGTAATCACTGCAATCACTGAAGCAAGCAGCAAAGCTCCTGCAGAAGCAGCAGATGGTAAACTTCTGAGCATTAAAACTATTTGGGACCAAAGTCCTGCCCTGGTTTCTTGATAATGGTGAGCAATGAAAGCCACGCTAAGATAACTGGACTACAAAGGAAAGAGCTAACAACAGTAAGTTAGAATACAACAGCCCCATCTACTCTTAGCTTTGAGTGTTGGTTGAGACCAAAGAGCTATACCAGAGAACTGCATGTGACCCCCACTATGCCAGTTTGCTGAAGTCAGGCCTTTGGGTCTGAGGTTCACAGTTAACAGCAGGAATCAGGTGATTCTTCTCAGGTTAAATCTGTGGCGTGAGGTGCATTACATCAGGTGAGGTCCGGCATGCTGGACTTGTTGGGGCTGAGCCATCGTGACAGCTGGCTACGCCGCTGCAGATCAGATTAGGTTTAAACTTTTATACATGGTTTTCAACTATATGAGCTGCTCAAATTAAAAAGCTTTTATCAGAAAAACTGTAGCACAAAAGCCTCTGTAAAAGGGTTGATTTAACAGATAACATCTTCTAGGTTCTGAAGCTAACCCTAACCCTACTCCTAAGTGGTTCACCAAGAACCTGCTGGGTGTTAACAGGTTAACACCCAGCAGGTCATCGGTGACCTATCTGGGGTTTGTTTTAGCCACATGGCAAATATAAAACTAACTAGAAGATGTTGTCTTTCAAATGAAGTCTCTAATATTAATTTTGGAATTAAAGTTTAGCAACCTAATGACCATCTGAAGATTCAAGATGAGCATTCCTCATGAGGAGAGCGTATTAGTGTGAACTAGAAATGAGGCTGTGGCTAATTAAATCCTGGCTGTGAATCAGTGGATCAGCTCCTGCAAATACACGGGAGAGTTATGGAAGTGCAAACCAAGTGTAAAGCGACCTGCGAACCAAGTTCCTTTACAATCTTTTATGCATGGAACTATGGGAGAACTGACTGCAGGAACCTCTGGTTTTATCCATCGAGTTCTCCATATATGCCAGTTCTGCCAGTGACCTCCGAATTTCAGATCCTAATGGAGGGAGTCAGGTTCTAACAGGCACCCTCTGTTAAAAAGAAAGGGATACTAGCCAAGAAGAGGGCAGGACTTCAGTTTGCTCTAAAAAGCCATGAAAAGTTTAAAGCTTCATAGATCTGATAATAGCAAGGTACAGCCTCTTAGTGCAAGCTTATGTGCAGGAAATGTGTACATCTTTTAGTTTCTCACTCTACAAGAGGACCAAATAAAAGAAAATTCTATTAATGGCCAAACTTACTGATCAGATTTAGATCCTTCCTCAACAGTGGTCTTGTTTTTATTTTCTTCTGTCTCTTTATTTTCCTCAGGACTCCGATTCTCTGTGCTGTCCTCACTGTCCTCCTGCAGGTTTTGTAACCTGAACAGCGTGCAGCAAATGACAAATAAAATGGAGAGTCCCGATCAGACACCTCAGACAGCTGAGGTCATCGAGTCCGCTCAATCAGCAGCTAAAGGCGGCAGTGTCAGAGCTCAGCAGAGAGCAGCAGAAGTGGAGATGAAGCCTGCTGTTAAACTAAAGAGGGTACGCAGCTTCATCTCTGACTTTACTAGCAGAAGCTGCAAAAACTGAACACTAAAATTTGCCAGCATGGATATGCATATAAGAAACTTTATGCACATCCAAACTTGCAAGATAAGGCCTTAAGGGCAAGGGAATGGACATTAGAGATGGTGTGACATAAAAACATGTTATTAATGAAACCTGTGTTATTTAAACTGTGGTCAGTCTTCTGTAGCTATCAATCTGTCACCAAATGAACAAAGAATGTCCTGCACTGTTATTACTGTAAATACTATGCTGCTTGTACATTATATTGCCAAAAGTATTCATTCACCATCCAGATCATTGAGTTCAGGTGTTCCAGTCACTTCCACTTCCACAGGTGTATAAACCAAGCACCGAGGCATGCAGACTGTTTCTACAAACATCAGTGAAAGAATGGGTCGCTCTCAGGAGCTCAGTGAATTCCAGCGTGGTACTGTGATAGGATGAT
>JAVDPK010003116.1:171721-183348 GCA_034780415.1 Cichlasoma orientale | reverse complement strand
GCTGAAGCTGTTATAGCTGCAAAGGGTGGGCCCACATCATATTAAAGCCTCTGGATTAAGGATGGATGTTACTCAGGTTCATGTGTGGGTGAAGGCAGACGAGTAAATACCTTTGGCAGTGTAGTGTATCTTGTAGTGTATCCTATACAGTGACTTTGATGCCAGTGAATAGATTAGAATGCCTTTATTGTCATTATACAGGATGTACAATGAGATTGGAGTGTATATCCTGAATGATGACAACAAAGTTGACTTGGCTGTTACTGGAGTTATACACCTTTGTGCTGTTACATGACGGATTGTTGGCTAAAGTCAGTACATTATGACATTATACAGTATCTAAGTTAGTATTATTAATTGGTGAAGTAATTTGGCAAACTAACTAACGAGCATTTACACTCCAGCTAATTTTGCTAGAAATAACTTAAGCAGGATTCAGTTAGCCAACTAGCTAATTTAGCTATTTTAGCTTAATTATATGGATATAGCAATAGTTTGCAATAAAGTACTTTGAATGTTATCAGCACAAGCAGCCCTGGGAGTGAGGTACGTGAGGTAGCATGCAGTTTGTTCATGTTAACAAGTAAGCTATTGTTTGCCTACATTAGCCAGAAGATTGACAGCTATGATTGTAGGGAACAAAACCAGCTCTGAGCTGTCATTCAAAGACCCCCATCAATCAAATGCTCTGTTGATGCTCACCCTCATTCCTCCAGATTTCTATCAGATAAAACTAGCTTTCTTCTGGTTTATGTTAGCTAATGTTATTGGGAGCGAACATGAATGTCACATCCTTTGATTGTAATGAAAAATGTATTCAGAGTCCTTCCGTTAGAAGCCAGCCCGTTGTTCAGGGCAGCAAAGCGAGTCGGGGATGGTCTCTTCTTATTAAGTAAAGTAACACCGTGTTACACACTGGAAATATAAAGTGCTGCATGGATCATGTTTGAATAGGTAAGAAAGCTGTTGTTTCACCATAGCTTAAGGGACCAGTGGTGTTTCACACCTGTTCCGTCACTTTTAGGTCATAAAAAAGGTGCAGCAGCCTAAGCTATGAGTAAAGCAGCAGCATGTAAGACAGCAGCGTTGTTAGGTGGGCTTCATGAAAACAGACTTACTCTGGATCATCCTCGTTTTCTTCTTCCAGGATGTTGGGGAGTCTGTTGAGATCAAACGGGTGCATCTCGAGGTCTCAGGTTCAGATTTCTGGACTGTTTACTGTACATTACTGCTCAGATGTTTGAGATACTATGAAGGTCTTTTCTTGATAAATCATAAAAAGCTCATAGGTTGGAGATAGAGGGTTTTGCCATGGTGCTACTTATACGCGATGTTTTGTGTTTATTTGACTTACTGTTCATTGGACTCTGGTAGTGTTTCTATGACAATCTTAGCTGAATGCTCCACCTCGAGCTGGCGGACTGCCTCTTCTGCAGCCTTCCTGGCCATCTCCTCGGCCACACGGGCTGCTTCCAGCCGCTCCTGCTGCAGCCTGTAACAGGGTCACTCAATAGTCATAAACTGGACAAATTATGTGACACACTGAAGTAACTAACTAACGCATCTAAGCTGAAGCAGCTTCTAAAGTGTTGGACGGACTGTGAAGCTGTATAGAAAAAAGGGAACCTCAGAAAACTGTCATCGTTTAAGACTGACAAAAATCTTCTGACCCTGTTTTATCTGTTTTTATTGAATCAGTTTTATCCTTTTGCTTGGTGGCCTGTCTCTTAAAAATAAGAATTATCAGAACCAAACAGTGACGTGGTGCAGTAAGCTGACGGGAGAGCTGCAGTTAAATCCAGAGTCTGTACTCCAGGCAGGTACACAGGATTCCTAGATCAATCTTAAAGGACACGTCTCACCCTTTGACTGTGAGTTCCAGCTTCTCCCATCAGAACACAGGTAGAAAATGCCCAAATGTAAAACCAAGTGTTATCAAAGCAGTTTTGTTCCTATGGCCATAAGTTTTAACACATTTTAACCCCATGTTGTGTTTTTATGCTCTTATCATGTTTTGTTTTTAATCCATTTGTTCTTATATGTGTTGTTTGTTTTTAACATGTTGTATCTTAGCTTTTTAAAATCATGTCTGTATTTTTATGAGCTGACTCACTACACTGCACAACAAATTTACCTTTGGCTACAAATAAAAAAACTTGAACAGACATCGTCATCCTTACTGCACATGTGAGACAACAGAATGAGGCTAACCTTTCCTCCATGTGAGCTAGAACCGCCTCTCCAGCCTCCTTTTTGATGCTGTCCATCAGTGGAGTCAGCTCATCCATCTGCGTGTCTTTATCTTCAGTCTGCAATCAACCATGATTTTATTAATGTAGCATAAGTTCACAACAGCGGTCATCATCAGGGCACCTGACATTCTGTACTCCGGTAGTACCGTGATAACATTTGGACATATGTTACTACCACTTTATCCTTCGCCGTAGTACTGGGATCGGACCCTGATTCTGAAGTACAACAGTACTTATGCCTGTGCAACTTGTACTACAATGGTATTTACACTAGTACTACGATGGTACTGTATTCAGAGTGCTGTGGCAGCTCTTCTGGCACTACCATGATACTACTCGAAGTTACTCTGAAACTGCCTTAATAACCAACAGTACATGGTACCATTTGCCACAAGGTCTATACTATAGTGGTATTACCATTTTACTGTTGCCATGGTACTGGAGTACTGGCATCTTGGTTCTGAAGGGCATACAATGTACTACAATGGCTTTTGAAATGCTTTTGTGCCCAGGGTACCATTCAGACGGCCACAGTGCCTACAGTGGTATTACCACTTTATCCTTCCAAATGGCACTGGGATTGTTGGACCCTTGTTCTGAAAGACAAAAGTACATACAACTTGTACAAGCCTTCAAAGTGTTAATGGTTTTTATTCTAGTACTGCCACGGTGGCACTGGGAGTGCCTTTATAGTTACTCTGGAACTTCCATAATGCCACAATTGTTTCCACTTAAACGTAACTTCCTGGTGTTTTCATACTGTTACCTGGCTTTTATTTGTGGTAGTACTACAGTTTGGTTTAAAATACTTAGGTTGATAGTGAACATATTGGTACAACGTCTACAGTGATGTGTCTGGTGCGGCTCAGAGCTGTACGTTTTTGTGATATAACCATGAGGTCAGGTCAGGCTCACCTCCTTTTTTGATGGCTTCAGATCCTCTTTGTTCTCCAGCTGTGGCTCTCCTTTCACTTCCTTCACCTCCGATTTCATCTCCTTGACTTCTTCCTGTTCAATGTCCTCCAGCACCAAGTCTGTCTTCTTCTGTATGATACTGACTGAATGGCACATGGCAGGAAGACGTGGGCTGAAAAATTTCCCTATATTTATGTGTTTGTATATCTTTTATAGACAAATCCTGGTCGCAGTGGATTACTGTGGTGGAACCCTCGAGAGCACCAGCTCATTTATTGGCCATTTTATATAGACACATCCCAGAAGGTCCAGTAAAAGGTGCAGTATTTGCATTTTCATTTAAATAGGGGTTATGATGGGAAGAATACTTAAATCTAGTAATCCTAACAGACTGCTCTCTTTGGTCCATATCCTGAAGCAATCAAATACCTGATACTCATGGCTCAAATAAATGATTTTTTACTGGAAAGTTTAGAAATAAATGCACTTTGAGTCTTTAATGTAACAAAACATTGCTAGAAACAATTTGATTGGTTGAACACTTAATAATTGTTTGCTTGACTGACTGATTGGTTGATTGATAGGTCTGTGTCCTTTTTCAGGTTTACAACAATAACACAACAGACACCCTTCTTCCAAACAATGTCTTTATTGTAATAAATATTAAGCAAAAGGCTTCCTTGTAGTTGTCTGCACTGATTCAGCTGCTTTTAAGCAAAAACCTTCAAAGGGGACCACTTGTGCTTTACCTCGTTTTTGGCTGGTATCATTTTAAATGTTAGATTTCAAGTTTCAAATAATGTGATTAAGCTGAAGTCATCTGCTACATGAACAGCACGCCCTTGAAGTACAGTTCAAAAGTGCACAGTGCTGCCCCTCTGTAGGCTTCCAGAAGTCAGCCAATCAAAAGACAGTGGACTTTTAGATAAGGGTGCCTTAAAGCGATGGGAGCTAAAGCAGCTTGTTTCAGACAAGAGCTCCAGAAAGGGCCAGTTTGAGACAAATAAGGATTATTTTTAACTGTGAATCTTGCCACGTTACTCTGGTTAAGTTCCAAAATTTAGAGCTGGAGATGAGCACAACTGGTCCCCTTTACCAAAAGCAAGCAGCTGAAGTAGACTACTGGTAATCCAGAGCTTCCAGTATGAAGGCGCACCAAAGGCATGGACTTTAAACACAGCAGTGGGATATAAAGACTTCCTAATCATAACTGGCCATCATTAAAGAGGACATATTCTGCTTTTTGCTTATTTTCCTTCATATATCTCCTGTTCTGATGGATGGAAGTCTGCAGATTTCTCTAAACACTCAACTTCGGTTTTTTCTGCTCTTTGATCTGTATGATGTCATAGAGTGAGGATAACCCTAATATGGTCGTCTAAGACACAGAAGCCCCACCCACCTTACAATATATAGCCAATCAAATAAAGTTTTCTTAAAGCGGGAGGAGCTAAAACCATGTTTGAGACAGAGGATTAACTGAGGAGATGTACAAAGGTATAAAGGACAATGTTGAACTGTGAATCATGCAAAGCGTCTCTAGTACAGTCAGAGAATTAAAATGTGGAGTTGGGAATAAGCAGAATGAGTCCCCTTTAATAAAATCAGTCATACAATCATGCCCCTGTCTAAATATAAGTTAAGCACAATGGCTGTGCAAAACCTGAAAGCGTAGCTGTGCACAAACAGCTCTGAGTATCCATCAGTCAGTTAAAGTGTCTGTTGCTGTCAGTGTCAGTGTGAGCGACTCTGTCCTGCTCTTCCTTCTCCTTTTATTTTAAGGGGCTCTGGCCGCCTTTCCCCCCTGAAACAGAAGGAGAAGAGCAGCCCAGTTAGAGTCTGCCTCACCACTGACACCAACCCCTGACCTACCATTAACCAACCAATCAGCTCGCCAGTGCACGTGTCACAGAGTAACTTGAGTGTCCGCTTTCAGTGACAATATATCGAGAAAATTACTTTTTAAAGTATTTACAAGAATGTGCCCGTGCCTCGGGTTAGGATGCTTCTCAGTGAAAAGTTTAAGGTTCAACCAAACGTGAGAAAGTTCCCACCTTACTTCCTCTAAATCAGCAGATGCTTTTATATACAATAACTTTTGTACAGTTAAAGAAGCCATGCAAAATTGTACCTTCACACTATGAATATTTTCTCAGGTTACAAAGTACACTGAGCTTGGTCCAGCATTTTTGAGTACAGCAGATATCCAGATAAAATTCTCAGGGCTGAAAAACACATTTAGGATCTCAAAAAAACTGCGACCAATTTTATACCCACTCCAAGTTTTACAATTTAGAGACAAACCTGGTTTTTATTCATCAGGGTGTTTTTCTATAACCAGCTTTCATAAATAAACTGAGTGTGATGCTGACGCTGATTTGTTGCTGTACTTACTGGTCTGCACCTCGTCACTCCCCCCATCCTGCATGAAGGAAACAGATGACACGTTCAGGTCAGCTGACCTAACTTGGATTTAATGGCATGTTTGTGAGAGCTGAGCCTCGTGTAGCGGCGACTCACCGGCTTCTGTACGGGCTGAGGCAGCATGCGACCGATCCCACTGACGATCCAGCCCATCATGCTTTAAACCAAACAACAAGAAGACGTTAGACCGAATCAAACATGAACTGCACCCTGAGGCACCCTTCAGGCTTCAGCATCTCGCTGCTAATTCACACATTCACACACAGAACTGAATTTGGCACCCTCATCAAGAGCTGGAGCACTGGTACATGTGGGTCCTGCCTGACTTGATGTACTTCAGTGTGTGTTAGGCAGCTTCTTTCATGTTGTATTCAAGGATTTTATCACTGATATCTGAACAGAGTGTGATGTGGCTGTCAGGAAAGCTAAGGTCAACATCTGCACAGGATCACAGAGGGATGGTTGGGTTGGTTTTCAGGACCAAATCTGACCCTGAGGTACTCTCTGCCATAGCAAACAGATTTAAATTCTCATTTATTCCCACTACTATTAACTTTTTGAATTCTTTTACATGATTGTGTCCCTGGTTGTATGTTTGATTGTTTCACTGATTTATTTATTCTTGCTGTTGGCTGCAAAACAAATCGCCCCTCGGGGATAATAAAGTATTTGATTGATTGATTGAGCAATCTTTCTTCTGTCTGTTAGCTAACACTAGCTTCCTGCTAAGAAGGACAAAATGCAGTGTTGCAGAAACAGGTTTCTACCTACTTTGGTGGCTGCTCGGCTTCCTTGGTGGACCTGTGAGGACAAAAGAGGCCTGTGTTTAACAAATACTGTCACCTTTAATTATCTTATCTGTCTAATGTAAAAATGCTAATCACAGACTCTCTATATAAGGCATACATCAGTTCCTTAAACCCGCATTTTTCTAATGACCAGCAGGGGGCGACGCCTCTGGTATGATGTGTACACCTGATCTCAGAGCTCAGCAACACTTTCCTGATGAATTCATGATCTCAGCTGCTAGTTTCAAGTCTCACTAAATAAAACATGATGTTCACTTTTTGGTTCCATTTATGGTAAAACAGACCTCACAGCAGGGTGTGAGTCACCGTTTTAAGGCTTTAAAACAGGACCACTGAAAATTGGCCAGATTCTTGGTGGCATTCCTGTGTTTGAGTGCTACTTCAGGACCGTGATGCCGCCATGCCTGGTGTAGTCCTGAATGCATGACATTCAACAACACACTGAAGGTTTGACTCACTTCTCCGTCTCAGGGGCCGGTTTGGGTGCAGGTGGAGGAGCTGGAGGTGGAGCTTCAGCTGTTTAAAAGAGCAGGAGAACATCTGATCAGCACAATTTACAAACTGCTGAATTCTGAAGCTTTTACGAGTCCAAGAGAAGGTGATTGCTAAAAAGTGGCTACAGATGTTGTTGGGTTAGCGTTGGCGGCATTGATGCGACTGCATTTATGCTTGAAAAATCAGAAAAGTGACGTCAGTTCGTGAAGATTATCTTGTGGAATAATGTGTGTTAACATAAACGTCTATTTCCCAAAAAATCCAGAGGTAAAAGGATCCCATTGGTTTTTGTTAAGGTTATCCAAGGCTATGCTGACCTTATTGAGGGAAAATAGCCAGCAGACTTGGATGAAACACTATTTCTTGACGCTGTCTCCATGTACAAATGATGTCATACATTTAGTTCTAACTGAGAAGAGGAAAATATAAAACAACTGTTGAACACAAACTTTCATTTCTGTTGGACATTGAGAAGTACGCCACGTCGACAGTGAACTCAGGACAGCCAGCCGATGGTTGCTCAACGTCTAAATGTTTGCTCTTTAGAAAGAAAGTGTTTCTCCAGCTATCAGGAGAAAACCATGTTTCAGTTCAGCTCAGTCAAGGAAAATGGCTCGAACCAAACATTTAAAGTGGACCTCTAACACCACAACATGAGCTGTTTAAAAACCACGACTGAGTTAAATACACTATACAGACTAAAGCAGTGGGCCACCCACACACTAAACCCACGGGAGCTGCTCGGCCATGGAAACCCATGCCAGGAAGCTCCCCGTGAACAGTTTTCGTGCTGACGTTCATGTCAGAGGAGGTTTGGAGCTCTGCAGTTATCGAGTCAGCAGAGCGTGACGGCTTTCATGCACTCAGTGACTCAGTGACCCGCTCTATAACGTGGTCAGCAGAGTGGGTCTGCTGTCACCTGCCGACGACCTTGGAAGCCGCCGTAACTTTACACGAGCTGCCATGGTTCCTAAATGCTTCCACTCGTCAACAACACCACTTACAGGTGACGTGGAATATCTAGGAAGGAAGAAATTTCACAGACTGACTGGTGTCAACAACAACAACAGTGGCATCCTATTATAGTACCACACTCAAATTCAGTGAGATCTGCAGAATGACCCATTCTTTCACAAGCATTTGTAAAAGCGGACTGCATGGCTAGGTGCTTGATGTTACACACCTTTAATAATAATAATGCATTAATCTTATATAGCGCTTTTCAAGGCACTCAAAGACACCTTACATGCACTATTCATTCACCCCTCAACCATACTTGGTGGTGATAAGCTACTAATGTAGCCATAGCTGCCCTGGGGCAGTCTGACGGAAGCATGGCTGGCAATTCGCGCCTACGGCCCCTCCGACCACCACCATTCATACTTGGGCAATGTAGGTTAAGTGTCCTGCCCAGGGACACAATGAAAGCATGCGCTCAGGGACTCGAACCAGCAACCCTCCAGTTGCAGGGTGAGCACCTACCCACTGCGCCACTGCCACAGCACAAGGACTGAAAACACATGAACTTAAAGATTAAGAGGGGTGGCCCAATACTTTTGTGTATATAGTGTAGGTCTGTAATGATGATCTGAGGCTGAGAAAGAAGTGTCGTACCTTTAGCCGGAGCGTCAGTCTTCTCGTTTCCCTCCGTCTTTGAGCGAGCATGGATCTCTGGCTGAGGAACCACCTTCTCGATGCCATGTTTGATCCAGTTGATCATGCTGTGAGCCACACAATCACACAGGCAGGTTAAATTATTGAGTGAGCAGTTGAGTTTTGGTTCCTTGATTTTCTTAATTTCGGGGGCTGATTATCCTCCATCGCTTTCACTCTTTAAAACCCGCTTTCCTGTCTCAGTGACTTTGTCTTGTTGGTTTTCTCCTGTTTCTAGTTTTACTTCCTGTTTTTTCTTAGTCATTTTCATCTGAGCTTCATTTCCCCACCCACCCCTAAACAGTGGCATGTGTATATATAGTCCTGGCCTCCCCTTCATCTGTGTCAAAGCTGCATGTGCTTCTAAACAAATTAAACAGCTTATTTAAGGACAGACGTTTCTTTCTCTGATGGTAAACTATGAATGACAGAAAATGTTGTAATACAGGACGCTAACCTGGGCGGCTTGTTTTCGGTTTTGTCCTCTCGGTCTTGTTTCACCTCCACCACAGTAACCGGAGGCTTTGTAGCTGAAACACAAGAAAACAGACGATTGACAGAGCAGCAGCTAAAATCTGATCTGTGTCTGCAAACATATTCAGGTCCGCTCTCACCTGGAGCAGGTGCTGCCTGACGCACCTGAGGAGAAAAACACAGGATCAGTGCAGGAATATTTTGTTAAAAATACAATCACAAAGAGCAAAACACAGCAGACTTTGACCTTTAATCATTCTTTGTTCCATGTTTGAGAGTCCTTTCAGCTTGTTGGGGTTATCTTGGCTTTTCAGGGTTTTGTTCAGGATTTGGTTGGTTTAATAAAATTAATTAAATGTGGTGGTTAGCACTACTGCCTCACAGTTACAATGACATCTAGAAGGTCTGGGTTCGATTTCAGTCTGCGTGGGTTTCCTGTGGGTACTCTGGTTTCCTCCCACAGTCCAAAGACACTGGGGTTAGGTTAATTGGTCACTCTAAATTGCTCATAGGTGTGAATGTTGTCTGTCTCTCTGTGTTAGCCCTGCGACAGGCTGGCGACCTGAACAGGTGTACTTGCCTCTCGCCCTATGTCAGCTGGGATAGGCGACCCCTAACAGGATAAGCGGAAGAGAATGGATGGATGGAACTTTAGTAACAGACTTTAGCTGACAGTCTTCTTACGTCAGTCAGATACTTAAAATAAACACTATTTGGGAAACAATATTAGGACCTTCAGAATAAAATGCTGTGAAACCAACATGATTTAAACCTTGTTGAATCTAAACGAATACATGTGGGACATAAGTCTCACAAATCGCCTCATGTAATAAAACCAGAGATATCTGTTGTTAGTCTGCTCAAAAGTTTTGATCTTACTTTCCTTTTTTAAACATAATAAACTATAAGTCCTCTAAACTTCTGCTATTTGCACTGTTAGTTATCATCTAGTTAAAAGAGGCTATCAAGGACCGGACAGGTGACATGAACACATCCTAACATCAAACCGCTGGAGTCCATCAGTCTGCTGCTGCAGGAGGTGCTGGCGTACCTCGGCCGGCTGCTCAGTTGCAGGCGGATCTTTGCTCTTCAGCTCAGGCTGAGGAACAACTTTCTCCAAACCCTGAGAGATCCAGGCAATCATCCCTTTTCTGAGGAAGAAACACGTTAATGACTGTCAGAGGGATTTCACGGGACATTAGGGGGCGCTGCAGAATACCCAGCAGAGCTTAATGAGGGACTATACAGCAGCTCACTATCTGGCATCTCATCTGCTGGTGCTTTTTGTAAGAATGCAAGACTAGATCTCTGGCATCCTGCCTGCTGATTGGTTTATAAAGCTGCTCACTATTTGGCATTTTGCTCACTGACAGGCTTTTAAAGCAGCTCACTATTTGGCATTCTGCCTGCTGACGGGTTTATAAATGAGCTCAGTATTTTTACTATGATGGTTACTCACTCGTCTTCAGGTTTACTTCAGGTTGTCGGGCAGAAAACAGTCTTTCAGTGAAACTGCAGGTTTTGACCTTCTAGCTTAAATATCTAAACCAGCTTCCACACAAATATCACCGGACATTATAAAAAGCAGAACAGTTTCACACACAGGTGTTTACCTGGCCGCTGTAACTTCCTCCTGTGAGCAGATGTGATGAGAGAAAAGAGGAGGAAACACTATCAGAACATTTCAACGTTTGGGCCTGAAAGAGCTCCAGGATCCAGCTGCAGCAGGTGTTCGGATCAATCACACCGAGACTCACAGTAACATCAGCATTTTCTGAATCACAAACTAACTTCTCAAACTGGGCTTCTGGGTGCTTACAGAAAGGCACCGACGAGGTATAGAGTAAACATGAAGCTTTCAGAGAGGACTACAGGAATTATCCCGGGGTACTACCTGATTATAAAGATATGGAGCATGCAGGCTCAGGTCGATCATGCTTGGAGGATATTAGTCAGCGGAGGCCACACAACATGAAATTATAAAAGCACAGTAACATGACTGAAGAAGTTTTTAACTGGGAATTTTTAATAGGACAGTTTGTAACTTATGTCCCTTCAAGCAGACTGAAACAGCCTGAAACTCATGCAAACATACTTTTACACTTTCTTTCTGGCTGTTGAGCCATTTCCATTCATTTTGTGTCTGTTTTTCTTTTGTTTGCGTGTCTTTGTGGCTCCTGTTATTGAAGAGGAACAGTTTATGTTGCGGAAGCAGCACAGGCAGGTTAAATACTCACAATATTCAGTATTTTGATTTGTGTAGGTGGACGTAAACATGTATTTCATGTACGTAGACATGGAAAACATGAATATAAACCGTTACATGTTTTAACTGTTGGTTTGTTTCAGTATCATTAATCAAAATGAGCACCACTTAATATCCACCGTGTCAGACCATCCCCCCTTCTGACGTAGATTAGCTTCTAGGGCTGGGCGATATATTGAGTTTTTAAGAAATATCGATATATTTTCATACGCGATATAAGATGAGACAATATCGTTTATATCGATATACTCTATGTCAGGGGTCGTCAACTACATTTGTCCAAGGGCCGGAATTTATCTCGCCAGACGCTGTGAGGGCCAGATACTCTCGTAAAGTAAA
>JAVDPK010003116.1:151459-166926 GCA_034780415.1 Cichlasoma orientale | reverse complement strand
GGAGGGGTGCCGACGGAGACGAGAGGGTCAGGGCATTGTGGCGGCTGCCAGCCAAAACAGTTCGCTGATAATGATGTACGTCAGCAGTCTCAGCGCGCACAGTCCAGCACACAAAGTATGGTTGGGCCAACAGTTATATTCTCATTCGGCCTTTAACGTCTGCTTAATGTCTTAAATTAAGTAAAACTATAAGACCGGGACCAAGTGGCATCAAAGATACAAAACAAAGATGTAAACATGCTTATTCTAAAACACTGCATTTGATAATGTAATACATAATAAATTTGACTTAGATACAGTAGAAGTACATCATATTTCTGGTATTGAAAAATCTTTGAGGTCTTGTTTGTTTGCGACTACAGAGCAAAGGTGTTGCATTAGCAGTTGGTGAAGCGGCACGCTAATTACGACCAAAATCAATGGTGGCATTATGTAATGTGTTTGTAAGGGTACAAATGTTAGCTTTTCAGGGCAGTCCTACCAATACCGCTGATTGGCTCATGGCACCAGGTTAGTGATGCAGCAATGCTAATGTGAGCTCTGTATGCATTTAAATAACGGATTTGTGTGACAGCAGTCAGGTCGTTTTTCTGGACAATCAAACTTAGACAAGTTTGATTGTCTAAAAACATCTTTTTCACTGTTTGGTTGTACTAAGAGATACTAATGAATAAAGCACCTTGAGGTGACTGTTTGTTGTGATTTGGCGCTATATAAATAAAATTGAACTGAATTAATGAACCAGCTGTTCAGTTTTTTATCTTCAGTAAGTATATTTTGGTTTAAGCCTGTTTTTGCTAGTTAGTATCCCGATTACCGTGGCAAAGCTAATCAAGCTAGCTTGTATTGGCAGATAATACCACAGATTTATCGATTTTTCCAAATATGATCAAGTCTGACTTTTAAAAGGAAAAAGAAAAAGATGGCAAACCCCAAAATGCCAATATCGAGGATTCAGTGGTTGGAGATTACTCAGAAGTTGGTGAATAAATCAGCTGCTTAGCTAGACAGCTCTTTGGCAGGTAACAGGTTAGCGAATTAGCTGGTTCCTGAAAGAAGCTGATCTTCTCCACTATCAGCTGATTATTCTGCAGATCGAAGACTTTCAGATTAACTGCAGATAAGGAGGCTTCCTACTTTGGCTCCCTCACCTGTGTGCCCGTACCAGATAACACGGCGTGAGTCAGTTTTATTTATATAGCTCCAAATCTCAACAAACAGTCGCCTCAAGGTGCTTTACAACACTGGCCCATATATGCCGGACTGATCAGACACTCAGGTTAACAGCACTCACTTCCAAATCAGAATCATCAGAAAGAATCTGATTAATTTCATGTCAGACTTTACATTTCAGATAGTTTTTTTTTAATGAAGGCTGATTTTCACTTGCGAGTATTTTAAAATTATGGTACTGCCAGTTTTACTTAAGTAAAAGATCAGATTATTCTTTCACCACTCCACCAGAGTCACCAACACCTTCCACCTTCAGGCCCTCAGTTCAGGTAAAGAAAAAACACCTCTGGTGGGTTTACTGCTGGGAATTTCTTGTCCTACCTGAGTTGCTCAGTCAGGGTCCAGCAGCATCCCACAGAGCTGCAGGGAAGAAGCCGTGTAGCCTCACAGGGATCTGAACACTGGGAGGATTACGAAGGAACTCAGCTAACAGGATTACTAAGCCAATGAAGGGCAGAGTGGGACGAGACATGGATTCAGATTACACCTTCAGAAGCTGAAACATGAAGAGAACCTCCACAATCCTCAGGCTGAACAAGTTGGGGAACAATATGACTTATGATCAAAATCAAACAAGAGAAGCATGATGACTGACATCCAGATAAATCCTCTTATTAGTGCAAAGAAGTTGAAATTCCAGAAAGCTTAGATCATAGGGAACATTGTTAGAGTTAGACCGAAGGTTTCAGCTTGTGTTCTTCTTCACTTTGTTTATGAAGGCCACAAGCCAAAATGCAATAATAAAGTTTACATCTATCCAGCAATCTGCTACTAAATAAATTACTTAAAATTCAATGTTCTGATGGGAAACCTTCGTTATCACCCACCTAAACATTGCTCCCGACCATGAACATCCCATTCATGGCAATGGCAGCAGTCCCCCCCCAGTCGGTCACGTTGTTCAGAAAGAGCTCCATGATCAACAGAGCCCAAGGTGTTGATCAAACTCAACAGATACCAGTCCGATGGAGAAATGGTACCAAAAGCATTCAGGATACACTAAAGGACACTACTAGAAGTCTTGTGTCCCAAATGGAACAGGGCTGTTTTGGTGGCCTACACAGAGACCCCAGGACAGACCTAGGACATGCTGGAGTAATCATGTCCTCCGTCCGGTTTGGGATTACCCCCCTCAGCTCTTCTGTCACCCCCGAAGAGCTGAGGGGGGCAACTCTGTTTAGACTGGTGCCCCATGACCTGGACCCAGACACGTCTCAGTAAATGAATGGATGGTTAAATTCTTTTAAAAGCTTTTTAGTTCCTGTTTTTATGACGATGCACTGATTTTTTTTCTCTGTTATTAAAATTCCATCGGCTGCCATTTCAAGCATGTGAATGAATCTGTCTTTAATTTAATTTAATTTGAACCTTTATTTTACCAGGCAGAGAGATTAAGAACATGTTCTTATTTACAGCTGTGGCTGTAAAAAAAAAGAATACATATTACAGTGTTAAATAGAAAACAAGGTTACAGAGAAATATAAGGCAAATGTGATCGTAAAAGTAATTTGACACATTAAGTGAAACACTTACAGGTATCTCTGAGAACATTTTTTAAGCATCTCTTAAAGTTGGGAACAGAGACTAACGTGGTCATTTTCAGTGTTTTCTGAAGCAGATTCCAATCATTTGGAGCTGCAAACACAAAAGACATCAGGCAATAGTGAGACTTGGTTCTTTTGGTCTGCAACAACAGGTACTGTGATGAGCGTGTATTGTATTTTGTGATTGCTTTTGGGTGCAATAACTGGCACAGGTATGCAGGTGAGAGCCCTAGAATAGTTTTGTAAACAAGAGTGAACCGATGAATATTATGATGAGTGCACAAGGAAGACCAATTAACTATAGAGCAAAGGTGACAATGGTGAGTTGGAAAAGAGGCATTTGTAACAAAGCATATTGCAGAGTGGTAAATAGTATCTAATTTACTGAGGTTTTTTTTGTTGTTGCATGTCTGTATAGAATGTCACCATAATCAAAGGAAGAATGATTTTCTCAATAATGGCACATTTGGTGAGCATGGTGAAAGAAGTGCGATTTCGATAGAGAAAGCCAAGTCTCGCTTTAACCGTGGATTGTAAATTCTTAATGTGGTGTGAGAAGGACCAGAAGCATAAAGAACAGTGTCGTCTGCATAAAGGTGGACTGATGCCCCATCAACTACAAGAGGAATTTCATTAATAAAGACTGAGACGAGAGTTGGACCTAGTACTGAGCCCTGGGGTACCCCAGTCAGTTTTTACCTTTTGGAAAAGTAAAAGTCTCAGGGAAATAGCTTCCAACTGTGACTAACATGGACTCAGCATTGTTTCTGTTCCATCGGTTTGAGTTTCAGCTGAGTTCAGTTACATCTCTGCCTGACGTGTTGTATTAAGGCTGTTAATTACACTCTAATTTACAGGTTTGAGTCACAGAGCTGTGGACCTTTTACAGCCGTGATCTGAGTGTTTTTGTGTGTGAAGCCCTGTCTCTGGTTCATAGAAATCTGGCCTGGTTTTGGTTCTGGGGCTTGTTTACAGCTCTGGGCTGCAGCACACTGTGGTGACTGCATGTTAAAGCTGTTAATGTGGCCCTGAGGATTAGCTGCTGATGAGGTTAAGTCCAGTGTCAGCAAAACAGAGGATCGGATGAGGCGCTGAAGATACCTGAGCGCCGTCTCAGAGAACACCTCAGATAACAGTCAGACCTTTTTCTGTCCCTACTTCCTTCCTCTTTCCCTACACCCTTCTCCACCACCAACATTTTTCCTCTTCCGTCGGTATCGCCGGTCTTCTTCCTGCTTTTGTTTGCATCCTCTCTTCCTTTTTCCCTTCTCTCCTTTCCTGCACCCTGCTGATATTGAACCTTCATTTCTGCATCTGCCTCTTAAAAGTTTCATTCTGGTTGTTTTGTGTGTGTTTTGCCGTGAAGTGTGCTAATGGGCACACAATACCCTTTGTGCTCAGCACTGGACTCAGGTGACCTGGGCTTTTGCTGCCCTCTTGTGGATGATCTACCTCCACCCTCCCGGTTCTCATATCTCTGCAGTTTCTGATTGTGTTATCGCGCAAACACTTTGTATTTTCTTTTTCTGCCCTCAGAGTTCAGATCGTCCCTCAGCTCACATTCCTCTGGATTACACCACTGTGTGAACCTCCTCACCTCCAAGAAAACATCCCTCATCAGGATGACTGAGAGCCTCCACAGACCCTCATCAGGCGTCTTCACTGCCAGACAGAGACTTTCAAAGGAGGATTCACGTTTTAAACACTTGTTTACATTTTCCAGGCTAAACAATATTCAAAGACGTCATTTTTCAAAATAAAATCTATCTGCAGGCAAAAAAGGAGCGTTAGTGAAGGTCCTTTATTACTTTATTAAAGTGAAACTACAGTTTTACACCAGTACAGATTACTGTAGATAAACTCATGAAGTGGTATTTTATTCAGAGAAGCTAATCTCAGTCATGACCACATACTGTACACCTCACTTTTACAGCACCAATACACAGAAACCAAACCCAGTTCACCATTCCCCGGATATCTTTCCTTATCTGACAGCTCCCATCCCAACATCGTCAGTCAGGTCTGATAGGAGCACCAGGATGAGATGGGAAGTGTGCAGGGCTGAGGCTCTGCTCACACTCAGACACATCACACGGAGCTGCACAGATGATAATGACCCAAAGAAAATGCATATCCTTCAATCAGTCACCTGATCTCAACCCAACAGAGTTACTGCAGACAAAACAAGCAGCAGCTGAATGTAGCTGCAGTGACGGCCTGCAGAGCATTTCATGGAGGAAACAGCATTTGGTGATGTCCAAGACTGCAAAGGATCTTCATTAAAAACAGCAGTTATTTAAAATAGTGTTGGGCTTTGTATAAAAATGTCATTCCTTAACAGCTGATGCTAATTGTTTGTGAAAGCTGTTGAATTAAAGCTGAAAGGCTGAACTTCTGTATCATATTTTCCAGCTGTTAATAGTTTCCTGCTGGCCCTGCTAACCCTACCCTAACCCTGCAGAGGAGCTCCAGCTGTCACTGTCTGTGTGACGCTGGATTCACAAAGGCTGACTCATGGATGACTGCTGAATGAGCGTGATACCTCACTCAGCTTTGGACAATCCAAGCACTTAATGTCCTGGCCACCATTACCCCCTTGGGGGGGGGGGGGGGGGGTCACTTCCTGCTGGGACACACCTGAGACCGGGTGGGGTTCTTGTCTTGAAATTCCTTTAACATAATGATGCTGTTATGATCAATAAAACCCCTTCACTGTCCCACTCCACCCCACCACACCTGCTTTATCTCACAGTGTCTGGATAAATATTAGCAGGGTTGGTTGAGCAGTAATCAGACCCTGCTGTCTCACTCTGTCCATAGAAACTCTGAATGAACCTGTCCATAAACTTCCGAACAAAACAGAAAGTCGGGAAGTTTCACGGCTGAAACGTCACAAACACAAACGAGTCCTTTCAGAGACCCAACGCAGGAGACCTGACATGGACCTGAACACTGAGGGCCGGAGCCGATCCCAGCTGCCATGGGGTGAGAGGCAGGGTACACCTGGACAGGTCTCCAGTCTGTCACAGGGCTAACACAGAGAGACAGACAGCATTTCACACCTGCGGGCAGCTTAGAATCACCAGGTAACCTAACCCCACTGACTGCATGTCTTTGGACTGTGGGAGCCGAAGCACCCGGAGAACCCACGCAGACACAAGGAGAACATGCAAACTCCACACAGAAAGGCCCCAGACTGGATCTTCTGGCACCACCGTGCCAGAAGGTCCAGAGTGCCAGAAGTTCCAGAGTACTGTCGACTCACAGAAAGAAGGACCAGGCTTATCCAACCTGTGTCATGATGCGGCTCAGCAGAGTTCACGGCCGCCACGTGTCCCAGCGTTTGAGCTCCTGATGAGACCGTGGATAATGTTGACCTGGATCAGGGCATCAATCAGCTCCTGGTCAGCCTGTGCGAATATTTGGCGGGGTTGGATGCATCAGCACACAACTTCCCAGAGGTTCCCAATTAGATTAAAGTCTGGAGAACATGGGGCCATCAGTGCCTTCATCATCTAGGGGCTGCCTACACACTCTGCCCATGTGAGGCCAGGGATTGTCCCCAGACTATCACTGACCCACTGAAAAATGCTGGCTGATGATTCAGGCAGCATAACGCTCACCATGGCGTCTGCGGACCCTTTCACACCTGTCACGTGTGCTCAGTGTGACCTGAGAACAGGGCGTCTGCAAGGTCTGGTGTTCTCTGCAGTGCACGGTGCTGGTCTGTGAGCTCAGGTCCCACTAAAGGCCGCTGGGCCCTCAGGCCGCCCTCATGGAGTCTCTTTCTGACAGAAACATGCACATGAGCGTCCTGCTGGAGGTCATTTTAGCGCAGATACCCATCCTGCTGCCCCCTGTCCAGAGACACAGCAAACCGTCTTGCGCTGACACTTATGGATGTGCCAGCACAGAGGCGCTGGTCTTCCTGTGCAGCCTGAGTGGGCTGCAGGACAAGGACACGAATCAGTCAGGAGGGAGGAGAGCACAAAGGTCTGTGGCCAGCAGCTGCTTTTGTTTCTGGTATTCAGATTTCCTGTGGACCCCTCTGTGCCACCACATTTCAAAAATCCTGGAAACACTCCTGAAAAAACACAGACTCACTGTGTGGTTATATAATCAGCTTTCCTGTATGGACCATCTGATGTCAGAAAACCAGCCTGCAGCCTAACTTCACCTGACTGATCGCCTTTTATTGGCCAGGAAACGCTTCGGTTTCACGCTCATTCACTTTGCTTTGGTCCATCAATGTCACCAGCAGCCAATGCAGGAAGGAGTTAAATCATGAGCTCTGATTAACTTAAGAATAAAAATCATATCTAACTTTAAAGGACTCCCACCAGCCAGCCAGCCAATCAGAATCCAGTGTTTCCTCAGCCCCTGGCGAGGCGATTTGAGCCTCACTGAGGAATTTCTGCCCATGTGTTCAGCCTGATGTTAAAACCCTCGTAGTGAGTCATGCAGGCAGTCAGAAAGCTGTGTGTGTGTGTGTGTGTGTGTGTGTGTGTGTGTGTGTGTGTGAGTCAGCCTGTATTTAATCACCACACCCAGCCCTGTCCTGGATCATAACGGCGCTGCTGCTGCTTCAAGGTAAGAACTCCTTAGACTGAGCAAAGATTTTGGGATTAGTCCGAGACTTTTAACACAGCAGGAAGGATTCACGTGTTTTCTTCCTTTTTCTACTTCAAAGAGTCAAAAAAAGGAAGATTACGTTTGTTTCTTCTCTTACCAATGACTGTAGGCTTTTATTTTGAAGCTTGAAGTATGGAGAAGTCAAGTTTGTTATTTTTTAGGTTACTTTTTAACCAAATATTCACAAAAAACATCCATTCAGGGATGTTTTTGTACACTTTTGGCAACATGAGCAGTTTGTAGAAATGCTTCTTCTAAAATCCGTCAAAATCGGGTTAAAAATGAGTGAAAGCAGCAAAACTGAAGCCACCGGTGAATATTAGAGAGGCTGAAAACAGCAGTGATTTTAAAATGTTGTGCCTGTAAAATGTCTGCAGGGTCGTAAAGCTCGAAGTCCACTGCAGACGGAGTCGTTGTCTCCTGCTGAGGGCCGAGCTGCTGCTCGATATCAGAGCAAGAAACGAGGACCCGCTGTAGGACTCGGTTTTCATGTCGCCTCTTATGCTTCAGTGCGACTTTAACCCTCGAGTAGCTCAGCCTATTTAGCAGCTAAAATGACTGCGTGAGGTCATTTCTCACTGAGTTTGGTCCAACAGTTCCCTTCAGGTTCTTCCAGCAGCTTCACAGGGAAACATCAGGAGGGCTGAGCTGGTCCACAGCTCACTATCATCCACATACTCTCTTTATCTATGAAAGACATTAATTATGTCTGCTGGTTTACAAGCATGAATGTAAGTAACTGCAGCTGCCTCTGACACCAGTACCCAGGAACAGTCCAAATATCTCTGAAAGCAGAAGGTTTGTCCGCCGCCTGCCTGTACCTGGTTTCAGGTCTGTGAGCCATGAAGTTCTGCAGAACATCACAATGCAGCGATTAAAATGTTTCCTATTACAGGAACTGGACCACTGGTGTGGTTAGGATCATGGAAGAGGCTTTGATTTTATCATATTCTTCCACTTCTAAAGATTACAAATATCACACAGAAGTGAATGGCTGGGGTCACTCTGAAATGGTGATGATGGCGATGGTGATGCATGAAAACATGGTGGCTTCAGTGGGAGTCTTTGGTCTGATTCTGAGGTACTGATATCAGTGTTGGACAGATGGGGTAACAGTACCAAACCACAGCTGATCCACGAAACCATTCCACTTCCTGGAAATCCAGTAGTACAAAAATTAGCTGCAATTATCAAGCAGTGCAGCTCGGGGTGACTGCAAGATAGTCCTCAAGGAAACGACTGCAGCTAAAATAAGGATTTCCACCTGCTTCCAGACAAAAACATTTATTCCAGTTTCCAAAATCCGGATGACGTGTCTGGACTCACATAAAACAACTCTTCTGTCCTTTAGTTTCTCTCACAGTGAAGCTGAGTCTGAACATAAAACAGAACATCCTGCTAATGTGTGGTGATTGGTCGTCTAAGGGTTCAGGATGGCGCCTGTTTCCAAACAATAAGTCCAGCAGATGTTAGCAGTGTAGTTAAAGCCCAGCAGACTTTATGGCCAAAACTGATGTTGGCCCTTTAGTGAAATACCCATTTGTACCACAAGGTGGTGGAGCAACTCATTAAGAGCCTGAGGGCATCCTGGGAAAAGGGAAAACCTCGAGAGGAAATGGGTGCAGAGCTAACAGCAAATATCAGCACCCATCCACAGGTGAAACACTGCCCCCTGGTGGTGAACGTTTTAGTTAAAAAAGAAGAAAGCGTCTACAAAAAGTATCTTTATTAATGACGGCTTTTGTGTAAAGTGGCAGGACATATCAGACAACCATTAACTGAACACAGTCACAATGTTTTTGGCCTCTTTTTGAAACATGCTACAGAAAACTGGCACAGTATCAAATACTGGCACTGGAAAAGCTGTTTTTTAAACACTTCTGTTTAAAAAACAACTTTAATATTCATACGATCATTTACCAAATTGATTCTCTTTGATTAATTGACCGACTAACAGTCTGGTTGGTTTCTGGCCACCCAGGGAGGCGCCCTGAGGAGGTTCCTGCGCTATTGCATATTTAGATTTATATGGAATTCCTGTTTAAAGTGCAGCAAACAGGCGAAAGTTCGGGACTGATTGCAGGAGCTGTTGCTATGAGATGAGACTCTGGCAGTGTTTGTAAGAGGGTCAAAGGTGAAGGAAACTGCAGTAATCACTTTACAGCTGCAGCGTTTGAATCACTGCTTCAGTGTGTTACACAACACAGTGGAGATTCCTGCAGATTCCTTATCTGCACACACGCCCTCCGCTGGCACGTCCTGGTGAATAAATCAAGCACACATCTGAGTATTTACGGCCCGCTGGACTCTGAACACTATTGTTGGCCTGTTTTAGACAGGAGAGGAAACCCAACGTTTCCACTGAGAGGAGGATGTATCGCAGGTCCACAGAGAAGCTCTGCATGAGTCACACTTCAGAAATAATACTTATTTATCTCATACTGGCTTTTTATGCTGGCCCAGTCTGTAGATTGGCTGATAATGGTGCTGCTCTCTGCCTTTTTCCGAATGATCAAGTAACTCTTAATAAAAAGTGCATGAAAATGATATAAACGCAGCTTTTCTTGAACTGTGTTGCAGGTGAATCATCATGGCTCTGGTGTCTGAGTTTCTAGGTCAGCTGACGCTGTCGTATGGAGGGGTGAGTTACCTGCTGATGACACATCATCATAAACGCCATTCATCGGGATCATTGGGGGATACTTAGAGCAACATTACATCAAACTACACGTACTGTACCAACCACAGTTCTGAGGTACTTCATGCATTTTCATGTAATTCAGCTTTTTCTGCACCGAACTGACACGTTGTCATACTGCTCACACAGGCCGTATAAAACATGGACGTAGCTTCCCGCTTTCCAGGTTGGAAAAATAAAGCCAATGCAGAAGTGTCTTAAGATGCATTCTGACTGAAGGCCACCAGGTGGCAATAGCTGTAGGTGCAAAGAGACTTTGAGCCCTATGGAAGCCTATGGGAAACAGTTCTCTAACCTCTGACCTCTGAGTTTACGGTCTCACTCGCTCATTTTGGGTCACCTTGAATAACAAATTAAGTCTTTTTAATAAATCTTGGTCATATCATGTTTACAGATGGAGGATTAAGTGTAGTAAGATAACTACATGCTCATAGGCTAACAAACTGTCACTCACAACTCAATAGCCAATAAATGGGAGGTTTCACCATCAACCCGCCTCCTGACATCTGGTTTCTTGCAACCAAGATGGAGAAAGCAGAAACACTCACCTTGTCTGGTGGTTTCCTTCCAGCAGCAGGCTGTGAGATAACAGCTGGTTTCTGTCCTCTTTAGGAAGTAGAGCTCAAACACCCCACTGTGGTGCCGGCCAGAGACTTCGACCCCGCCCGGGACGCCGCCAGGATCGACACGGCCATTAAAACCAAAGGTGAGAGTCCGCTTTCTTGCTAACTTTATTGTTACCAAATTCACATCTGTGTGTAAATTACAGTTGGTTGGCCTGCCAGATGAATTCAGCAGCTATGACCCATGATACTAACCGTGTATAATGTGAAACAGGGCTCATTTTGACCATCAGCAAATCCTAACATTTACCATCTACAGTAACATGCCTATAGCTAACTAAGCTACACACACAGTATGTCTCTGACACCGGTCGCTTCGTCACGTCCAAGCCAGCTTCGTAGTCATTATACTTTAATCTTCAGAGTTTCACTTTTAAGGGAAACATAAACGCTTACAATTCACATTTATGTATTTGTGGTAGAATTGTGTTATGCTTGTTACCTGTCACAGTTTGGTTCTCATTACCCCGCCCACTGACAGGTGGAGGGAAGTTTCACCTCTCTTTCTTTGTCTGTCTGTCAGCAATATAACTCAAAAGGTTTGAACTAGTGATGTGTTGTTTGCAAAAGAGCCGGCTCTAAGAGCCGATGCTCGGTAGTGAATCAGAAGAGCCGACTCCCATTGAATGAGAGCCGGCTCCCCAATTTCTCATTAGCTCTGCTCACAAACCTGAGGACAGGGGCAGAACTGATGGGCACACCATGCAGCCAATCACAAGGGGACATGGAATTATACCATTATGTTAAAGCAGAGGGGGAGACAGATATTCCACCGTGCATGGGTGTAGTCCAGGTACAGACAGTGGTGTAGAAACACGTGAATATGAGCGATAGATAGATAAAGAAGCAGCATTTAGCTGCAATTTAAGGAAATTGGAAATAGCAGAGCAGAGTGCCGTCATTACAAATTGAAAATTACAGTGAGAGCAGGTTCCACCACAAACCTGCACCGACATATAAGAACTGTCCATCCCTTGGTGCAGTTGGAGGAGAGAGGGCAAGCTAGGTTTCCATCTACTGAACTTGGTGAGTCTGGTCCCGAACTAACAACTGTTGCAACATCCACCGCTCTCCCCAAAACTGCAACTATAACCCGTACTACTGCAACACAAAGCAAAATAAGTCAGTGTGTTTGTTTGTCCTGTGTTTCATTAAAAGTTTATTTAAAATGTTAAATTTTATTTTCCCCCAAGACATTTTTTATGGCCGTATTCATCTTTAACGTCAAGATTTCCTGTTTGTAATGTCCTTGTGGTGCCTATTTTAAAGCTGAGTGTAATTTTACGTGTTCGATAATTCTGCAGGCGTGGACGAGCAGACCATCATTGACATCCTGACCAGACGGAGCTATGAGCAGCGCAGAGAGATCGCCTTCGAATACGAACGATTCGCCAAGAAGGTCAAAGATGTTTCTCTGCTAATGAACGGAAACACAAACCTGTTCAGTCCTCGTTAGTCTAATTATTTCACTCAATATCAGAAACCAATCAGAGCCCAACAGCTGAGCAGCAGAGCTGATCAATTAATTATATTTTAATTACATTTTGGCTTGAACAGAATCGGTGACAAAGAGCAGCCCTGGCGAAGTCCAACACCCACAGAAAATGAGTCCGACTTATTGCCGGCTAGTCTGACTTATTGCAGGGACTGAATGTCCCACAACAATGGGCCAGACACCCCATACTCCCGCAGGACCTCCTACAGGATACCTTGAGGGACGTGGTTGAATGCCTTCTCCAAGTCCACAGAGCACATGTAGACTGGCTGGGCAAACTCCCAGCTCTTTAATCCTTGAGAGGATAAAGAGCTGGTCCAGCGTTCCACAACCAGGACAAAAACTGCATTGTTCCTCCTGGATCCGAGGTTCGACTAACGGACGGACCCTCCTTTCCAGCTCCCTGGCATAGACCTTACCGGGGAGGCTGAGGAGTGTGATACCCCGAAAGTTGGAGCACACCCTCCGGTCTCCCTTCTTAAAGCTGGGGACCACCACCCCGGTCTGCCAATCCAGTGGCACCGCCCCAGATCTCCACACGATGTTGCAGAGGCGTGTCAACCAAGACAGCCCTACACCATCCAGAGCCTTCAGGAATTCATGGCAAATCTCGTCCACCCCAGGGGCCCTGCCACCAAGGAGTTGTTTAACCACCTCAGTGACCTCACCCCCAGTCATGGGCGAGTCATCTCCCTTGTCCCCTGACTCTGCTTCCACTACAAAGGAGATTAAGGAGGTCCTCGAAGTATTCCTTCCTTCCACTGTCCGACTAAAGCCTCAGTCGAAGTCGGCAGCTCGCCACCCGCACTATAAACTGTGTGAGTAGAGCACCGCTTTCCCCTCCTGAGTCACCTGACGGTTTGCCAGAATTGCTTCGATGCTGTCCGAAAGTCTTTTTCCATGGCCTCACCGAACTCCTCCCACACCCGAGTTTTTGCTTCGGCCACTGCCCAAGCCGCGTTCCACTTGGCCTGCTGGTACCCGTCAGAGTCCCACAGGCTAACCAAGCCCGATAAGACTCCTTCTTCAGCTTGATGGCTCCCTTCACCTCCGGTGACCACCATCTGGTTCGGGGGTTACCACCACAACAGGCACCAACCACCTTGCAGCCACAGTTCTGAGCAGCAGCCTCAACAATCGAGGTGTGGAACACGGTCCATTCAAACTCAATGTCTTCAGCCTCCCTCGGAATGCTGTCGAAGTTCTGCCGGAGGTGGGAGTTGAAGATCTCGCAGACTGGGGCTTCTGCCAGGCATTCTCACCGCACCCTCACAACATGTTTAGGTGCGCCAGGTCTGTCCAACATCTTTCCCCGCCACCTGATCCAACTCACCACCAGGTGGTGATCAGTTGACAGCTCAGTTCCTCTCTTCACCTGAGTGTTCAAAACATATGGCCACAGATCTGGCGATACGATTACAAAATCGATCATCGACCTGCGACCTAGGGTGTCCGGTGCCATGTCCACTTATGGACATCCTTATGTTCGAACATGGTGTTCACTATGGACAAACTGTGGTTTGCACAGAAGTCCAATAACGAGACACCATTTGGGTTCAGACTGGGCAGGCCATTCCTCCCAATCACGCCCCTCCAGGTCTCACTCATTGCCCACGTGAGTGTTGAAGTCTCCCAGCAGGACGATGGAGTCACCGGATGGAGCACCCTTGAGTACCCCGCCCAGCGACTCCAAAAAGGGTGGGTACTCTGAGCTGTCATTCAGCACATAAGCGCAAACAACAGTCAGGACCCATTCCATGGCCTGAAGGCGTAGGGAAGCAACCCTCTCGTATATATAAAATCTCCGACGTACAGGCAGCAAACCGGGGGGATACGAGAATACACACCCCAGCTCTCCGCCTCTCACTGAGGGCAACTCCAGACTGGAACAGAGTACAGCCGCTCTCCAGGAGACTGGTTCCAGAGCCCAGGCCATGCGTTGAGGTGAGCCCAACTATATCTAGCCGGTATCTCTCAACCTCACGCAGTAGCTCAGGCTCCTTCCCCACCAGAGAGGTGACATTCCATGTCCCAATAGCCAGTCTCAATAGCCGGCCACCGCCTGACACACACTGCCCTCGACCCCTACAACGCCTCCTGCGGGTGGTGGGCCTACAGGAGGGTGGGCCCATGTCATCTCTTTGGGCTGCGCCTGGCTGGGCGCTCTCCCTTGAGCTCTTTCCCCAGGCCTGGCTCCAGTGTGGGGCCCCGGTATACCTATCCCGGGAAGAGTAAACAGTTCCCTTGTTGGCATCAGCATAGGGGTCTTCTGAACCGCTCTTTGTCTGGCCCCTCCCCCAGAACAGAATTTCTAGGCATAGCCATGTGGCAGAAGGCTTCTGCCTTGGTGGCCTCATAATCTCGTCTCTGCTCTTTGCGGATGATGCGGTCCTGCTGGCTTCATCAGGTGGTTTGAAGCCGAGTGTGAAGCGACTGGCATGAGAGTCAGCACCTCTAAGTCTGAGGTCATGGTCTTCAGCTGGAAAAGGGTGGAGTGCCCTCTCTGGCTCAGGGACAAGTACAGGGACAAATTTTTGGCTGCCACCAAACAAAATGTTAAAGGGAAGTCACCAAAACTGAGAGAAATTATTTTTAACCTTGTTTTCATAAGTAGGGTTTTATTAATTTAAAATAAAATATACTTTTTTTTTGTCAAATAGTCAAAAATGGCAGGTAAATATATTTTGTGCAGACCGAGCTTACGTAAATCTGTAGTCCACAGCCAGGAAACCCTGATGTAGACCCAAAGGATGTGAAGTAATACTGGACTGGATCCCCTTTGGTGGTAATCCAGCCTAAATACTGAGTCAGAAATACAAAGTTTCCTCTGAAGGGCCAACTGAAAAATGAGGAAAAGGCAGGAAGAAATCAAATGGTCTCTAATCTCCTGAATTGTTTGCTTTAGTATCAAATTATTATTTCTAAAGTCACTTTTAAACCTGTGCCTGTGGTTCCTTCAGGATCTGGTCTCTGCCCTGAAGGGGGCGCTGTCCGGCTCTCTGGAGGCTCTGATGTTGGGTCTGATGAAGAGCACTGCCCAGTATGACGCCTCCGAGCTCAAAGCATCCATGAAGGTCAGAGTCACGCATTGCTCATTTTCAGTGGGCCTGCAGGTGGCGCTCCCACTAAAGACCAGCTATAATATGTAAATGCAAGAGTGAGTAAGGCAGGGCTATTCAATTAGCGGCCCGGGGGCCACATCCGGCCCGCGGACCCCCTTTGACTGGCCCACCCCCCGACTG
>JAVDPK010003116.1:136070-149899 GCA_034780415.1 Cichlasoma orientale | reverse complement strand
AAAAGAATATAAAGATATCTACGTAGCACCAGGAGAGAATGCATTTACATTTCCTGCACTCCTACACACTCAAAGTATACAACAAAATGTATTTAAGGGCTAAAAAAGTAGATTTTTCATGATACATCTCCTTTAAAACCTAAAATTTAACCAAAGTCATCAACAGACAGTGTGGAAAGGGGCAAAGACGCTTTAAATGAGGTAGGCCCAAAAATAAATACAAAATGTTGAGGTAGTGTTTCTCAAACTGTGGGACACGCCCCACCGGTGGAGCACAGGGTCATGACAGGTGGGGCATGAACGACCTGGGAGAAAATCATGTGGGACAAATGTCCGGAGTAATTCTCACGGCAGAACAAGGAAGTTACGTTAGCATATGCTAGCAACAAGTGAAGGTCTCCACCGTCTTTTGTGTTCATAGAGCCACCGCGCCGCTTCGCCAGCATTAAAGGAACACGCAGTGGTAAAATTCTGCCCCCTGGTGGTGAAAGTTTGAATTAGATTTTGGAGTGCATAATTACAGAAAGTATTTAAAGATTTCAAATGAGGTTTGAGGCACAGAAAGTTAAAAAAAAAAAAAAAAAGCATAGTTGTTTCCTCTGAGAGTAATCTACGTGAGGGTGTAACTTTCAGTAGTTGGTCGACTTTTTTTTGCCTTTTTCATGTAAAACTGACAAACTTTTTTCACACACCTGAATCATTTAACCGTCCTGCTGTTGAACAGGTGCTGTATGAAGCTGGAGTGAAGAAGAAAGGAACCGATGTGGTGACCTGGATCACGATCATGTCTCAGAGGAGCGTCCCCCACCTGCAGAAAGGTGACCCGCATCCTCCAAACTTTATTTATACAGACAGCACATCACAGTTCAGGCAGAGAGCTAACGTAACGCTAATCACTAACGATGAAAACAAAAAGGCAAAAATAATAAAAAATGATAAAACTCAAAGTTATTAAAAATGAGGACTATAAATAAAAGCAGTACAAATAAAATACTCATGAAAAAAGACTTTTAAATGCCATTTTAATATTTAATTTTTTACATCTTAGTTAAAAGAAAACAGCTGTGATAAAGTTTGCATTGAAAACAAATTCTTATGGACTGTCCCTCTGTGTGTGTGTGTCCCTCTGTGTGTGTGTGTGTGTGTGTGTGTGTGTTGTGTGTCAGTGTTTGAGCGGTATAAGAGCTACAGCCCCTACGACATTAAGGAGAGCATCAAGAAGGAGGTGAAGGGAGACCTGGAGAAGTCCTTCCTCACTCTGGGTACGTCTCAGAAACGTCACCATCAAACCGCGATCATCACGAATAAAACCGAAGTTTCTTAAACACGACCTGAAACTCACCTGACTGCAGTATAAACTTGACCTCCTGAAGGTCTGAGAGTCACGTGGAGACGTTTATTTCATTTAAAGTTACTGTTCTGTATTTCTGAGGCAGCAAACAGGGAGAGCTGCACACATTAAACAAAAATAAAGAGTGAAATTCTACATTAAGGTGGTAGGACAGGTTAAACAGGTGTTCATCGTCTGTCCACAGTGGAGTGCTTTGAAAACAGGCAGCTGTACTTCGCCAACAGACTCAATGAAGCCATGAAGGTAAGTGTTCATATTTGTGTCCAATGGTTGTACCTGGAGTGAAACATAACTCCTCCTCCTCCTCCATCCATGCTGATGTGGCGTTTTCTCGATTTCGCTCAGAGTAAAGGAGCGAAGGAGAAGGTGGTGACCAGGATCATCATTTCTCGCTGTGAAGTCGACCTGATGAAGATCAGAACAGAGTTCAAGAAGCAGCACAAGAGGTCGCTGTACCAGACCATTGCTGTGAGTCCCGCAACGTCCCACACTCACTGAGGGCAGTGAACGCACCACAGAGGGAGCGCTAACTTTCATTTCAGACGATAAAACTAAAACTAAACATCCTTCAGTGATTTCCTGTTTCCTGCCACAAATAATCACATTTGTACTTGTTTACTGCCTTTGAAGTGAACAACTGTGTGTGTGTGTGTGTGTGTATTCAGGAGCACACTAAAGGAGACTACCAGAAAGCTCTGCTCAGTCTGTGCGGAGGAGACGACTGAAGCTCCGTTTCCCAGAAGGCCGCGGGGTTTAACCTTCACATCAATGCGTCTCCATCAGATCGTCTCTGCGATCGAGTTCAGTTTGTGGAATAAAAACCAAAAACCAAAACTCGTCTGTTTGTTGTTTGTGCAAATGAACAGCAGGGGGCAGCAGAGGCACGCTCAGCACTCAACACTGTGGCGGCCTGACATACACGAACCGTTCAATCCATACAGCAACAAACACACACTCACAGGCTGATTCAGGTGAGAGTGAAACACCAAAAACAGGTGACTGAGAACAACGAAGTAAAATCAACAGAAAGAACCTAAAACACACAGATGACCTCATTTAAAGAATCAATATGTCAGAAATGAGAAACTGATCAATTTTATTTAGTTTTTTATGATGACAGCATGCTGAATGAGCACCATGCAGGATGTTTTTAAAGTGAGCTCTTTGGAGGCAGTGTGGATGGACCACTCTACGACTGTCTGACAACAAGTTCAATAAAGATCAAGGAGAAAAATGTTTTGACAAAAAATATTATAAATAAAAACAGTTTGAGTTTTAAATCCAAACCTTCGTTTACAGATGTGAATATTTCCAGAAAAGATTTGAAAGAAAAAAGAAAATGATCACTTCCTTTAAAATCCAGCTTTTTGACTCACAGCACAAACCTGCTGAACGACAACTCAGAGATTTATTTTGTCGTTTTGTCCACAAACTCTGCCAGGCGACTGCTCTGAAAATAAAGCTCGAGCCGACTCTCCTGATGATTGATCAGTGTTTGTAGGATCAAAGTCAGTATTTGATGTCAAAATATTGGTTATTAATTAGTCCCCGGCAGACTGATGTAGACATATATTTGTGGTGTGTGTTTGTGTTTGTACGCCTCTGCTGCTCCTCGGGTTGTTTTTCCTTTAATCGTTCGTAGGTTTTCTGTTGTTTGTTTGCTGCTAATTTTTTAATTAAAGATGCTGATTTTACCTCGAGCAACTCTCGCTGATTTGCATTTGTTCAGCCGAGGAAAGAAGCTTTTGCTGTTTAAAGTGAGGAAGAAGAGGAGGAAGAGAAAAGATTTAAACATTAATATTCACTGCAATGAAATGTGAACTGAATTCAAATAGTCCAACTTAAAATCTTTATTTTATTATAATTTAGTGTCTGAAGTTTAGACAACCAAAAGCTGCAGTTCCTGTGCAGTCCAGCAGAGGCTCCAGCAGTGAGTCCATCCCCAAAGACTCCCATGTTAATTTTACACCAGACCTACTGTGTATATATTAATAATAGACAGAGTGCTGAAAACGGTGGGGTGTGTGTGTTAACAAGCATGAGTCCACATGTAGTAGTTGTAACCATCAGAGGTCACAGCGAGTAACAAAACCTGGAATGGAGCGTCACAGAGGTCGTGGTGTTCCACAGGGCTCGATTATCAGTCCTCATTTAAATTCTTCTTTGTCAAAGCACAAAACGTTTCCCTGTCATAAGAGCAGTGGGGGTCAACGTTTTTATAACTCACCTTTAAATTGTATTAAAGTTTGCATTATTAGGGGCGTGGTCTCTTTGACTGACCACCAATTAAGACATGGCCTGTACCTACAGGTAATCATAGAGGAAAAGGCAGATTAGGGATTCCTGGCAGCACCTGGCTAAGAATCCAGTGTTAATTTTGACAGCAAATTTTTATTTAGTTTTAGTCATAATTTAGTCATCTGAATAGTTTTAGTTTAGTCTAGTTTTAGTCGACTAATTAGAGTAAGAATTTAGTCGACTAAAATATAAAGGGTGTAAAATGTAAATGCTTTTTCTTCAGTTCCCTTGATTTAGTCATTATACACAATTTCGTGTAATTTACATGAAATTAAACATTATTAAAAGTTATGTAATATTATTAATATTAGGGTTTCACCTGCTTCCCACACACCTGATCATTAGCAGCACCTCACTGAGATAATACGAGCATTTTACAGCAGGACGCGCTCTGAAAGGTACAGGTCAGTGTTCAGGACTAAGATTAGGAAAGGCTGATCCACTGCGGTGTGGTAATTTTCTCTAAACACAAACGCTAAACTGGGGAAAACACTTTACCCTGCATGACATTAAAATGTTACCTTGGCATGGAGATCTGAGTGAGATTTATCGTGTTTTTAGCCGAGAGAGTCACATGGTTTACACATCGTTTTGTTTGTCACAGCGTCAAAGGAGAAATGTGTCCATCCATCGGCTCTGCGCTTTCTCCCTGCTGACATTGTTTACATAATCTAGTTCTAGCAGAAGTAACCAGGTTAGTGTTGCCTTCCCGAGTTTAGGTCAAATTTGTGCAACTGTGCGTTTGATTGGATGTTTTCCTAACTTTTCCCACCCTTTTCCTGTCCCGCCAAACATTTTCGTCTCGTGTCAATTAATTTAGTCGTCATTTTTATCCTTTCAGGAAGTTTAATTTCCTTATCGTCTCGTTTTCGTCATGAAAAAAAGGGTCGGGGACAAAATTGGTTCATCACAGTCAGGAGCTGCTAACAGAGAATGTGGCCATTAGATTCTCCAACCTGTGAAGAACTACGGGCTAAAATTACAGTTCACAGGTGAGACGTTCACCTTCCACGCTTTGATCTCTTCTTCTTTCCAACCTGCTCACCACTATGTGAGTTTTCAGGTTTTCACTGGTGAGTTTCCGAGTTCAGAAATGAAGACCTGAGGAGATGGCTGTTCAGAGATTTTGTGATAATGAAGTCGCCAGCAGCTCTCCAGACTGTGTTGCTCTGCTGACCTGTGCGAGCATTATTTGTTTAAAGCCCAGCTAATCCTCGATTGTCACGCTCCCATAATCCCATCGCCCATCTTCCTTGTGAATCCCACCCCCTCCCTCCTTTCCTCCCACACAGACTTCAGAAATCACCACGACCGCCACTCCAACATGAACCAAATGTCAGCCTCAAATTACAGCCGCCGCTCCCCCATCGGTCACATCATGCACTCATGTGGAGGACTGGGAGGTGAAGCTAGCAGAGGAGGAGGGGGTAATTTGAACCCTAGAGAAATAAGAAACAAAGCACCTGTGCTGAGATTAAAGAAAGATGGTGATCGTGTTTGACCACTTCTGTTTCTTCCTCTGACCTTTAATTGTGTAAAATTAAAAGTAAAAGCAAACCATCAGGTCAGCCCAACTGTCCAACAGCAGCTTTCGCGTGGGGCTGTTGAGTTAATGGGTAAACTGGAAACAGGAAGGAGTAATGTGACAGCATGAAAGGAAGTGTGAGGACCTCTAGAGGACAGAGGGAGAACTACAGGATCTGAAATGAAGTCTTTTTAAACTCAAACAGCTGCTGGGAAACATGATGCATCTCCAGAGTTCGTAATACTGAGCTCGGTGTATGTGCTGGAATCCCTGTGAGCCTGAAGGTCCAGACTGCTCAAAACACTCAGTTTATCAAGTTTGTGACATCACACAGATCCAAGAGTAGAACAGAGAGGGATATCCTTATATGGTCATCTCAGGCACACAGCTGTAGCGCTGAGCAAAGAAACTCCACCCACCTTTTGTGTACGAGGGGCAGCAAATTAGAAGATAGCTGTATTAAAGTGGGAGGAGCTAAAACAACTTGTTTCAGACAGCAGATGAACTGAGAGGCTTACTTCCTTATTTATATGACAATGAAGGATTATGTTGAACTGTGACTCATGTAAAGCTGCTTTACAAGAGTCCAAGAATTAAAGTATAAAAGATCGACTTTGTGTTGTTTCTCTTCATTGTTGGTTTACGCCTTTTAGATTGGTGTCTCTTTAAGTTTAACTTTAAAAGAACTGCTCGAGCTGTAGTCCCGGGACTTATCCTTCCCCTTCATGGTTTATGGTCACGTCTTTGTTGGCTGCGTCACTCACCTTACTGTAAATCTTTGCATGGGTCAACATACACCGCTCAAAAAAAATGAAAGGAACCGTTTTTAATCAGAGTTCAGCATCAGTCAGGTAAAGCTCTGTGATAGTGATGTGGTCAGTAAGTATCAGAGGGGGTGTTAATCAGTTTCAGCTGCTTTGGTCTTCATCAAATTCACACCAGGTGCAGTAGAGGGGCAACAATGAGACACCCCCCCCCCCCCCCCAAATCAGGAATGGTTTTACAGGTGTTTGGTGAGTCAAGGTGAGTGACGCAGGGTTTATGCTGGCAGATTTGTTTTTACTAACTTACCTTTTCTTTCTTTTAAAGCTTTAAAGGTTTTTGCAGCTGAGCGTGTTTGAGAAACGATTTTTACCCGAAGAGGCAGAAGGACCCTCGGTGCTGCTGTCAGCTGTGAAACATTTTAGGATGTTTAACTCTTCTGTCTGCATATTTTTAAAATGTGTTTTGTATTGGTGGTATGTCTTAAACTTTAATAACCAAGGGGCAGCTTTTCCCCAGATGTGTGCTGCTGGTTTGAATCTTTAATCTTTCTTTTTTAGCCTTTACTCAGGCACCATTTTCAATAAGAAACTGCTGAGTGGGGGTCTTTTTCTGGTTAACTCCCTTGTGGTACAAATTGGTATTACATGAAAGTACAGCCCAGCTGTGGTTCAGTTCCAGTTCATATCTCTGTAACACAGTACACAGATTTTAATCCTGAAGTCATAGCTGTTGTTTCTTCATGTTCTCTTGATGGTGTTGGGTAAATTGGAAATTATTATTTTTAGATGTATTAATTTCCAAAGGTACCTTCAATTTTTTATTTGAATATTCAGGTTTTTGTATTTGTTTTTGCTGTTTTTCTTGCATCATTGTCTGCTGAATAAATAAAGTTTGACAGGCTGGTGATTTATGAAGTGTTTTCAATCATCGAAGGGATTAACAATGATCTGATAAATGACCGTAACCCCGATGCACGAGGAGGCAGCCTCCTCTGAAGGGGGAGGTTTACCTCTGCCCCCCGGGTCGCGGTCCCGCCGCAGGTTTAGTTTTAATGGTGGCGTCGCTCTCGGCTGTTTCCTCTCAGACCGTTAAAGGTCTCCCCTTATTTCTTTTTCCTTTTTATCTCCATCTTCCTCACCGAGCAGCCAAAATGTTCACAGATTTAAAAAAAAAAAAAAAAAAGATGGACACCTGAATCGCTCTTCCAGCTGTGAACACGGATAATTTACAGGAAGAAGCAATTACTGAAGATTTGAGAGATAAAAAGACAAACGATGCATGTATAATGCAGAGCAGCAGATTTCACTGAAACCATTTAGTGTCTTTTCAGCTCAAATCAAAGCTTCAAGTCCTGAATTCTGATGAGCGCACCAGGCGGCCGCGATCTGGAAAATGAACAATTAAGAAGCGCGTCGCTAATTAAGCGCAGAGATCAAGCGCCTTTCTTTTCCCGCCCTCGAGGAGCTTCTTCCACCGGGCCCCTTTGATCAAAGCGAGGCCCCGAGCAGCGATCCGGCCCCTCGACGGCACGTTTCCCCCGCCGGCTAAACGCAGATTAACACTCAGAAGAGAGAGGAGCAAAAACCGACAGAGGCAGAAAACACAACAAATATTTCCTGCTGAAGGATCCATGAAAGCCGCAGCTTGTTGAATCATCATGAGTGAAAACAAAGAGGCCCGCTGCTCTCTGCAGCTCTGCTCTCCGAAGCCAAATGCAAATGAAGCAGCTGTAAAAGTTTGATTCACGCCCGCCGACTGAGCCGCACATGTTTAATGCTCCTCATTCCTTTTCTTCTGCGCTTGTTCTTGGGGAACATGCAAAGTTTATCAGCGGGGCCTGCATCCTGGCTTTCATGTCGGGCCTCGGCACGTCGACGCCGCCGCTGACAGAGATTGAGGAGTCAGGTAGGAGCAGAGTTCGCCTGCAGGGCCGAGTGACGCTCATGTCTGCTAATCGGCCCTGACGTGCTCCTGATGCCAGCCCTTCATTAGAAGCTCCTTTAAAGGGGCTCCGACCTTCTGCGGGACCCGGGCGCCCGCCTGCGTCGGCCTTTGATTCCCGCGCCTCCCCGGCTTTCAGCTCGTCATAATGACAGCGCCGCTGACAGCTCCTCATCACGCGCCTCTTGTCGTCTTTTGTGGGAAGTTTTGCAACAATTAGCATAAATATTTGATCTCCTTCCGCCCCGCTGCTGCTGCTGAAACGGGATCCGGCTGAAAGGCTGCCGGAAAACAGCAAACCTTTGTAAAGTGTACTTTTCTCCCGTTAACATACAAAGATGAAGCGAGAGAGGCAAACAGCCAAACACATGTAGCCTTTGTGGAATCTTTTATTGAACATATTTGGGAGCAAAGAGAGCAGAGTTTGATTATGAGGCAAATGCAAATCTCCCCACACTTGTACGCATTATGTATTTCACACCAACTTATTTACATTCTAGATGGAAAGCAATCGGCTGGAAGTTTACCGAGGGAATCGCGCTCCCCTGCCGACAGAGAGTCAAGAAACTTTCAGGTAAGTAGTGCAGAAAACTCACAGAGCAACTTTTCCCTCAGTCGTTGGCGGCGAGATAACGAAGGCGGGAACATGATAAGGCCACATTATGTTGTGCCAATTAATTTCTGTGTCTGCGAGCGCCCGCAGCCACCAGCAGCAAAATTAAATATATACTCACATGTGATTTCAAAGGAGGTGGAAACCCAGCGCCCACTGTGGAAGACTTTACTTAAGCTGGAGGAAGAGCATCATTAAAATTAAAGGCAGGCACAAAATTTCACCAGTCGCTGCCGCCGGCTAGCGCTCAGCACTTCAAAACAAAACGCGCGGCCTGCCGACTCCAGTCAAACGCTCCTCGTTCACTATTTGATGCTGTCTGTTGGATCGGAGATGATTATCCCCCCAATGAAGCATTCACAGAAAGAAAATGAGAAGAAAAACCCAAAAACTCGACTCAAGATACGACCAGAGGCCTCGATTTGTTCGGGCTAATTCTAATCATCAGGGCTCATCATGTGACCCAGAGAAATCCCCCGAGTACAAAAACCAGATCATCCGGGTCCCACCACAAGGAAGAAACAAAACACCAAAATAACAGACTGTATATAGAAGACGGCCGTAGCCTCCAGGAATGGGCGTTCCAAACAGACACAATGTGATATTCAATGTGAACGATTCCATGTATTTTTAAAAACTGCCCAACTGACTTTTGCATGTCTACATATAGTTACTGTAGCAGCTACCTTCACCTGTCTCCATTCACCTGTCAGTCACAGGCCACGCCCCTAATGGTGCAAACTTTAAGCCATAAAACATTTTAAGCAGGTGAGTTACTGACCCCCCCAGGTCTTTATTTCTGCTGCAAAGTTGGACTTTTTAACATGGAGCTGACTCACTGCTGACACCGATGAAACTCAACAACATGCTTGGTTGATATGAGTCCAGGTTTGGCTGTTGATTGGCTCTTTGGGGGACGGGGCGGGACAACCACCACAAACAGTCGTCCCAGATTCATGCTCAGGATTCTTTGAGTGCCAGGCTCACGGGACACTCCCACTATGGTTTCCATTTTTAAAAGCCTGGAGGTTGGTGCTTGGTGACAACAAATAAAAAAATATATTTTAAGACAAGAAATAGTTACTTTTGGATGGATGTTGCTGTTTCTCATCCTTCTTAATGTTTCATTATTGAAACGTTTGAGCAGCTAAGCAGAAGCGGTGGTAACGATCAGCCCCGAAGCCTCCGTGTGTCCATGGGCCGCCTTCTTCATGGATTATGGAGCACGGTGTTCCCATTAGCGGCTGCAGCGTGTGTCTATCTGAAAAATGCAGAATGTAAAGTCAAACAAAGGCATCATCATCACAGCATGTTGGTCGACAGGAGCGTCACCGTGCCGCCACTTCAAAGGAAAAACGGTTATAATGTGATTCAGTGCTTCTGAAACAGCTTTGATCCAACTCTCTTATCTGCACACTGGCTGCTCTGCTGGCAGTTTTCACCTCGCTTGTCATCACAGATGTCGTCTTTTTCCTGTATATCCTCTGTATGTCTGGCCCTTCTCCACAGAACATGGTGATTGTCTCCCACGCTGCTCGCCCCTCTCCTCGCTCTTCGTTTTCTGCCTCTGAGAAACAGCTTCTCACTGCATGAACCTCATCGTCATCTCTCACCCAACTTCCTAACAAAGCCGTCATGTAAATAGACTCAGTCAGCTGTGTCCTCCATCTCTGATCCTCCTCTCCAATACATATATCATCAACATAATAACCCTCATCCACCCCACCCGTCCCTGGGTCACCACAGGACCCCACCCACCTTCAGGCACCCGCGGCACCCCTGGGATTTATTACCACGGGCGGGATGCAGCACCCAGGTTTCCTGAGAAGCACCAAATGTCGGATCACTTCAGTGCTTTTTCCATTCTACGGCCGCTCTGTGGTTAACTGTACTAACAAGTCTGCTTCCTGTTTGATTCTTCTAATTTGTAGATGAGTTTAGTTCATGATGATAACATTACTAAATGTAAACAAGAGGAGGACGCGCTTACTGACCAGCAGCTGTAATTCAAAGGAGGCAAATGGTGAACGTTTCATCTCATTTTCAAACATTTCAAAGAACTGTTTTCATTAATAAAGTCACTGGTTCGGTGTGGCTGGTCCACAGATGGTATGAAAGCTGGAGCATCAAAACTTAAGCCGATACTGAATTGCCTAAAACCTGCATTCTTTTTAATAGCCACCAGGGGGCGACTCTTCTGGCTCCAGAAATACTTCAGACAGCGGTATAGATGTCTTTTGGAAAAGAGCTCCCTCACTCTGTTAGCTCAGTAAACACGTTACTGATGACGTTATGGGCTCGATTGCTACTTTCAGGCCTTCCTGAACGGAAAGAAGTTTATTCTGTAAATATTAGAGTCAGAAACGAGGATTATGCTGGGTTAAGACTTTTCCATGATCAGATCCATGCCTCATGTCCGGTTTCAAGATGAGGAGGTCAGCCGATGGGCGGCATCACATTGTCCACCTGATCTAAGATTATGACATCCCAACCAGCTCTGGTTCTTTCATTTAAGATTGCTTCGTCAATAATCTGGCGTAGTTTTAACCAGGACAAAGAGCACCCACAGCAGCTCCTCGCTGAGTCCGTACCGTGTATAAATTTAGCCAGGTGTCCACACAAAGGAAAAAGAACTACTCTGTTCACTTGACTAACCACAGTGTTTACCAGACTTTGTGTATTTTGGGGTCTTTTTAGCTCTATAATCTCAATTGATTTATCAGCCCCCCCCCCCCGGTCTGTTCTGCTGCTGGGACTCCATCTCATCCCTGGTGCTCTTCAGGCTGAGCCAGGCCCCAATGAGTTATTATTACATCCTGAGAATATGCAAATTTAGGCAGAGCGACGGTGTGTGTTTTTGATGGAAGAATACAAATCACTGCAGACATGACACTTTTTTAATTTTCCTGATGAATGTAATGCTTCAGAAAGAGGAAGGATTGATGACGGGGCGTAATGAACTCTTTAGCACGTAGAAGCTCGGAGGCTTTTCATTACACCTTCCTGAGTGAAGACGCTCATCCATGGATCTGTCCCAACCCGCTCACTGCTGAACCTCAGGCCCAGGCCCAGGCCCAGGCCCAGGCCCAGGTCCAGGTCCAGGTCCAGGTCCAGGTCCAGGCAGGGAAAGAGTCTGTTGATATACACGGGCAATCTGTTTTTGACACAGTAATCACACTTCTAAACTCTGTCACTATGCTGAGAGAAATGTATGTAAACTGATCATGTTGCCTCTTCTTCTTCATTTCCTCCATCTCACACTATCCCAGCATCCTCCACTGTCACTCCAAGCCTCTGCGTGTCCTCCTTCACTACATCCACGAACCTCCTCTGAGGTCTTCCTCTTTTCCTCCTGCCGGGCAGCTCCATCTTCATCATCCGTTGTCCAATATATGCACTGTCCCTCCTCTGCACATGTCCAAACCATCTCAGCCTGGCCTCTCTGACTTTGTCTCCAAACTGTTGTCACCTGTGAATTTAAAAAAAAGCTAAGTAGTTCACCTAAATTAGAATAATTTCTTCAGTATGGAATTTGAAAGGAATATTTCAATGATAAAAATGCTTTTACAGCTCATATAACCACACAAAGCCACAAATAAATTTACTGTTTAAAGCATGTGATACTTAAATTTTATGCACTGAAATGTTGCTAAATGAGACCCACGCAGCATTTTTTTTGTAACAAACTTGTTATGTGAGTATTTAGGATGAATTTTCCACTAAAATCGGGCAGTGATTATTCTTGCTTCTGAGTGTCCTACAGCCCTAAAGATCCAATGGTGAGCAGCTCCCAACAAAAGCACAATGATTCAATTCAACTTTATTTATACAACACCAATTCACAATTGGAAAGTAAACCCTAACCCTACAATATTAGAAAGAAACCCCAAGAATTTCACAACCCCCTATGAGCAAGCATTTGGCGAAAGTGGGAAGGAAAAATTTAGTTCTAACAGGAAGAAACTTCTGACAGATCCAGGATCAGGGAGGGGCAGCCATCTGCCATGACCGGCTGGGGCTGAGGGGAAAGAGAAGGGAGCAATGATGTGGCTCATTTGTATTTGGCCAGGATACCAAGGTTGTTAAGGTTAGCTAGCTAGCAGCTAAACTGCATAGCAAGCATTTTTTCAGTGTTAGCAGCTAAGCTACTATTAACATGATGACAGCCAGTTTTATTTAATGAAACCCTGCTGATGTTGAATCTATGGTCAACATCAGCAGGGCTTTTGATTTATGTAAAGACCTTTCTTTGGTTTTCAGGATCAATGCTACCCTGAGTGATCTTTGTTCCTGCTAATTTTAGCTAACACTAATGGTTGCATGCCTAATAACATGGATGAACTGCAAGTATCACAGAGCAAAATATTTTCTTAAGTGGGTAGGATCAACCAAAAAATCTAAACTTGTACTTTGGCTAAAGTAATGAACTAAAAATTGAAGAGTCATTAGGTAGCTGGCTTACCGTAGAATTCTCGCCTGATAACATTTTCAAAAAATAGATCTGAGTGGAAATTCTACTTGGCTAGCCTGCCAACAAAATTTGACCAGCTGTTATTCTGGATGTTAACCTCTGTGTTAAACAATATTTATTTTAGCCATCAGCAAATCCTGTAATTATGCAACATATAGCTGGTGTTAGCACTGTGGAATGCATGTGCCATTAGTCAGTTTTTGCAAGCAGAATAGTGATCTGAGTGCACTGTTGTGCCAAACATATTTATTCTCCCAAGATGAGCTCTATAGATTCTCTATAGGCTTTTCTTGTTAATGTTTGTCCTTTTATTTTATTTATTTAATTGTGTATATGTACATGTACATGTTGTAGTAATTCCAGAGTTGACAGGCTGAGAAAGAAAAAGAGAGAGAGAAAATGAGGAAGACAGAAAAAAGGGGACAGGGCACGAGCAAACGAACCAAAACAAATCAACTGCTGCAACTACACAACACAAAAGAAAAAAGACGACATACCAAAAAAACAAAAACAATACCTGGAAAAATATTTTTACTTGGAAGAAACACAACATAAAGGCATGGTTGTATAAAAACAACAATTTCATTATGCTGTGATTGTGTTAGTGACTGTGTCAATGTCATGAAATGCACTTACCAACGAGGGCGGGAAGCCATCGCTCCGCCCACCAAAAGCCCAGGAAACCCGAGCCATTCACAGCCCATCACGAAAACCTGTGGCCGCACACTCTAGCATCAGCCGCATGCCCACCTGGGGCCCGGCCAGAGGCGAACCGCCCGACATCCCGCAGCGGGGGGGGGGGGGGGGGGGGGGGGGGCGGGGGGGGCCGGGGGGGGGGGGGGGGGGGGGGCGGGGGCGCCGGGGG
>JAVDPK010003116.1:102519-128124 GCA_034780415.1 Cichlasoma orientale | reverse complement strand
GGGTTTTCGGCCCAGTGGCATCTCAAAATTTTCAAATCTGGCCCAGAAGAAAAAGTAATTGAATAGGCCTGCCTTAGGGGAACGTAACACAATATTTTAAAAGGTATGTACAAAGCGCATAAAAATTTATTACCAATCAACATTCAACATAGATTTGTTAAAATATAAACTGAACTGAAATTAAAAAAAAAAGATTTAGGACGATGACAATGGAAAGATGTACGTATTTCAGTTAAAGGTGTCAATTTATGGAACAATCTTGACAGTGAGATAAAACAATCTCAGTCTCTTTCTATATTTAAAAGAAAACTGAATATTATTATGATGACGCGATATGGTATTGAATAACTTGTTTTGTATTTTTTGTTGTGTATATTGTAATTTTGTGTATTTGATATATGATATATATTCATGAATTTTCTTTTGGTTATAAGAATTATTTATATGTTGATTGAATGAAATAAAAATAAAAAATGAAAATGAAAAATAAAAGTAACAGACTATTTCATAAAATAAAAAAGAATCATTAGGCTATACTATTTTGGTCACAGAGCAAAATCCTCAATCATGCTGTGCTATAAGCCTCCAGCGTGCCAGGAGAGAGGCATGAAACAGCGAAGGACGGCACAGTGTGGACTGTGATACAGCCGGATGAAAATAGTGGAAGGCCCCACGGCGCCTGCCAATCATAACACAAAGGATGCACTCACTGCTTTCCTGTGTTTGGGGGATTATGGCATGTTGCAGCAGATCAGGGAGAGTCGAGGAGGACGGATGGGATATGATAGCTGGCGAGCTAAAAGCAGAAAGGAGACCAGACGCACGCCTCCAAGACAACAAGTTTGCCCTGGTGTCCGAGGTTCGGGAAAGATTCGTCCAGAACAGCATCAGGTGCTGCAAGCCTGGTGCTGACATACCTATTGATGAGCAGCTCTTCTCGACAAAAGCAAGGTGGAGCTTCATCCAGTATATAGCAAGCAAATCTGATAAATTTGCTCTAAGGTTGGCTTGCTGCCAATGTAGGTACCAAATATCAGGTGAACAGGGTGCCATATCTTGGCAAAGATGAGACACCGAAGCCAGGACAGCAACTTGGAGACAGCGTGGTGTTGAAACTGGCTGAGCCTTAGCTGGGAAAAGGCAGCATTATAACCACTGACAACTTCTTCACATCCCTCAAACTGGCCAAAGGTCTGCAGACCAAGAAAGTAAGTCTGGTTGGCACATTGAACAAAAGCAGACGTGAGCTGCCTGCAATGAAGAAGGAGCTGTAAAGGAGCGAAGAGCGCCGCCCTTAACAAAGTGGACCTGCAACGACGTCAGTCTACCAGTGCAAGTCTACACATTCTGTCCACACAGCCGTTTCCATCACAGCTGGCTGAAAAGCTAAACCAGATCAATCTAAAATCGCCTGAATTAGAGTTCTGCGCCGGTCCCACGTACGTAGCCAGAAATCCCCTCTGAACCCTACGCTACGTCTCTGAACCCTACGTCGTACGCTACAGTACGACGTAACCTGATGTGCAGCTCTCAAGAAATACACGTATGGTCCATGCAGCCCGCAAGGATTCAGAGGTGAGTTCCAGTTACCTGCAAAGACCCGAGGCAGAAGTCTAATTCAGGCCTAACTGTTCACCATCACTCAATTAGCACGCAGGCACAGCATTTAGCATTTAACATTAGCAAGAAAATGCTAATCAGCTAATGCTGGCTAGAACCCTGATGTATGAAGTGGTCTGTGGTCTCTGGGGTGAGCACCAACCCCTCCGACCTCCACATGTGCACTTTTCTGCCATTTATAAGATAAATATTCATTTTGTGTCCATGGACACGAGTCCGAACAGATGAAACATCATGAACATTTCACAAACTGCTGCGAGACTCTGTTGGATAAGTAGTGTCGAAAAAAGGCAGATTTAAAGTTGCGTTTTCAGAGGTAATGACGGAACTGAAACCGGAGAGAAGTGGACCGAGATGGACCTGCTGTGATCTAACTGTGTTTCCTCTGCTCTTCATCCTCCTGTGATCAGGTTTTTACTGCGTTTTCTCTGCTCTTCATCCTCCTGCTACCAGCACGCCATGCTTGGCTGTAACACAGCAGAAGAAGAGCAGCAGCACATGTTTTATTCATCGGCCCTCCACGTCCCTCAAGTTAATTCCACCACGGGCTGTGTTTATTTCTGCTTTGTACTTTTGTTTAAAGCCAGTTGTTGACAACTCTTGAACATGTCAAACTATCACCACTAATAATTGCTTAAGGAGCTGGAACTTTCTGCAAATGTTGGTTCCAGCATGAAACCCTCCTCCTCCTCCTCCTCTTCTCTTTTTTGCTCCTGAAAGTCTGTCAGATGAATTTTTGATTTTTTTTCCTCCTCACCGTCTGACTCTCAGCAAAAAGATTCTCTCTGTAATTCAAAGCGATGGCTGCGAGAGAAGGAATAAAAAAGAATAATGTAGCGCTGCCGCCTGCTGCTGCTGCTTCTTCTTTTCTGTGTTTGGTGGTAAAAAATTGTCAAGTGTTGCTCTTTTTCTTTCTTTTTTGATTAGTTCAGTTTTTTTTCTCCCTCTCTGGTTTTTGTTCTTGACCCAGGAATGCTAAAGAGTCTCCTTCTTCTTCTTCTGTGGAGGAGTTGGGAATAATAATGTTATGCTGAGGAAGATGAATCGGTACAAGCGCCGGCCCCGGGGAGGTATACACCTCTCTCTTTGGGTCAATGCCATTTCTCTTCAGATCGTGACGCCGCCACTCAACTGGAGCTGCCAGTTGATTAATCCCAATTAGACGGGCTGTCACTTTCCTGCAGAGAGAGGAGGAGGAAGAGGAGGAGGAGGGATGTTTCCTCTCCAGTTTGGAGGAAAGAGGATTTTTCCACGTCTGTCAGTGATGTGCCTCTTTGCAGACAGACAGATGGAGGAATAATGAGTCTCTGCAACAAAAACCAGACTCGTCTGAGATGAAGACTTCTTTTTTTAGTGTCAGTCCTCACCGAGGAGGAAGGAGAAGATGGCAAACATCCACATCGGCACACAGGAAGCTGACATCACAGTGTCCCGTTTACCCAGAGTTCACAGCCCGGCCTCAGCGCGAAACGCGAAACAGTCACGAACACGTGAATCTGCTTGTTCGTGCTCCTGGACACGAGCAGTCAGCACGACTTTAGATAACGTCTCCATATTTCATCTATTTTGTCCAGGCTCTTCATCAGAGATGTGTCACCATGGCAACCAAGAAAATCAGCTTTAAAAGTAGTGACAACTGTTTTATGTCAACTCAAACTGTAGTTTTTAGATTTTCCTAAACCTAGTCGAGTAGTTTATAACGACTAAACCTCACTGAGCAGGTAAACGGGAAAGCAGCTTCTATGTTTGACCTCCTGGGATCAGGAAACTAACCACAACAATGAACTACAGCTGTAGGGCCCGTTTATTTACATTCATTTACACGCGTAAACTTGAGTCCTGAAAACAGCACAGTTTGAAAACAGGTTCCAAAGGTCTCATTTACACGAGAACGATCCAGGGGAAACGATATCGTTTTTAGGTTTCCGAAAGATTCAGACGGAAACGTTTTAAAAACGATCGCCGTTACAGTGCCAACCATAGCGCGCGCGTGCCACTACGCCCTGTTTTCAAATGTTTTCAAATGTTTCAGGGGCTCAAAAAGTCGTTTAAACGGCCAAAACACAACAAAACTTCATTTTTACCTGAAAACTTTTTGTGTAAAAGGTGTTCTATTAGACACGGTCAGACAAATTTGAAACCCTTACAGTTATTAAGGTTGAAATCATCCACAAAGACAGATTTTTGTAGCATAGCTTCGTTTTCCCTCTTTTACAGAGCGGATTTAAATGAGTGATTTCCTGTGAACAGGGCTCTTCCCTCCTGTCATATGGCTAAAAACCATGAAAGGCTGCTTTTTTCTTCTTTGGCCACTCTGACCATGGAAGCATTAAAAAGTCTGAACACTTTAAACCACTAAGCACACATCACTGAAGGACTGATCTTAATAAAGTAACTGAATGAACTGCACATTAAGTGATGCAGATTTGAGCCCTCTCTGTATTATAATAACCACACTGCCTTTAGCGCCGTGTGCGACTGTGTGAACAGCGTAAGGCTGCAAAGTGCTGTTTCCTTAAATCACCTTTGAACCTGCCGTGTTGGAGGACTCGGAGCGACGCTGTTGTTCTGTTTATTTGCTCTGTTGTCTCTCGCTTTGTCTCCTCCTAATGAACTGACTGACGGCCCAGAGGTTAGCTTTAATGCTCCCTGTTGTTTTTCTGTTTTCCGCGGGCTGTAAACAGCCGACACGCGAGCGCTCGCAGTCTTTATATTACAGCCGATTAAATATTCATGCAGCTTCCTCGGTGAGTAACGTGTCAACAGGGTGTTTGCATTCTAACGACAACGACATGGCAAATATTGAAAGCTGCCGTCAGACAGATGTTTATGAGGGAAAATGTAAAAACATGTTCGCTTTTAGACCGTTTGATACGATAAACGTTTCTGTGTGGCGATTAGATCAAAGTCTACCAGCTTCATTAACTCTTCAGGCTTTAATTGACTTGTTAGGACTCGACAGCAACGAGCTCCTGGACGGATCTGAAGCTTACAAAAGAAAAAAAAAGAGAAGTTCAAGTTTCAGTTTGTACTGTTGAAATATCATGGAGATTTATTTAAGTTTTATTTAGTAACTAGTTCCTTTGGTAATAAAATATTTCTCACAGGTTCCTGATGCTTTAGTACAGAGAAGCAGTCATAGCCCAAAACCTGCATCAACACACTAACAAATGAAAAATGAAAAGTCAGCTAAATAACTGCTGCATTAACAAGATGATTGAGATTTAATCATTGTGCTTTTTTCTGAATGTTGTATAATATTTTGATTTCTATAGTAAATGTGGCCAAAGATTCAAATAACAGTACATTTGCATAAAAAGAATCCTCGTGATCCAGAAGCTCCTTGTTCTGGCCATGTGTTACAGGCGGTAAATTACTTCTGGTCATAATTTACATCCATTTTTCAAACATTCATTTTGATTCACTGACCCTTATTTTTCTCTATTATCTCTATCCACACTGACTCAGTGAGCCGCAGCATCGATGACCTCTTTGTCGGTGGGAAATCGATGAAATATGCCCTGCTGACCCGTCCCGGGGTCACTGGAAGTATTGCTCTTATTGCTGCAGTTGATGGCGCAGCAAAACTGAGCTTATAGGCGCTCTGTGCAGGACTTTCATCAAAGTCCTTCGAGTCCAGCCTGGTCTCACTCCATCCATTTGTTCGTGTTCGTGGGCATCAGCACCAGTCAAAGTAATGTAACATATATTAGACAGATATTAATAGTGTCAATGAAATAACATAAGCGCACAACAGTGAGGTTCCTGAAAGTAAACCTTCCATTCATATCTTCCATAGAGACTTTGATGATGAGTCATGATGTTGTATAACCACCCAGAGTGGACTCACTATGAGCTACAGCACTGTGGAATGATGTGCTGATGAGGGATGAGCTGAACATGGCTCGTTGTTAGGCAGTGGTGCTGGTTTCAGTCGTTATGCAGCTGTACTGAAAGCTGCAGTCAGCTGAGACCGAAGGACTCAGCTGGATCAAATGTTTCTCTCAATGAAAAAAATGAGCATATTAATTGAACTTTCACTTTATATCTTTCTCCTGCCTGTCCACGCCCAACAGTTTGAGAACCAACGACCTAAATGAAGGACATCATTCAGGACATTTTAAAGCATTATATAGATGATTTCAGTGGAAACTGCAGGTACAGAAGCATCTATCCATCCATTCTCTTCTGCTTATACTTTTCAGGGTCGCGGGGGGCTGGAGCCTAGCCCAGCTGTCATAGGGCGAGAGGCGGGGTACACCCTGAACAGGTCGCCAGCCTGTCGCAGGGCTAACACAGAGAGAACATGAAAACTCCACACAGAAAGGCCCAGATCGAGGTGGATTCGAACCAGGACCAGGATGAACCGAGGAGCTCCATAAAGAGCTAGTGTAAAAGAATAAAATAGAGTCCTGGAAAATAAGCTGAACATGTTCCCTTTAGAAGAGAAACTTGGCATGTGTAACCTTCAGCTTCACTGGCTAAATTCTGGAAGCCTACTGAGGGGCACTACATCCTGTTAAAAAAAAATAAAATGTCCTGTCCTTGAAAACAGAAAAGTAAAGAAACTCTGAAAGAAGAAGTTGAAAATAGTATTTAGAAGAGTTTAAACGCTGACCTTCTGGCTTATAAACGAAGGAAATCTGTGTTTGGTGGATTATTTCTTTGTTGTCAGGATGCTTCTTGGCAATAAAACTTTTACTGGAGGAAAGCCTGTTTATTCACCTTAAATGGAGCCACATTGGTAAGGAAATGCATTGGTGGGTCGAGCAGCAGAGCTGAGTATGTGGGCCGTGCCCACGAAAATCTTCTCTGCCAATGCCAAACACCTTCTCTGCTTCTTTAATATAAATATATGAAAATATAATGAAGTATAAAACACAGCAGGTCCCCATTTAACTTTCTAACCAAACACAAAAAATCAGGAAGAGTCAGGAAAAAAGAAAATGCCATCAAACAGTTGTTTCTCACTTTAAGGGTTTTTAAGATTTCGGTGTAAAGGCGAGCAATTAAAAGAAATCTAATCCAAGTAAGTGAATAGCTTTAATTATGAAATCAGTGAGGGGTGATTTAATGTGTCTTTCTGCATCAATAACCATTACTAACCCTGTAAACCAGCACCAAACTCCTCAAAAAGTTCCCTTAATGACTGCAGCCTCCATAAATAAATCCCTTAGAAACCGTGGATACTAACCCTTTACCACTGTGGCTGATTCATGGAGAATCCGCCTGGATTTAATGAACAAATTAAGGACATTTAACGTATGAAATAACATGTTTTGGTTCATTCAGAGGCCATGTGGGGGATGAAGAGAGTCCTGTCAGAATAAGAGCGCAGCTCGGAGAGTCTGCAAAGGGAAGAAGGCACATTAGAGAGGAAACAGTCGAGGCGAGTCGAGAGTGAACTCCGTTTGTCTCTGAGCTCCAAAACAGCAGCCAGCATGGTGCCAATTAGCACGGAGCACGCTAACACACACCCTCCTGCCGCTTCTGATTAAACTGCGTACTGATGGTATAAATTATCTCCTGCTACAACAGATAGCCAGGCATCTATATGTAAATGTTTAATTAACCCGTGGCAGAATCACCGCACCGGTCCACTGTGGAGGTTATTAATCTGATCACGGCGGCCATAACGCTGGGCCAACGCCGCCAAACTGAGTCGTCTGGACGAGGCGGCAGATTCATCAGAGACGCCGGCTCATTTCCTAAAGTGCTGTTTGTTCTCAGTGATGAAGTCAGCAGCACATCGCTCTTTAAGGTGGACTCAAATCTGCTTAATGGTTGTTCTGGCGCATCCACACCCACAGGGTTTAAATTTATCCCGAGAAGTTCACAAACTTCCACAGATGATCACACTTACCCAGACGCTGTTGGTCACAATATGCTTGACCAGACAGGAAGAAGGATGATAAAATATGCAAAACATGCGATTCTTGTCTATATTTGGTTGTGAGTTAACAGAGATCTATAAACGTTCCCCTGTGTGGATCTGAAGGGGCCTGTGTGGGTCTGCTGCTGCATTCGAGCTCCCCACACTAACCACAGAGGGGCCCTGTGGTCCCACAGCACACCCACACTGTAGACATGGGCTCCCCCACAGGGCACTTCACACCGTAACAGACTTGCACTGAGATAAATGTGGAGGCCTCATACAAAGTACGCCCGCCCTAAATACGCAGGTATACTGGGGACAGGTATGCTGTGGACACCCTGTAACAACACAGAAGTTCAGAAAACCGCTCCTTATGACACGAGACCGTGAAATTAACTGCTGTCATCATTCTGTCGCTTCCAGCATGTGCGAGCTAGCATCGACCAAGACTGCTCTGTTCCACTACGGTATGCAGCGTGGTCCTCCTAACCACCAGTGTTACTCAAATAAGGAATGTATTCAACATTACGTGTTACTTTTTTTAAAGGTAAGGCTGAAGATTACTGAATGACTTGCTAGAGAAAGTAATTTGTTACATTACTTTCTTGTTACTTCATAAAATAACCTGAAATGCTGTCGCATAATTATCAGTTAATATAAAGGCTGCAGGTCCACACACCAGCACAAATCCCGGTCCTAATGAGGACATATGAACACAAACTCAACAACACAACACAAAGATGCAAACCAGAACAAAGTACTGATTCTACTGCAGAAATATGAACAGGTAGAAATGGAGGCCGCAATGTCTGACTGACATCACTGCCTGTTACCTGCTGAGCTTCAGGCACGCATACACTACAATCATTATGGTAAGATGTAATCGTTTCTGACCTTAATACTGAAAATCGTTTTGTTGTTCTCCATCTTTTCCTCCATAGAGACATGGATGGGGTTGGGGAGCCCCATCCATGTCTCTATGGAGCTGATGTTTGGTGGACTCTGTTTGTAAGCTAACGTTAGTGGGTGTTGCTTACAGTTGATGCGGGAGCAGAAGAGGGACTGATGGAGAATAAATGTCACATCCTTTAGATCAGTAATCTTAAACTGAAATCAGCAAAATTTGTAGGTTTTTACTTATTGTGGAACTTTCTGATCACACTGCATACGGTGCTCTCCGTGCTCTCCAGGGTTCAGCAGGCCACTTCAACTGACTTCAGTTTTTTTTAAATTAAGTTTACTTAAACACCCAAAAGTGGCCGATGGGCAAACACTCAGCCAGTGTGCTGAAGGAACCGTTAGTGCCTATTAAATAAAACTTCAGGTGGAAAAACCCTCCTGATGCTTTAAAGAAGAACACGTGTGTGTTTTTATGTGCGTTTGTGTAGATGAGATGAAGACATCCTGTAATGATGAAGATGCATCGGCCTGTCAGCTCGTCCCTCCACACTCTGCTGCCTCCATCACTCCCAGGAGGAGGAGTCAGAAACAGAAACAATAAACTGCCTGCACCCCCTCGTTTCGCCTCCACTGAGACCCCCAAAACAGGCACAAACACTTTTAGAGCAGAGACTCTTATTTTGAAGGAGACGACCGAGAAAACAAAGTTTAAACATCATCAGTGCGAGTTCATGAAAAATATAAATCAATAAAAGAAATAGATGAAGCGTATAAACAGTAAATAATGTAATAAATGTTATGATGCTGGCTGGTGGTAAAATGTTAATGTTTTTCCACAGTGTGTGGTCTGATTCTGCTTTCTCTGACTTCCTGGCATGAATCTCCTATTCCAGTGAAGCATGTTCAGATTAAACATGACTGCAGTTTCAGATAATAAGCCCAAAGCTCAGGCTGCAGACTGCTCTAAACACTCAGTTTTTTCAACTCATTTGCCTGTATGATGTCACAGAGAAGGGATGTCCCCAACATGGGCATCCGAGGCAGGGAGGAGTTGAACAGCGTGTTTCACACAGAGGTGAACTGAGGGGCTGCACCAAGGCCGAGCGTCAGATAAAGAAGGATTATTTTGAAGTGTGAACCATGAAAAGCTGCTCCAGTAGAGTCTCAGGATAAAAACATGGAACTGGAAATCAGGTTCATTTGTACCTGCAGAGAGGTTTGATCCGCAGTACGTGAGTCATTTATCCTCACATGCACACTTTCAATACAAGCGCAGACAGCAGATAAACACAATACAACCTACTGAAGAAATGTGATTAGATCTGAGCGGTGCTGCTGGAATAAGCTTTAAGCTTTGCTGTTCTGCACTTGGGACGAGAAACCTTCGTCCAGAAAGAAGAAACTGAAACTCAGTGTGCAAAGGGTAAATTCGGACCAGCCGTGCCTGTAACCGGATCCAGAGTTCCTGGGTTCAGCTGTGGTTCACCAATCAGCTGTTACCATACTGTCTGTCTTATGTTGATGTGTAAGATAGGACTCAGATCATTTAACTGAGTCATCAAGGATGCTGTCACTACCCTACCCTACCATTACCCTGACTAACAATAACAGATCACCTGCAGACTTTAAATGCTCTGACATGTTTGGGTTTAATAAGGGCGAGAGCACGAATCCCTGTAGGCAGCCAGTGGAGGACCAGGCCCGATTTTCCAGACTCTTTGAGTCTGGAAAAAGTGCAGAATCCGACCCATGAGATTTTCATGAAGATCAAACTGCTCTAAAAGTCCTATTATTAAAATATGAGGATGAACTGAACATGCTCCCTCCAAATGTTTAACAATTAGATTCAAAACTCCTCAAAGTGATCTGTACGCAAACTGCATGGTGTCACGCACACGCTCAGTTTGTCTTAAAATCTCTGCCTTCGGCAGTTTTTCAGGGTGACTGGCCTGACATAATTTTGGGATACCTGGATTTAGCTGGAAATGACCAAAAAAAGTACACTTTTTGTTTTATTACCACAGTAAAACATAGAAAACCCCCAAACTAAACTGGACACCAAATTTATTTGATACCATAAACATCATACGAATAAGAAGTCAAAGCCAGCTGCTTTGTGCTGAGAAAGCTATTGTGTTTTGCATGAAAACAAGATTAAAAGCATAATTCTCTTTGATCACTTAATCACTGGATTTTTTCTGCCATTACATAATGTGAGACAGACTGTTCTAGCCATTAAATTATAGTAGTCATAATGATGCCATAATAAAGCATAATGCAGCGTAACCTCAGTTTTGGCTCTGTTTGGCTTCCATACAGTTCAGCATGATCTGCAGGAAAGAGTCCAAGTTTGTTCCTCCGGTAAACAACCTCACTGAGACAAAGTGCTTAAGAAGCTGCTTGGTGTTAATTTATGGAGCTCAATAGATATTTAATGTAGCATGTTATGGTACTTGGGCTTTTACTGCCCAACTTAATTGCTTTTTTGTCCTTTGTTTTCTTTGCAGAGCAGTCAGCAGAGTCTGCAGGGCTGCAGCACCATTTAGCTCGACTTAAACACATGAAAAATGCACTCTGACCGCCTCACTTCCTGCTTTCTTTTTACATGTACAGTTAACGTCCTGATAAAATATGAGGATCCCATCAGAATGATGATGAAAACTGGCTCATCAGCAGGAAGGAGGACAGCAACATTTCCTGAACCAACTTTTACCTGTAACAGAGTATTTTTGTCATATTGATTCTTTATTGATCCGAATAATTTCTTCACCACCTTTTAGTGATAAAATCAAATTTCATTCTGTTTGGGTTATTTTAACTTTGTTTGACTTTTTTCATTGGTGTTAGAGTCAGTCATTTTAAATCTGTAAGCTGCCTTTATTTTGAAAGGTGTCATGGACTAGTGGTGGCAGGAGGCTAAGCGGGGCATTCCTGACATCCTTTTTCCCCAGCAACGTTTTCCAGTTCTTCCGGGAGATCTGGAGGCGTTTTCAGAAGATAATAACATAAACCTGAATGCCCAGGGTTGAGACCAGGAAGCAGAGTTGCACTCTTACACGCCTCTCTGCAGCTTCTCTCCTCCTGCCACCCCCCAAAACCCCATCCCCATAGAGAGGTGCCTGCTCCCAGACCACCAAAAAACAAACCTAAAATCAGCAAAAAACTATTTAAGCATAAAAATTCTGTTTATACCCCACTCTGCATTTAATCATTAGTTGTTATTAATCTCTGTCTCTCTTCCACAGTGCGTCTTTGGTCCTCTCTCCCCTCAGCCCCCACCAGTCCCAGCAGATGGCCGCCCCTCCCTGAGCCTGGTTCTGCTGGAGGTTTCTTCCTGTAAAAAGGGAGTTTTTCCTTCCCACTGTCACCAAGTGCTGCTCATAGAGGGTCGTTTTAACTGTTGGCTTTTCTCTGTATTATTGTAGGGTCTTTACCTACAATAGAAAGTGATTGTTTATTGTGATTATTTGGTGCTGTATAAATAAAATTGAATTGAATTGAACTGAATAATCTCTGCAGCAAGTTCTGGGTCTGCATCCCAGAAGTAAAGTGCACGGCTACAACATGTTTGGGACTTCTGTGGTGGTCTGCAGTACTAAGGCAGCACCTCATCAGCTTACAGCCCAAACCCACCACAGATTAAGTAACATGATAGCAGATGGACTCTGCTGCCATCATTTTAAAAATTCTGGGTTAAAAAATACACAAACTACAAAAGAAAACAAATAAATCAACACTCGCACATTTTGGGACTCCAGTTTGACCCTTTGGGTTCAGCAGAAACTGGAGGTGCAGCTCTTTGTGTTGTGGCACTTTAGCTTGGATCTACACCATTATTCAGTGGTTCAAATTTATTTTTTATTGTTTTATTTTATTAAAGTTAATTACAGTTTCTTACAGAGTTTTATAACAGGTTTGACATCTCAGAGCTATGTATATTTTAATCTGCAGCTTTGATGCAGACTGAAGGCAGAACAAAGGTCTGTGTGGGCCGTCTTTGTCACACTCTGCTTTAATTAAGATTAATTGCGTACCTGGGACGAGTCCTCGGGCAGTGTTTAGCCGGGACGCCGCCAGCTAAACGCTGTCACACGCCGGTGACGTTCAGCAGCCGGAGGAGGAGGGGAGGAGGGGAGGAGGCGAGCGCTGACGGGTCTTTCTGTTTGGACTCACAAAGCTGAGACAGCAGTAAACACAAGTGTTTATTGATGCAGTGTTTAATCTGGCAGCAGCTCTCTGGCTCCAGGAACACGCATCTACATTTTTATGCAATAACAAATCTGATAAATGAGAAACTTGAATAAATCGGACCTGCCTGAGAAACATTACACTTTTATATTTTCTTCAGCTTCACACTGATTCCCTGCGCATCATTTTTAAAAGAAAATGTAAACAAAAACAGGCTAAAAATCCAACAACACACAATCACAGCAGCTCCTTAAACAGTCACTGTAAAATAATAATCTGTATTTCTGGACTCCAGTTTTCCTTCACACAAAGTGAAAATTTTCCACTTTTAACGGGACGTCCGTGATCAGGTTTAATCTACAAAAACTGCACAGTTTGGTTTATGGACACAAACCTTCCCTCATTTTACTTTAGTCTGAACTAATCTGATCTCTGCTGACTCGTGTTCATGCACACAAAGGGAACATTTTCTGGTTTCTGAGTGGCGGCAGTTTACACATAGACACTTGGCTTGGGTTAGGGTTACCTTAACCTAACCTAGCAGTCTGGTTTAGACTTGGTAGGTGGAAGGAGGGTAATAGAGCAATGCAACTCATTTTCAAAACTCCCATTCCTCTGGATTTTAAAACAATGTATCTAGGATACAAACGTCACAACTTAAAGACAGATAGATGGATATCTGTGGAATGTTCTTTTGGCATCAGGGAAAAAAACAATAACAAAAAAATGGATGGCACAACATGAACCAACTGTTAACGAGTGGAATGAGGTGACCATGACTATTTACAGGATGGAAAAAATTGGACATTTTTGTTAAACACTGGGAGAAGTGGGAGAAACATGCCAGAAAATCTATATCTAACTTTATTTGAAGTAACTGAGGAACTTCCTAAAGTATGAAAATGTTACCCTATCTTTTTTTCTTATGTAAAACTGTTAGATTTTTTCAGGTTAAACACTGCTACATGTTAATGTTCTCTGTTTTTTTTTTTTTTACATGTTAAAAAGAAGGAAAATATGAGCCGGAGACAACATGAAACATTTGTTATTCTTTTGCTCTCCCAATATTCTTAATTAGGGCTGATTGTATTGAGGCTAAAGAGTGTTGACTGTCTTTGTGTTTCCACTAATATGGAAAAGAATAAAAAATAAAGTAAAAAAAAAAACAAAAAACGGCAGGTTTAGTTTGGTTTAAAAATGACTCCGGTTTCGTCAGTGAAACGGACTCAGTAATGTTTAGGTAGGTTAGGTTTAGTCCCTAAAAACGACTTTGTATGGGTTAGCGTTACCGAAACATACCCGATTAGTTTGGTGTAGGATTTAAGAAGTACCCAGTTATTTTTAGGTGCATCTGCTCAGTTTGGTTTAGTCACTATTAACTAGTAGTTACTGGTTTTAATGAGGGAAAATGTGAAATATCCATTAACATAAAGAGACCTTACTGAGCGCCTCATGTATGCACACATTCATGCTGTTCACACGTTTACATTCATGTGTAAACTGACAGAAGCCTACAGACAGAAAAAGGAAAAGAAACCATTTCAGCTCAGAAAATTTAAATATATATTTTACTGCTTTTTCCTCTTGAAGAAAAGTTGTTTCGGCCGGCTGAGCGCCGTCTCTGCAGCTCATTTCCCACTGAGAATAAACGGGCCGGCGATGGAACATTTCCCATGAGTCCGTCTGTCTGTCATGGATGAAGAGGGGCTCTAAGCAGCCCCGTCCCATCTTAATCTGTTCTGCCTGCTACGCAGAGCCCCCCCCCCCCCCGCCCTCCCTCCTCAGATTGTTATAAATGCTGTTTATGGTCTTGCTATGACAACTGTGAAGGGCACGGCGAGGATTTATCACGGGATTATCTCCTCAACCAATGAATAGACGGGACGGGTTGTAAATGACCTGCAGGGTAATAAAAGGAGACGCTGCTCCTCTGGGACAATAAGAGGAGGAGGTGATGTTATTATTAATATTAATAATAACATCACACGCAGACAGATCGACTCACTTTAATTCAGCCATGTTTGTTTTGCTTTGTTGTTTATCTTTTAGTTTTTATTGATTTTAAAGAAAGTGTCTATTCATCTTTAAAGTATTTCAGGAGTTTAGATTCCAACTTCCTGTTGTTTAACTTTTTACAGCATGCTCAGAATATGGAAGGCAAGACATGCCAAAAATTATTTAAACTTAGTTGATAAAGACACCATATTAAGAAAGTGCATTATTAAATTCAAAAGATGAAAGGTGGACAAAAACAAACCAAGATATCATTTATGTACAACAAAAAATATTAAAGACTGCACCAAAAAAATGCAAGCAGCCAACATAGTTATTGAATACTAATAAAAACAATAAAGCAATAAAAAAGAGAAAACACATAAAGGCATGTCTGAAAATAGAGTTTTTTGTAAAAAACAAACACTGAGTTACAGACTTCATTGTGTCGTGGCTTATTGCTATGATCGAGAACTGGATAAAAATAAAAGCAATGATAATCTGATTTGATAGGACAGTAAATGAAGTTTATTTTTTACCTGCTAATTTCTTTGTTTTCTCTCAGTCTGAAAATGTTACAATTAATTTTACATTTTGAGACATGACATGCAGCATGCAGGTCTTTAGCTGGAGTCCGAGCAGACCTGTTCTGATCATTTCCAGCCCCATGGTTTATTCTTGGACTCGCGTGAGTAACAGTTCAAAATAATAATAATAATAATAATAATAATAATACATTTTATTTATAAGCGCCTTTCATGACACCCAAGGACACTTGACGGGGTGAAAACATGACAAATCACCATAAAAAAGCACAAACAAGAAACTAACATGGCCAAAGGAACTAAAGCGAGTATGCAATTTGGAGCGCGTAAGTTTTGAGTCGTGGTTTGAAGATATGAAGAGTCAGTATTGCGAATGTCTGTAATAATCCCTATTTATCTGACACGGGCTGTAGCACAGCTTCTGACTGAAACAAGCTGTTTTAGCTCCTCCCCCTTTTTATTCTGATTGGCTAAGACAACCACATTAGGACTATCCCCTCTCTGTGACATCACACAGATCCAAGAGCAGAAAAACTGTGAGGGTTTGGATTACACAGGGATTAGTTTGTGTACACTGAAACAAAATTAAATAAAGAAAAGCAGAATAACTCCACTTTAAAGACAGAACCCTGTCATTAAAAATTAAACGTACACTAAGGGTGAAACTAGTGTTTCTAAAAGACCAACATTATAATAGAGCTACTGACGCAGGGCAAAGGTCCCTGTGGATGAATCTCTGAGTCTGGTGGAGTATCTGACGTCTCCACAGGCTGAAAGTAGTGAAACAGTCACAGAAAATAGGTCAGGAAGACAGGGAGCCGTCTCCTGCCAAATGTCGAACATTTTAATGAGCCAAGAAAAGAGTCCCATGTTTGACTTGGTATCTGGAGCATATGGTGGCTGAAAGGCGTGGCCCCGCAGTCCCCCAATACCAACGTCCCCGAGGCCCCCGAGACCCCCGGGGTGTCAGTTTTTAGAGCTCTGCCACTACAAAGACAGCAGCTACTCACATGTGAGCCTCTCTGCTAAACTGGGTTCAAGTCCACACATGTAAACACCGACTGCTGCCAACACGGAGCGACGCTCCAGAGTCTTCATCACCTTCGTCGTCACTGCGAGGCACCCGTGAAGTAGAAGATCTTTAAACTGCTGAGTAGCTTACCTTTTTAGCACTTTTATGTTATACTGATAATCTAAACCTGCTAAATAATTGGTAAGCAAATCTTTAAAATGAAGCTGGTTGAGTTCAGCTTGTGCCCCCCTTTGGACTCCCCCCTCTGCTAGAAGAGGGGACGGCTGCTGCCAGCCTGCAGCCGTTTGTAAGCGATCTAATGAATGCGAAGGTCGAGGCTGCTTGGTAAGACTTTTAATGTGTTTCTACCTGTGAAGGTTTGGATCGTGATTACTATATCCTGTATATACCAGTCCATTTCTGTGACTGGTGACAGAACACACACACACACACACACTAATATTATCCATGTTTACGCCTTGTAAACAAAAACAAACACGTAGCCTGATAAACGCCTCGCTGTCAACATCTGTGGGTAGATGCTTGGCGCTACCTGTCACATCTGGACTGAAAACTGAAGTCAACACAAAAGTTCCTTAAAGCTGAATTCTTTCCAGCAGGGGGCGCCTTCTCTGGCTGCAGCAACACCTCGGGTCCTCTGCCCGGACCTCTGTAAACACTTTCCTGAAGTGTTTCTGGGCTCTGTCGCTTGTACCGGGTCATACTGAAATTTTATAATCTTATGGTGCTGAAACCCAAATGAAATTTCTCAGTACACCTCCATCCTCTGATGCAGCTCATAAATGTGGCTTGCTACATTAAAAAACAAAGAAACAGAGACAAAATGTGCCTGAAATATATCAGCGATCCTGTCGGACTCAAACGCAGCTCCACATTAATCCAAGCACCACCTGCAGGGTGTCCATCACATTCGCTCAGTCAGCTCTCTTTAAACTCTTACATCATTCACTGTCAGGATCAACAAAACAACTAAACTGTGAGATGTAAACGGCAGATTAAACAGACAGACTGTAAACCAGCAGCCGCAGAGAGAAACAATGCAGCCGACTCCCCCGGAGACCGCAGCCTAATCCCGCCGAACCCCCGCTTAAACCCCGCATTAAATATTTAATGAGCACAAAGAGGGAGCTGGCTGTGGAACGTGAAGGAAACAGAGACAATCCCACACAGCAGCTCACTTTAAAGAAGATGCTGCTGATGACGGCAAGTCCCGAGAGACCGAGACCACTGGCCAAACATTCACAGCCTGATGGGAGGCCGGCGCTTCAGTTACGTGAAGGCGCGGCGAGCACGATGTCAGCTCGGTCATCGAAAGGCTGCTTTTTAAAGCCGTTTTTGTCCTTTACCAAAAACTCAGTGTGATGTAGTGTGATGTAGTCTGTAGGCCGAGATGATGCCGTTTGCTTGATGCAGGTACACAAAACTGTAAATAACATTATGAAAGCTGCTGCTTTCATTTCCTCTTTGAGGCGGTTTGTGTTTGTGACGCCTTTAATCTGCTTGGACACGAAGAGCTCATTAATTAATTCTTTCCTGACAGTTTCAATCTCTGAAAATCTAAGTTACTCTGAAGCTACTGATGCCCACGACCACAGAGGACTGATTTTAGATGGAAAATTACAGGGGACATTATTTCAGCTCTGTTTGAGAGTTTTCCCTCCATAAATGAATCCTGTGTATTTACAGCAGCTTTTGTTTATCTTATACTGCTTTTTATGCAGCTTTTCATTATCTGAACTGTTTACGCTCCTGCCTCTGTCAACCCTCTTCAACAATCCTGCTTTCTTCTGATTGGCTGATATCTGGCAGCCTGCTGAGGGGCAGCACTTTGAAATGTGGGCATCTTGCCTGTAGTTGATGATCTTATAATGAAATCCATGATGAGTGGACTTCAGTTGGTGCTGAAGTCCTAAAACTAATTACCACACCATGTCTATGCACTGAAATACAAAAAAATGGCTTTGAAGTAACTCATCCACATAAGGAGTTCTGCAGACACACACTAACAGTTAAATTTAGACCGGACATTTCCACTTTAATCTCAGAATTTAAAAACACAGCCCTATTCTGTAAAAGTAGTGATAAATTTTACACATATGTATATCTTAGACATTAAAGTGAAAACAATGCAAAGAGAAAATCATGTCTGACCTGCTAAATTGGACATGAAATATAGAAATCCCTGATCTTAGTGGCATTGTGTGGATTGAATAACTGTGACAGAGAGATCTTGTAAAAGTCCCTCTTCCAAACACGATGCCCTGGCTGACTGACGGAGGTGGAGATAAATCGTCTCGGCCGCCGCCTCACAATCCTTCTTAAAAGTTAAACAGCCATAAAAGGCTGCAGGAACTCTGACCTTCACAATCTAACCGAGCAGGAAAAGCCAATGATGTGTACAAGGCCCCGCTCGGCAGATTATGATAAAATATGTCTCGGCGTCACAAAAAGATAACTGTACGTCTCCCCGTGACAGATACGAGCCCGCTATTTTAATAACAGCCCAATTTCTGCAGCACTAAAATGTTTTACTGTTGGCCATAAAGCACACAGCGTCTGACACAGGAAGTACGCGGCACTCCCGACACTTCAAAGTAAGATCAAGCACGTGGAGGTGCAGATGGTTTAAATATCACAGCATGGAAACAGACTGACTGATGTGCAGCAGTTCATTTCATGTTTTATAAAGAAATGTTTTACAGCAATAACACCTCTGTCACAGCTCAGTAATTGCCTTTCTTAACGAGCTTAAACTCACACTAATTATTCAGCCTTTAAAGAATAATTTTTTTTACCCTTTCAAATTTGTCTTCATTGTGTCTCCTTTGCAGAGGTTCAGAAAAAAATTTTTTTTTTAGTAAAATTAGAGCTCTTTGATAGAATGTTTTTCCAACTCCATTATAGATCTGATCCAGGATAACTGCGTCATCATGCTCAGTCGCCACCAAAATAAAACTCATCTGCACGTCGTCACTATGAACATGCAGCTTTTAAGAATCTGTCCTTTACCTATATATGGCCCTTCTATTCTGCACTAATTACTTGTATTAATTGCACCTGTTTGAACTTGTTACCTGTATAAACTACGCCTGTCCACACACTCAATCAATCACACTCCAACCTCTCCACCATGCCCGAGACCAAAGAGACCAAAGAGCTGTCTAAGGACTCCAGGGACAAAACTGTAGCCCTGCACAAGGCTGGGATGGGCTACAGGACAACAGGCAAGCAGCTTGGTGAGAAGGCAACAACTGTTGGCACAATTATTAGAAAATGGAAGAAACACAAGATGACTGCCAATCTTCCTCGGTCTGGGGCTCCATGTAAGAGCTCACCTCGTGGGGTAAGGATGACTCTGAGAAAGGTCAGGAATCAGCCCAGAACTCCACGGGGGGACCTGCTCAATGACCTGCAGAGAACTGGGACTCAACACACTATGCTGTCATGGATTAAAATCCTGCAGGGCACGCAATGCCCCCCTGCTCACACCAGCAAATGTCCAGGCCCGTTTGAAGTTTGCCAGTGACCATCTGGATGATCCAGAGGAAGCATGGGAGAAGGTCATGTGGTCAGATGAGACCAAAATAGAGCTTTTTGGTATCAACTCCACTCACCACGATTGGAGGAGGAAGAAGGATGAGTCCAACCCTAAGAGCACCGTCCCAACCGTGAAGCATGGGGGTGGAAACATCATACTCTGGGGTGCTTTCCTGCAAAGGGGACAGGACGACTGCACCGTATTGAAGGGAGGATGGACGGGGTCATGTATCGTGAGGTTTTAGCCAACAACCTCCTTCCCTCAGTAAGAGCACTGAAGATGGGTCGTGGCTGGGTCTTCCAGTATGACAATGACCTGAAACACAGCCAGGGCAGCTAAGGAGCGGCTCCGTAAGAAGCATTTCAAGGTCCTGGAGCGGCCTAACCAGACTCCACACCTGAACCCAACAGAACATCTTTGGAGGGAGCTGAAACTCAATGTTGCCCAGCGACAGCCCTGAAACCTGAAAGATCTGGAGAAGATCTGTGGAGGAGGAGGAGGAGGCGTCTGACCTCTGTAACTGCAGACAAAGGTTTCTGTACCAAATATTAAGCTCTGTTTTTCTACTGTATCAAATACTTTCATTTAATAATCGTATAATGTGATTTTTCTGGATCTTTTTTTAGATTCTGTCTCTCATGGTTGAAGTGTACCTATGGTAACGATTACAGAGCTCTCCATAATTTGGAGGTGGGAAAACTTGGAAGTGTATCAAAGACCTATTTTCCGCACTGTACCAGTGCCAGCACAGGGCGGACCACGAGCCACAACATCGCTTCTCATGGATTTATTGGAGAAATGAAACACTCAGAGCAGTCTGACCTTTCGCCTCACAGGAATTACTTGCAAGTATGAATCATTATGTGACACATGTGAAGCGTAACGGGCTCTCATTCATGTTAACACAGATTTAACAGATCAATAATGTCTGCACTGGGTGGATGGAGCTAAAACAAAGAAGAAGAATAAAACCCAATGCTGGGTTTTGATGCATGTTCTTTGATGTCTGTAATTGCAAATTTATTATTGTTCTGGTTTTAGGTCCAGGTAAGCCATTCACACACACACGAGATGGTGCTGTGGTCATCACTGACACCGGTTTCTAAACAGAACCGATAAAGACAATAAATAAATGAAAACGGTACAGTGCCTTTGGACCACACATGCAGGCTTACAGGGAGGAGCAAAAAGTGCCAACAACATTCTTATTGATTATTGGACTTCATTCAGGAAACCTATAACAAATGGATCTACATTAACGTACTCATCGTAACCTCGAGAAGCCTGGTTGTCCACGTGATGTGTCATAAGGAGTGGGAGCAGGAGCAACATGGTTTTATGTATTAGCTTTAGTAGTCTTACTGCTTCCTTTTGGACTCGATGAAATGGGGGGGAAGTCACAGTGTTAAGGAAGGCCTGGTCAACGCACCACATCATGAAACATCAGTCACAGTAGAAATACAGTTATTTCAGTGAACACCTGGTCCTTCAGTTACAGCAGAACCACCAGGATAAATTAAACGATACACACACACACACACACCCATCCCAGCGCTTCACCAGTGAAGCATACAGTAAATCACACCACGGCCATAATTAGCATTGCCTCCTCCAGCCTAGCTGTTTTCTATCTGTGTGTGATGCCACACAAAAGAGCGCCTTCATCCCTCTGCTCCTCCTCGGTATTAGTCAGTAGGCTTTGGTCAGCACTGTGTGATTGTCGAGAGTTGCAGTCGTAGGCACAGGTGTTGGTAGGTGCACTGCTGTCTGAAAGAAGTACATCTGGAAGAAAAGAGGGGAGAATGAGTGGCTCAGGTTGAAGGATCCCCTCTCAGTAATCCGAGTCATCACGCAGTTCACCGACCTTACAGCCCACTGCCAGCAGCGTGTGCAAAACCACTATGGTCACCACTGTAGCCACCGCCGTCACCTTGGTGTCGTCGCGGACAACGGGCCAGAAGGTGAGGACCAGGACTGAGCCTGAGATCACCATGGCAACTAGGATCAGTATCCAGCGCAGCCAATCAAATGGTATGATCCACAAAACCTGGAGATGAGAGGGTTAACTTTTATTCAGCGGTGTTTCTGCTGGTTTTGGTCAACTGTGGTGACCTGCCAATCACAGCACAGCTGCCAATCAAAGGCTTGATTCAAACACCTTCAGAGACAAAATGAGAGCGCTGGCTTCATCAAATGATGTCATTCTGTCATTCAGACATAGAACATCTACATGTTTCAGATATACTCACTACATGGGACAGAACAAGCCTCAGTACTCGTGCAATAAGATGTACCAGAGGTGAGCCTCGACATTACAGCACGTGATGGATAACGCATGACATCAGAGGTTTCCAAGTGTAATTAAAACGCGAGTTACATTTTACATGTGCATGAAATAAACCAGGGTACTTACGCGGCTTATTAAACCCGTAAATGCCACAGGTGATAAATGGAAACATCGTGGATGTACTCACAGAGGTGGGGATATAGATAAACAGCGAGTAGCCGTAGACACAGACAGTCTCCAGGAAAGAATAGCCTCCAGTCTGCCTCTCAGCCCCTTGTCTCCAGGTCAAAAACCCCCACAACCCGATCGGCACCAGCCAGGCGTACATGAAGATCACTACTGCAGCAATCGTCACTGAGAGCAAAGAAAGAAGACGAGATCATGCAGATCCAGCGTGCTACAGTGACAAACTGAGAGAGTGGGCGACTAACCTTTATGAAACTGCGGTCTGTAGTGGAAGGAGGGGTTCCCCATCTCACTGAGGAAGGTGGACAGGTTCCCGCTGATCGCTACAGAGAACACCAGCGTGACACAAATCCAGAAGGGACCTACGCAAACGCACATTTATATGAGCTTGAATGAGGACTCCCCCAGAGGGCATTCGTTTTCTTGTTTACAATCAAACTTACTAAGCAGCGTAAATTAGCATGAGACTGCATCACAAAAGCGCAGCTGCTAACAATGCACCAATTTATGAGCAGCCAGTTAATTTAAACAAATTACTGAGCTAGAGCAAATCAGCAGGTCTTAAATCCCTGAGCAGGAAGCTAATCGTGAACTACCCAAAATAACACGGTGTGATTAGATTTGTGTCTGGAAACAGCGTCCGATCAATGAGAGGTAACCGAGGGCACATCGATACATTCTGCAAAGTCTTCTGTTAGAAATCGATGGCGTGGATCCTTGGAAGTGACGAGCAGAGCAAGAACTGAAAACATGCGATCAGGTTCAATGTGCAGATATTTATTCAAGTCAAAGGAAATAATCGTACTCACAGCCACCTATGGGTTACACGCAGTTAAATGCACCTGACACCTGAATGATGTGTTTGAGTCACATGAATTATATTCAGTGAGATGATAACGAGATCCTGCACCTGAGGGGGGAAAAAGCAGACTAAAGTTTCGATGAAGACCGATTTGTGACGGGGAGAGCTGTGTGTGTGTGCGCCGCCGAGCAAAGACACACAGAGGCTTTTGTGCAGCTTTTATTGCAGGTCGGCCTCCGTGCAGAAACATGAATGAATGTCTGAAAAACTGCAACCTGCTCAGCTCACTGCTTAAAATAACCTGGCTACATTTAATACACCCATTGTGCCTCGTAGTGGGAAATGACTCTCTTCCTGCTCCTGCATTAAGAACACTGTGCGGCTCAGCTCTAAACGTTTGCAGCAAGTTGTCACAAACAGGAAATCTTGTTTGTATAATTCATTGAAATGTTCTCCTTCCCAAATTTTGGGAAAGAAATGCCTATTATTACATGTTATTACATATGCAGTGATGCCTACGCCTACAGTTTTACTTTACACTTTAGTTTGTTTATAAAGGGGTTTGCCTTGTTGCAAACCAATAGTAAATCTGACCCTTAATGACTCGTCTTCAGGGATAGGCGAGCCTGGGCCTTTAGAGAAGTCAGAAATAAAGAACTGTCCTCAGTTTGGACATCTTTTCTGCTTTGGACACATACTGTCTCAGCCAGAGTACCTGCGATGTATTTCTCAGGGGAAATAAAGTGTTTTTAGCAGTTATTAACATTCTAACCTATTTCTCAATGACCTTACCTGTTTTACGGTAAAATAATTTTTACCACTGGCGTGAACAGTAAATGCGTCAGTTTCTGCTTACCATACAGATCTGGGTTACTCCTAAGGTAGTGCTTGATGAAGTTTCTTCCCGGCAGTGGCATCACTGACCCCTTAACTCTGTCCAGCACCTGCATCACGACAGGGTCAAACAGAAGAACAATGTAACCGAAAACTGACATATTAGAACCATGGCTGCCAAGAGTTCACCTGCAGGCAGGGTGTGGCTGACAGGTGTCAGATCATACCTGCACTGTGTCCACATTGAAGAAAGACTGATAGTACTCAAAGGTCCAGAAGCCACCACTTGGTTTCTGCCCTCCTAACAGCTGGAAGCACAGACATCCATCAGTTCATGGCCACTCAAATCAAAGACGCGAGCTTTTTTTTAGTCCACACAATGTTTTTACCTCTGAACTCTCTTCCTGACCCTCCTCGTCCTCTGATAGGTCTAGCTTCACGTCTTCTCCTGCTGATGCTGTGGCGCTGGGGGCGTTTGAGGCCGACATGCTGAGTGTGGAGGCCCCGGGGTCTGCAGACAGCAGCTCTGCTGCTTCCTCAAACTCTACAGACACACAGGGGTAAAAGGCAGCTGGTCAATGCTATTCTGAAGAGAGTCAATCCCCGTGTAACGAGCACTTTTACAAACTGGTACTGAAAGAGCCATCTTGCTCTCTGTTGGTAGTTTCCTAATTCAAGTCCCTGAACTGGACCTATTCACTATGTTTGTGCTGTTGTTACCTTTATAAAGCATTTTTATTGAATTATCTGACAAATAAAACAGCTTACTGTACGGCCCAGACCATTCAAGAAGTTACTCTGTTACTTAACACCGAGTAGCAGATGTGTGTGTCTGTCTTGGGGCACTGTCATACTGGAAGAGCCACTCCCATCCACATAGTAATTTTAATCACTCAATAAAGGTGATTATTAGAACATGTCTGTGCTGATTTGCAGTGACCCCCCCCCCACCCCCCCTCTAAGTGGACCCAAAACATGTCAGCAAAATCCTCCCATTACAAACAGCTCAGATTTTTCCTTTAATCACCGATCTGTAGGTGTCACCACTGAGGCTGTGAACACCGAAACTTTGGGCTGTACAACAGGATATGAAAAGGGTTCCTTCACCATCGCTGCTGCATGCTCAGCACCTGTATCAGTGTTCTAAATGTTAACACGGGCCACAGTCTCTGTTCTGACCTTTTAAAGTCAGCTGCAAACTGCTTCCATACCTCACTTCACTCCATTCAAGGGCATACACAGTGTGCCAGTCTGCCTCACAGAGATTTAAGTTTTACAACACAAACTTTATTGAACAAAATTAGAACACACACAGTTAGAGAAGTTACTTTCACATCATAAAGGTATTTTGCAGCCATGCTACCACACCATTTAGTAGGCCACAGAAAAGACTTCCAGTTTATACCATGTTAAATTCTATACGCTACAAAGCAACAGGATATCCAACTGCATCCACTCACATTATGCAGAACGCAAGCCAGCAACATTATCTGGCAAATCTGACCCATAAGCCTCTGTGGCAACATCACATGTAGGAGGAGGAAAGTAGGGCTGGGCCATATCATATCATTCACAATAATACCGGTAAAAAAAAAAACTTGCCCGGGAAAATAAATTATATCAAGATATGCTAATTTCATAGTGTAAATACGTCACCCCACCACTCAGCGGATTATGTTCACGTGGGCCATGCAGTGTTGCCAATCTAGTTACTTTGTTGCTAATACTAGAGACAAATGTAGCTAGTTTTTCCTGTGACGTCAGAGAGTTCTGGAATCCTGGAATCCTCCGCTCTCGCCGTGTTT
>JAVDPK010003116.1:70203-84316 GCA_034780415.1 Cichlasoma orientale | reverse complement strand
TCAGAGCATGGAGGAGATTCCAGGAGACAGGCAGGTACTCTAGGAGAGCTGGACAGGGCCGTAGAAGCTCCTTAACCCATCAGCAGGACCAGGATCTGCTCCTTTGTGCAGGAGGAACAGGATGAGCTCTGCTGCATCATTTTTTCACTTTTTGGGGTGTCTTTGAATTCAGCCTCTGTAGGTTGATAATCTTAACCTCCATCAAATGATGTAGCATCCTTTTGTTCCCAACACATTACCCACCCCGGTGTAGATATCCAGCATGGACCCCCCCCCCCCCCCCGAGATCTTTGTGTTTTCAGAGTGTTCCTTTAATTTTTGAGCAGTGTGATTATTTGTGATTAGCATCAGAGCTGGAGCACGTCATCACACCCTGCTTATTCAACACTTGAAATAATGTTCTGTCAGCATTAGCAGCAGTTTATTCTGGACTTCATGGTAAATGGGAATCTTCAGTGCCCATCAGGACCATGAAAACAAACCCAGCTGAACCTGAAATGGACTCCATGCAGGAAGGACAAATGAGCCATCAACAGTAAAACCTGCAGACGGAAGCAGAAGTGTGTGACACTTTATACCTGGTATTTATTTTGTTAACAAACTGATCTGTTTTGTGCCGATTTTGTTATTTATCATCTAAATGTGATTTTACATTTTTGAAACCATTTTTATTTCTTTTATCAGTTTAAAAGTATTTGTTTACATGGATGTTGGTAGCACAAATTGCACAAAAGAGGTTTACTAATAAAGTCTTATTGGTTTAAAAGTTGATGTCTGTGGGGAATAAATAGAAATCAATAAATGTCTAGTAAACTCATATGTTTGTTCTATTCCTTTAGTCCTGTGGGGGCCATCTTTCCCTGCACCTCCACCTCCTGCATTCACATGATTATTGTTGTTTTTTGCGTTTATCCTCGTTAAATGTCATTTGTTTGACTTGTGTGTGGTCACAGAGCTCAGGAGGATGGAGGTGGTGGTGGCAGGGGTGCTCAGAAACTGACATTTTTATGGTAACAGTCACCGTCTCTTGGCAACACACTCTAAGACCTATACGCATTGAAGGAGCACAATTGTGTTTGGCACCAGGAAAGTGTTAACTGGCTAATCCCTTACGGCCGCCCAGACGCCGCCTGCTGCTAATTCACCGCTCCTCACAAACTGTCCAGTGTTTACACACCAGAGCTGGGTCGCTGCGGGGGGAGGAAAAGCTCTTCACGTGGGCCGTCCACCGCCGGCTCCCGGCGATTAAACGGAAGCCCCGAAGACCAAAGATTCACCTGCAACATCCACACGAGTTACTTCCAGGATTTCACAATAAATGACCCTTTACAAACTCTGATATTTATACACATTAATTTACTGTGAAGTTTGAATTTAAACTTTGAGTTCTGTTGCTGTTCCTTGTACTGAGTAATGTCCCCCCCCCCCCCCCTTAATGGCACGTACCTGCCCGTGAGTTTTATCTGTCTTCATATGAACATGTAATGATTCCATATACATGAACAATGTCTTCCTTTAAAGGGCAAAAATCCCCAATTTGGATGGGGGGGGGGGGGGGGTCGTGGTGACGTCGCAAAATGTGAAATGTAAAAAAAAAACCCAAAAAAACTTTTTTTTTTTCTTTCTGTGGGAATAAACGATTCCTCCAGCATCGACCCTCCAGTCTGCAAGTGTATAAGTTTTCACTTTTTAAAGGTTGGTGGATGTTCATGGATTTGAGTCAGTACCAGTAAGACTGGACCAAGGAATCATTTGAAGGACACAAATTAAGGATAGGATTTTGTCTCCGGGATCACGATAAATAAATACATGAATAAATAAAAATAAAAATGAATCAGATTTGACAGATTTGCTCCGGTTTCCTCTCAAAGACATGCAGTTAGTGGGGTTAGGTTAATCTGTGATGCTAAATTGCCCATAGGTGTGAATGGTGGTCTGTCTCTCTGTAACAGGATGCCGACCTGTTCAGGGTGTACCCTGCCTCTCGCTCTGCGGCAGCTGGGATCGCCTCGAGCCCCCCGCGACCCTGAATTGGGGATGACTAAGAAGGAAGCCCCTCCTTCAGAAACGACACCTTTATCCTCGACTGAAATTTGCAGCTGCCCACATAGACGTGCCAAATACCCGCTGGAGAAAAGGGTCAGACTGAGCTTTTTAGCTCAGAGGTACATTTGGAGGAGCAAAGGTGAGGCTTTCAAACCTAAGGATGCTCCACCGTTAAGCATGATGGTGGTAGCGTCGTGCTCTGGACTTCCTTCATAATCTTCGACCTCAAATCAACAGCTAGATGGCTGCACTGGATGTTGTAACAGGACACTGAACTCAAACACATCCAGACTGGGTTGGAATGGATAAATATCAGTTCGGGTGTTTGTTTTCTTTTTTGGTGACAGCACAACTTTGAAAGTAATTACTTAATTAGGAGGGTATATGTTGAGTCAGCACTTTGTATAACGTAGGTAATAAATAGTTTCACCATCAAACCCTCCGCTCTCCAAATGAGGACTTTTTTACTCTTTAACAGTTTTTGTGGACCTGAGTCGGTGCGAATGAGACCAGATGAGAAAAATAAAGGTCGGAAGTTGTGACTCTGACTCTTGTGTGTGGTCACCCAGCTCAGGAGGATGGAGGTGGAAAACATGAGCTTTTTACACTTTATTTGTATTATTATTTAATAGGATAATTATTTTAAATTAATAATCAATTAAAAATAATAGAAATAAAGTTACTGATTGCATTATTTGGGTGGTTTTAGGAATTAAAAACGTCCATGTCAGGTTTAGGAAAAGGTCATAGTTCAGGTTAAAATAAAATGGTTGCTACTTCCTTAACAGCTCTGGTTTCTTGGTTGCCATGGTGACATCCCTGTTTTTTCTGGGAAAAACACAAAATATACGAAAGGCATTCCTACAAAGTTGTGCTGCTTGTATTTGTGCCTATTTCACGTGAGACCGGGCTCGGGATAAATTCGTTTTTAATCAGACACATAAATATACATTTATATATATACATGCATACATAAAATAAATGTTTATTTTAATAAGGGTCAAACTGAATCAGCTCTAAATGGAAATGAGTGCCTGAGGATTTCCTTATGCACTTTTCCAGCTCTACTTTTTTATTCTTGGATTCTACTAAAGTAACTCTGCATCACCCTCGTCTCACGCTGGGCCGCGGTGCAGCTTATTTCAGCCAGAGGCTGGCATGCCGAGGTATCAGCTGATGGTGCCTCGCTTGGTTAATAAGCTGCATCTAATTCTTGATTTGTCCGTTAGTCCAATTAACTGCACAGCAGCCATATTATTGGTCAGATAATTGCATTAAAAAGGCTGCAACAGCACAAACACAGTTTATCAGGCCCTTTTTCTTCCAGTTAGGACTGCTTTAAAGCTGAAGGTGATGGAAGCTACAGGCAGTGAAATAAAAGGTTAAATGCAGCAGTTTTAATCGTAAGATAAAGTAATGGATGAAATGAGTGGGGAGCGATGTGGAAATACTCGTAGTGACAGTCAGACTCACTCCGGCCTCGGAGCAGCCGGAATCTGATCCCAGAAACTTGTCCATGCTTTAAAGCTTCGGAGGATTCCTGAAATATCTGAACTACAGTCACATGTAACATGTTTGTGTGTGAGTGGATTAATGGCAGATTACAGCGTAGCTCAGATTACACCCTGACAATTACTATATTAACGGGGCTTCTTCTTCTCGATTTACAGTCATGACGTGTTGAGGAAATCCTCACAAGTGTCAAATAATTAGAAACTAAATTCTTCATGAGATCAGCGTCTGAATCTCAGTTTGACTCTGATCTCTGCTGATTTCCCGGGAGTGTTTTTACCGCGTCACAACGTTTTCGTCCAAGATTTCTCCTCATCTGAATTCATTAAAAAGATAAATAATAATATCAATAAATCTGACACTCGCCCCGTCAGGTCCTCAGCATCTGCTCTTATCGTGCCGCTCATTAGAAAATGATCTGAATGCAGAAGGAGAATAAGGCCTTACTTTGAGGAGAACTGAAAGTTGAACAGAAACGATCAGTGAACCATGTTAAAGTTGAGGTGTGAGTCGAGCTCATCAAGGACGCTGTCAGAGTCTGACATCATCTCGACTTAGCAACATTTTTCACGTTTAGACAAAAGCTTTGATTTAAAGGTTTCTTACACTAAAATCTGTGAACTGCAAATATGAATAAAACATTTAACAAAGCGAGATGCTGCTCCTGCTGCCACGTTTTTTATCATTAGGTCAACACGTTTTTAAGGTCACTGAACTCAATTAAAGAACATGTTTATTTGTATTTATTATTACATAATTGACTAAAATAATAAATATAATTTATGTTGTTGTCGTCTCACTGAAAAGATTAAAAAATATGAATGAATTTGATGTCGCAGTGTTTTTGTGGGCACACACAATAAAAACATTTGAAGCTCCATCATAATCAGATTTACTCCTTTAATAAAACTGTAATAAAGCATTTTAGAGACATTAAACTTTGAAATGTTTGTGCAAAGATTTTGATTTATTAAGATTATTCACACTCATTGGTTTGATATATATTTTTATGATTTAGCATTTAAAATGAGAACATCACTGCTGAACTGCGTGTGTGTGTGACTACGTTAAATTTGACCACATTAAATAAAAGCTGAACGTTCCTCTGATTTAAACAAAGCCTGAATATGAACTCTGATTTTATTGACCTGCTCACAGAAAAACAGCTGACGACGTAAATTTAAACACGAAGTCTGTTCCAGCCTAAAAAGCTCATTTAAAGCCGTAGACGGAGGTTGGGTTTGTTCTCTGAGGCCTCGGGGCTGCGTACGCCCCCTGTGACGACCACAGGCCTGCAGTTTACCTGCGCAGGTATTACAGAATGGGAAAATGAACAGACTGCAGTCTGCCTGAAATAAATAAATGCAGCAATTCGACCATCACTAAATAACCTGTTCAGAGCTGAGGCAGATTTTCGAACCACATTTCAGGCTGCAAGAGAAATAAATGTAAACATTCTGCAGCTGCAGGAAAGAAATTCACTTTTCCTGCATCTTTAATCTTTTTAACTGTGTGTGTGAAGCAGCTTATTATTCTTAATGAACCAAAATGAATGCAGCCCAGCCTCACAGCACTGAGAGAAACGGAAACTTTTTTTTCATGACGATTTCACGGCTGAAATATGTTTCCCACTGAAAAAAATTCTTACAAATTAAAAAGTGACATTTTTACCGAAGAACACGGCCGAATGTTTTACCAACAGGCTGCACGCCCGGCTGCCGGGACAGCAGCTCAAACCGGTCCGTGAAATGAAACTGGAAGGATTCTGTAAATGAAATCTGTAGCTCTGACACTTGTTTCAACCTTCGATTTAAAAACAGCAGGTTCGAGGATAAATTTAAGAATGTAGAGAACACATAAATCATATAACAACTCAAAATGCTGCAGAAAAAGAAAAGAGAAGGAAAAATGCACTTAGGCTGGATTTGTGTGTCTTTGCCCGCGAAGGTTTCTTTAATAGATCTGGATGAGCAGACACAGCGAAGGGAATAAAAAGCCCATTAGTCATGTTCATGCTTTCAATGCCCCCAAAATGAACTTAATCATAAAAAAGACCAAATTAAAAAAAGGTACATACACTGGATTATTTTCAGTTCACACAGGAGGAGCATGCAGCAGTACAAATACACAAACAGCAAAGCTTTAAAGGAAACCAGCACGACCAATAAAAACATCTACTTTTTAAAAAGTGCATCAGATCCTTGCTCTCAGGTCTCCTGTGGGTTTCCTCTTTAAACTGTGACATAAATATATGCTTTAAAGTCTCATCTCTGCAATTGTTCATATCGATTATCACAAAATAAACTCAGTTTAGAGAGGAGGAAACAGAGGGGACATATTTGGTTCATCACAGGCTGCAGATTTTCCTCTGAGGTTCAATAAAAGGGAGGAAAAACTTTTAGAGATGGGATCAAATTCACCTCCTTTTAGGTTCACTTTTATTTTGGGGGCTCAAGCAGAGCTGCTGAAGAGAAAGAAACTCTTCATTAATCTGAGTCTGAGAACAAAAGGCTGCAAACACAAAAGATCCGGATCGTTTGTCTCTGCAGGATCCACCAAACTCAGTCCGTGAAGGAGCAAGTTTCTGACATCAGTGGAAAACTGATTTGATCGTTTGGATGATTTTTCTGGAGGTCAGAGGTCAGCCTGCTGTTTCTTCTGTTTGCCTAAAACCATGAATGAAGCGAATCTTCCGCTGCGTTGGAGTTTGTAAGCAGTTTATAAAAGTTTCCCGTCAGTGCACTGTCACCGCAGACTGCAGCGCTGCGGAGGCCGCGGAGGGCAGCGCTTCTCCGGGCGCGGCCGGGCTGCTTTGGCCGGTGGCTGTCTGCGGGGAGGTGGGGCTCAGAGACTGGGGCGAGTTCGCGAGGAAAGCCGGGATGTGCGCGGGCAGCCCCGGCAAACCAGGCACCGAGGCTGGCGAGGGTTTGATCGGGACCGGGATGGCGGGTAGAGTTTGCCCGCCGTGACAGATAGACTTCAGCGGCATACCGTAGGCCGAGTAGTCGCTGGCGGCCATGGAGATGGGGGCCGCTGTGTCCATCATCCCGGAGCTGTACATGTGCGGCCAGGCCGGGGTCAGCTGGTTGTGCAGCGGGTACCCGGGGGCGGAGAAGGCCGCCAGCCCGCCGGGCATCTTGTACTCTCTGGCGATGATGTTCTCGATAGCAAACGGGTGTTTGAAGCCGGACGGCTGAGACACGGAGCTCAGGTTGTATCCGGCCGGCATTTGCGGGAGGTGGGCGGCGGCGTGCAGCGCGCTCAGCCGCAGCTTGGCCTGCTGCTGCAGGTAGTGCGCGGCGTCCTGGGGCTTGCTGGCGGCCAGCGGGTCCGCGGCCTGCATACTGCCCACCTTGAAGCGCTTCCTGCGCCGCAGAAAGCTCCCGTTCTCAAACATGTCGCCGCAGTTGGGGTGCAGAGCCCAGAAGCTGCCCTTACCGGGCTGGTCCGGTCTGCGAGGGATCTTGATAAAGCAGTCGTTGAAAGAGAGGTTGTGGCGCAGGGAGTTCTGCCACCGCTGCGTGTTCTCACGGTAGTACGGGAACCGGTCCATGATGAACTTGTAAATCTCGCTGAGCGGGAGCATCTTCTCCGGGCAGCTCTGGATGGCCATGGCCGTCAGGGAAATGTAGGAGTACGGAGGCTTCTGGTCGCTGTATGTGTTCCTCCCCGGGCGAGGCATTTTCCCGCTGAGCCGGACCCGACCGAGCCGGGCCGGGATCACTTCAGTCTCAGTCTGCAGGCGACAGAAATCCTCAACTTGCTTTGCTTTTACAAACTTTCTCCAAACTCTTCACAGCAGCTTCACCCACGAAAGGAAGCTCGCCGGGTGTTTTGGACGCATGCTCCTGATTTTTACGCACGCAGCTGGAACCGAAACTTTGGGGAAAGTTGAAGCAGCAGCTGATGGTGCTCCTCTTCTCCCTGCCTGGGTGGCAGGTGCAGCGCGGTGTCCGTCCTCCTCCTGCCCGCCGCTGAACTGCGTTAAGCGGCTGCTGCTGCCTCTTCCATGTCCCTCTCAGATCTGTCCCGTGCGCGGTGACAGGAGCAGAAAAGACCCCCGGAGAGGAGCTTCATTAATGGGCCACTTCTTCGCCATCACATGATCACAGCCAAGAGGAGGAGGAGGAGGGAGGAAGGAGGGGGCGCGGGGGCACATTGTGGTGTCATTTGTACGTATTTACATGGTGAGCCAGCACGAGCCATTCTCATTTGAAGCTGCGGCGGCAAAAAGAGCCGAGGAAAGGAGCCCGAGTGCCGGGGATGTGCGCGCAGGAGCCGCGCTGCGCCGTGCGGAGGTACGCTGGCAGCAGCTTACGCGCAGCGTGTGATCGTGTGTGTGTGTGTGTGTTTGTGGTTCGAGGCCTCTCACCAATTTGCAGTGACAAATAGCGCCGCTGAGAGCTGCCGTGTGAGCGCCTTCATTCGTTTTCTTTATTTCTGTTCACAGCGCCGATTTGAAGCCAGCGCTCAGTCACATGAGGTGGAGCTGATGAAGATGAGGGAGAGGACAACCTTCAATAAACTCTTATTTTTGCGCGTGCCCCTTCATAATTTACGGGAACTTAAATCTCTGAATTTAAGGTAATTTACTCGAAATTCAAACATATTTTCACAGCTCTACGGGGAACTGACGATCCCTAAAAATAAGTAATTGTTTTATAATTTCGCTTTTTTAAAATAAAAATTTAAAAGAAGAATTTGCCTCACATTTCTGGCCAAACATCCTTTATTGTTTCTCTAAAATAAAAAGAGGAGGACGTTTTTACGGAAAAAGCTTTGAGACTTTTTTTGAAGGTTTGAAGCTCTTCATCATTTTTACTCCATTTTAATCTGATTTGATCTGTTTTCAGCGAACTTGCTATGAGAAAAATCTGTGACATGAATTTTTATACATGTAAAAATATCATTATTAATTAGGATGATTTTTTCATGTAAAAATGAGCGGACAGATTTAAAGTAAATAATCTAGCAGGTAGAACCATATTTCCTTATTATATTATTATTATTATTATTATTATTATTATTATTATTATTATTATTATTATTGCTAAATATAAAATTGTTTTTAATGTATTAATTCGTCAGATTTTTATTCTGAGATTGAAAATATTCTCATGTGTGAGAATTACTGATTACGAGTTCAGACTGATTTTACGATCAGTGATCAATAAACATTAAAGTTGCTTTTTTTTAATCAATCATTTTAAAAAAGCTGCCGCATTAAATATTTTTTGTTCTTTATGATTCGGTCATTTATTATTAATTAAAATTAGTTTTCATGTCTATTATTTTATTTTTGTTCTTGATGGATTGACGGCAGCGGGGGGGGGGGGGGGGGAACCAAAAAAAGCTACTTTTCTGACCTTTGACCTGAGCTGAGCTGTGAGAGGCTTTGAAACTGGTGTGTTTTTATTATTGTTTCCTGTTATTATTTATTCCAGCTTGTTGGAGTTGTTACAGCATCTGTTTTTAATCATTCGTGTGATTGATTTTCGTTTTGTACATATTTTAAGTCACAATTATAGATTTAGTTTATTATTGAATTTATTGATGTTTCAGGTTGTGGGTTTCATTTTTTCTGGCAGCTCAAAATACAAAGTAATAAAACTATTTTTAGCATTTAGTTTTCAAAACAAAAAATAAAATAATTTTAATAAGTTCTATTTTATTTTAGTCTGTCATTTATAATTTATTGATAATGTTCAGCATGCAGCTGCAGCATTTATGGTCAGTGTGATACTGTCTCTGCCTCCTTTGTAGGCTTTATTTTAAACCCTTTGATCACTATTTTTATTTGATGAAATATTAAATTATATTAAATTATATTAAATTTAATTATATTAAATTGTTTTAATTCTTATTTGGTTTAAAATGTTTTGGGAAAATCACTTGATTATTTTTTATTGTAAGTTTGTAAAAAAAATCATTCAATTAACTTATAAAATAATAATTACATATTAAATACAAGAACTATGACTTACATAGTCTTATAAAATGATCGATAATATTGACGAATGAATCAGTTTATATTCCATCAGCAGCAGTGATTTATTTAATTTAAATGAGAGCCAATATACATTTTAAAGTGTCTCAGTTAACCTGCTGAAGCTTTCTGATTGGTTGCTCAGAAGCTAATCAGAGCTGTGATCCCAATTATTATAATTAATCCTAGTTATGCAAAATGCTTATTAAAACAATTTACAGCTAAAACATGCTTATAATAAAGGGCAGAACTTCCATGTGTTCTGTGTGCTATTCATTAATTCATGTATTGATCACATTACCACGTGCAGCCGTGAGCTTTTAAGTGTTGGTCTGACATAGATAAATAAAACTGAATTGAATTAAACATCGGCTCTTCTATTATTTCCACTGATATCATTTACATGTTTATAATGCAGACAAATCCAGGCTTTAATAGCAGCTCGGTAATAATGATGAAAATGATCAGCAGGTACAAATATCCAGCCGGCTGTCAGTTAATTAGCAACAGGAGGTTTCTTATCAGCGGGTCTGATAACCGATCAAACTGGAGCTGAAAGCAGCCGAGGAGGAAGACGAGGAACACCTCGAACTGTGTTTGGCTCTCACGCCAATGTTTCATCTCCACAGAGTCCACTGAGACACCCATGTTCAGGTTTAGGCTGTGGGTTCAGCTGTGGGTTAGGCTCAGGTTTAGGCTGTGGGTTAGCGTCCCAGGAGTGCCTGATGTTATGAGGTTCTCACAAAGTCAGAAACACAAACGTGTGTAAGAGGATTCAAAATGCAGAGCAGGAGCGGCGGCACTTAAACACGCTCCTCATCATCTACTGACACTTCAGCTGCACTCAGGAAATAAGCCAGACCCCCCCCCCCCCCCACGCACACACAGATATCCTTGTGAGGCCCTCATTGACGTAATGCATTTTTGTGACACTAACCCTAAAATCAGAACACGATCGTAAACTGGACCCAAAGCCCGTCTGAGCCCACAAACAGCCCTTTGAATCTTTGTCTGGCGCTCCCATCAGGACGCTTCCTCAAATCCATATCTATACTTTCAGAGCTGTCTGACTGTTCCCACGTGCCCCATCCTTCCCAATAAAGGTACAAATAACTGTCCTCTGTTTGCTCAAATGCCCCCACTAACCAAACAAATCACTCGTTCATAGGCGTCCCCACTTTGCGATGGCCCAAACGAATATTTCAGCATGTTTGCAGCTCTGCGATGGAACCTCAGTATCCTCACCTGAAAGACAGAAACTCTTTGATGATTTCTTTCTTTAAACATTCGTGGACAAACAGGAAGAGAAAGTAAAAACGTGTTTGGCTTGTTGTTTTTCCATCACGCTGACACTCATTAACCTGAACCCGCGCTTCTCCTCTAAATGTTCCTCATACAGGCGCCAATTTGTGACGGATTAATGACGACCCTCCCACCTCCGCACATTTGCCAGGCCCTTATTATGAAATGAATGGATGGGTGCCACTGAACGTGTCATAGCTGTTACCGCCCAGCATGCCACCTCCTCCCCCACCGTCCTCCAACCCCCAGTCGGAGCTGGTGGCCTCCATTAGAGCTACTGATTTATCAGGAGGAGGACACCATTCAAAACAATGTAAATCACTCAATTACAGTGTTTGGGCACAGCGGCGTGGGGGTGGCTGTGTGTGGGGACTAAAGCTGTCCCACTGTTACTACAGACAGTGAACTCACCACAGGGGAAGTGAACTCACAAACTAAAACTATGAAACTGTTAAAATGTGAAGGCCAAAGTCCACCTGAGCCTGGTTTGGAGACCGAGGTCGCTGGTTCAGTTCCCAGCTCTCTCACGCCTGAGTGGCTCTTTGCCTTCGGGAGGCGATCACTTCAATTAAACCGCTGATTAAGCAGATTGGAGGCTGATTAGTGAACGAGCAGCAGCCTTAAGGAGAGTTGCTGCTAATTAGCGAGCCGATTAGCGTGTGAAGAGCAGCGAATGGGGCGTCGGCGCTCATTAAGAGCCACGCTGACAGACTATTACTCCATCACGCTGGCGAAACGCCGCCTCATCACAGCGGAGATGAAATCCACAAAGGCTCCTTCTTTCAAGCTGGAGACAATCTGAAGGAGTTACCCTGGACTTTTATTATCATCGATTATTATCAGCTCGCGTTTCATTTTTGAGTCCTTCCTGCAGAAGCTGGACTGGGCCCATTTACCCTGAAACAACAACTCAGTACTGAGAACTTCAGGTAATGAGCAAGATTTCAAAAGTTTACTCATTTTCACACTTGAACCTAAATTCAGTTTGATATGAAAGTTCCTGAAGTTTAGCTTTGCTGAGCAGAGGTGCCAGTTTTAACTCACCTGTTGCCAGGTAACTTATAAACTTATAAATAAAGCCTATGCCTTTATGGTCAAGTTCCTGTGGGAATGTACCAAGTGTGATATGGAGGGGGAGTTTCACTTGATGTTTGTTTCTGTTGTTGATATTATACCACATATTAATAAAGATTTATTTTAAATGTCAGAACAAACGCAAAACCCCCAAAAAGACAACGAGCACAAAACAGCAGCACCAAAATCAAATCAGACAAACTGGCCCCTGAGAGGTGCACAAGAACTGCAAAAAGGCCAAACATGACTATAAAGGATGGTAACAGCAGTCCCACCACAGCAGCTGATATTCTCTCACACAGGGAGCATTGTTAAAGTTGTTTTATCCTTCCCACAGCTGCTGCACCTCTGCAACCCGCTCTGAAGCCCACCTCCGCTCCAGCACCACCTTTTCATGCTGTTCTGTCTGCTGTCGCCGATGCCCGCTCCGTTTACGAGGTTGCGCTGCTTCCAGGTTTCTAGAAGGACGGCGAGTTCCCAGAACTGAGTCGTACAGCGAAATGACTGCAGGTCATCCATGTTCCTCTGACCCACGTGTTCATGGCACAAATGACTGATAAGAAATGCAAACTAAGTACTAATGAAAAAATATGAGATGCTGGATCAGACAAATGAGATCAAACTTTGATTAAAAAAAATGAGATATTGGGAATGACGAACATTTGGAAAGGTCTGAGTTTGATTTGTTGTTTCAGTATTTTTTCCTTTTACCAAAAGTCGTTGGAGGGCTGCTTTGTTAGCTTGTTTGCTGTTTGTGGTCATTTTTCTTTAACAAAAACCAAACAAAAGTATATATATTTTTAAAAAGTATGTTTTCTTTTCCTTTCAGTGGCAGAAATGAGCTTTCATACATCCTCTTACCAACATATACAGAAAGTTTCCACCATCTGCTGAAGATCATGTGATAGAAGGAAAATCTCCACAGAAATCATGAAATAAATATGGTGTTTGTGAAGCTGTGGGATTAGTGTGGATGTACTGATGTGGCAGCTATTATTTTCAGCGTCTTCCTCCTCTGAACTCGTGAAGTGCTCCCTGCTCGGCCCTGTTACCTGATTAGCTTCTTCATAAATGCAGCCAATTGCGTTAACATGCATGAATATTGGCAGCCACCTCGTCACTCGGGATAACGCTCCCTAACATTTTGTCCAGGCCTAATTATTCCATTTGCTTGGACCTGGGTGCCATTTAGATGCAAGGTAATTCAGCGTGGTATAACTCAATTAAATTTCTCCTGACTGGGATTTATGGAACATCAATAGCTCCTCTGTGGGACCAATGGGAACGCTCCCTATTTATCCCCAAGTCCTCCTGATGCTGCATTTCTGCAGCTCAATTAAATGCAGGAGCGATGAGGATGTTTCTGCTGTCTGTAATGAGGAAAGGCTGGATTTCAGAGCGGTGGTGTATTAGCGGGAGCTCAGCAGTCATTACCTCTGAAATTAAATTTTACATATGGCAGAAACTAGTTGTACAGATCTTTGCACCTTCCACTAAAATCAAAGTCTGCTGGTTATGTTACAGACACTAACGCACCTTCCACATTCAACAAAAACCAACACCCACAAACATCTGGAAAGTACTTCAGAGTAAATCCAGAGCTGAAGCACCTCAAACCTGCACTCTCTCATGTCCAGCAGGGGGCGACCTGTCTGGATGTAAAAAGAAGAAAATGAGCTTCCTGCTGGTGAGTATAAACTCCCAGGTCTGGTTTAACGTGTTAGTGAGTAACACATCATGTTCATTTTGGAAGTTACGGTCTCCAAAAGAATCAAAATGAGTGGGGTATGCTTTTGGGTGGGGCTATCTTCTGATTGACAAGTCATTACTATATGAGAACTCATGATTTCGAGTTTGAAAACACCAACATGGTGACAGGCAAAATGTTTAAAAGGTAACTACAAAAAACAAAGGGTGAATATTTATTTATTTAAAAAGACAGTCGTTTACAGAAAGTAAGGATAGCAGTAACCAAACTGCTTAAATTTTTTTTTTCACAACTTCACCACCCTATGAGTAACGTCAGTTACTACTTCCATCTTTTCTATATAGTCTGAGTACCTGGCTTCAGTCTTCAGTGGGAAGTTTCCAGTCTGCATGATTTTCCAGTAGCCTCAAAGCCTCGAATCAGAAGTGCCTGACTCCGTGGTATAATTCACAAACGCGCAGCTTAAAGCAGATAACCCGTAAGCT
>JAVDPK010003116.1:9105-25511 GCA_034780415.1 Cichlasoma orientale | reverse complement strand
CTCTCGTCGTCAGCTCGCAGCTTCACGCAGGCTTGGCTAATGGAGTTCGCGGGTTGCTAGCTTCTTAGCACGGCACAGGTGAATGCACTAGCCACTGTATTAGCAGCTCGCTCTGCTAAAGTTCGTCCTCGGTTAGAGTTTTCCACTCTCACTAACCAACTCCTTGTCCTTGTTGAGCACTTTCACTGACTGATGATAAAAGCTGACTTAACAGTCCATGTGGCACACCTGCACCTCCTTCGCTCTTCTCTCTCCAACTTTCCTCTCGCTCTCTCCCTCACGTCTCCCATCACCCCCATTTCCTGTCCATTGACCCGGGAGGTGATGTTTCTCTTACCAAAGGTTACAGGTCATACAAATAAAATACACAACATTTTACGTGTCTTTTTTCCTTCTTTTTAAAACAATTTCAAATATCAAACCTCATTGTTGTTTAATGAATTTTTAACAAACACTATCAACCACGAACTTATTTATTTCAGCACGTATTGCCATGAACATATTTTAACAGGGTTACACTGAGAACACCTGAACCAGCAGATGCGAGCGGGTTCAGCTTCACAGCTGCAGACATCCTGTTCAGGTTCTCCTCCAGATAAGAGACAAGCAGGTATGAAATCTGTGCACAGATAACGAGGGATAAAGTTTTTTAAGAGTGTCTAAAGTCTTTAGCTGTGTCCAAATTCAGGGGCTGCATCCTTCGAAGGACCTGGTCTCCGTAGGCCGGGTCCTTTGAAACCCGAAGGCCGCGAAGGATGATTCAGCCTTCATATCTGCATCACCCACCCCTACCTCAGTGTAGCTCCTGTTGCATAGCAACTGTGACAGCATGAAGCACAGCTGTTGAAAAAAAGGCGTTAAAATGGAGCCGAATTTTTTGCTCTTTTTTTGGAAGTTTATTGAATGCCAGCTTTAATTCAAAATAAGTTGTTAAAACAAGTGTAACATATTTCTACATCAAGAATACAGATCAGTGAATGATTCATTTCCTAATATATTAACAGCTCTCTAGTGAGACATAAATGTTGAATAAAACTATCCTGTTATGAAGCTTAACTTTAATTTCAGCCAACCCTTCGTCCGTCACATTTAGAGGAGTCTTCAAATTTGAGGACTAAATTTGAAATCCGTCGACTCGCTGTGATGTAATCGGCCTACAAATGTGGCCTTTGAAGGACGCAGCCCCTGAATTTGGACACGGCTTTAGTCCCTGATTAACAAAAACTTTATTCCTAAACTGTAATTTTACAGTTTTATTATTCTACATCTGATGCTTAAACAGGACACCTGTAAACCTTTGTTTGATTGCAGCTTTTATTCTTGACTCTCGGAGCGTTAACTGGGGCTGCAGCTGGAACAACAACAACTGTGCGACACATATAAATATTAATTTAATGGAGCAGAATTTGTAATCCAACAGATCTGAATCACAGAGCTGTGATGTTGTGTTAACTTACAGTCAAATCAACTTTATTAATATAGCAGCTTTTCTCACATCTTACAAAGTGTGAGATTTAAGACACTCACACACACACACACACACACACACACACACACACACACACACACACACACACACACACACACAGTGACCTCTGTGAGTCTCACTGATATCACATCACTTTTTAAAGGGTCACCGGACCAAGAGGACAAAAACACACAAACACAGCGGACACACAGAACACAACATCCAGATCAGCTGCAGTGACTCCGTGAGTTCACAGCAGCCTGAGACTGAGATGGAGCCTTTAACACAGATGGTCACTCCTCCACAGAAACGAGCTCCTTCTGTGGATGCTTTCAGGAAGAAGTGGCGGCGTATTTAAAAGCTTTTAATCCCAGTGAAAGCAAACGCTGTGCTGATTATGGTTTACATATTTACACATCTACGTACACAGAGAGAAGGAAACAGGGATATAACACTGAGTGGGAACATGGCACAGTGGTGCAAAATATCCGTCTTCTTTAGGTGTATTCATAAAGAGCAGCAGTGCGAGCTTTAAAGGACAAACTGATCTGTAATGATGCCTAAATACTTCTTTAGCACACCTGAGTCTGCACACCACCTGCACACTCAACACCATTCAGGCAGTGAAGGCGGCATCCACGCTCACCTCGACCGGCTGAAAGAAATAAACCTCAAATTGATGAATAAATCAGTTTATGCGCAGTTTTCCTCCAAGTATTTTCAGTAGTGCATGTGTGTCTGCTTTGTGTCACGTGTGAAAGGATGGATGTTCCAACCTGTTTCAGCACAAATGATCCAAAATTCATGTGAAGCTGCATTTGTGCGCTGATGGAACCGAAGCAGAACAAAAGGAACTGCAGGCTCTAAAAACAGGAACACGCAAACATGCTGGATAATCAGAGGTGACCAAGATGACATTACAGCTCACCTGCTGCTTATTACATCATGCTCAGCTCACGCTCATCATGTAACATCGACACTTTCTAAATCTCCAAATTAAACCTGCAAACAAACAATTACTTGAGTCAATGAGAACAATTAATTGTGCGAGGCCTCCGAGGACCGAATCTGCATATGGAATGAGCTCATTATCATAGTGCTGAGAGATGGAGGAGCCGCTGCAGGAGCCACATGCTTTTAGCTCCTCTTTAATCAGCTGTTTAACCTCCTCACACCCACAGCAAACACTCAACCATTACACTCTCAGCTGTTAAATAACCACCAAAGGCCGTCTCCAACCATGTGACCTGTGTGGAATCAGGTTTGAAGGCCAATTCACTCTCAACTTTCGCTTCTCTCAACAAAAATGCAAAATGACTGCAAAGGACTCACGATGGGAAAGAAGAAAGGCTAAATGACCCAAAAGACACCGTATTGCACCTTTTTTTTTTTTTTAAATCAGTTTTGAGCTCACTCATACAGCAGTGGTGGCTGAGCTGCTTGCAGAGGCCTCTGCTGTTGCTGGGAACAACCTGGAGTTCTTTCCTAGTGACACTTCATCGTGTGGAGGAGCCAGTGACCAAAATACCAACCTTCAGTTAGCCGACAGCTCTGTATCACATAACCTGCAAAACAACCACAAAAAGATGAAAACCATCAGAAAATGACCACAAAAATCAGAACAGCTACACAGAAATGCAGCGTGGAAACAAAGTGACACATCAGTGAAGAGTGAGAGCTCTTTGTCAAGGTAAGACCGTCTGATATTAGAGACAAAACCCCAACAACAAGGTGACTGTGAGCAGCACGTGGAGATGGCATCATGTTTTCCCCAATCACAGAGATTAGAGACTGATAATGAATTACAACAGACCAGCCTCGAAGTAATAAATACATGAACTTGTTTTTCAGCATTACTCTGAGACAGGAAGTTCCTCCTTTTAGAGATATTGATGACAGAAAGCAGTCCAGCATATTTGGAGGATGTGTGTGGTGAAGGAAGGGACCTATAATCCACTATAAACAGCTGCAGGTCAAACAGGTTAAAGCACAGAGTTTAAACGCTCAGTGGCACGCTCTGCGCCAGCTAAAATGAACGGCTGGCCAAACAGATCCGTTCATCAGCAACCGCGGCCATGACATCCCATCACAACCATCCATAACCTCTGCTGTGACAGCAGCTGAGGCCGATGATGACCTCCACCTGCAGGTTAAACATGGGCACTGCGGCTCACGTTTGTCTATTCAGGTGTGATTAGACCACACGAGCTAAAGGAAGTTCAGCCAATAAAGGTGCGAGCTCTTGTTGTCAGAGTGCTGAGGTGGGCACGTATCTGAGGCTTCCCTGTGGTGTTTCATCACGACTTTTGGGAAGTAATTTTAAAAGAGTTTGAAGCTGCCTCCGCGGGTCCCTTGATGCACTGCAGAAGCAGCATATGCTGCTATCTCTTGTTGGTGATGAAGGAAGTCGCACTGCTTTTTGCATCCTTTTAATGAACTTGTTGTTTTTACTTTATTACGTGCAGGGTGCAACCCGCCTCTCGCCCTGGGACAGCTGGAACAGGTTCCAGCACCCCCACCTGGATGGATATATGGATGGATGGATGGATGGATGGAGTCCTAAACAAGTGCTCATGTGATTTGTGGGCCATTACAGACACATTTCACTGTTGCTTAAACTGTCAGTATGTCAGTGTGTGACTGTGTCCTTTAAATAAACTTTGGTCACTTTGTGTGGAGGCTGTGATGCCCCGGCACCAGCGATCCATCCATCTATTTATATGAGTTAATAATCAGGCCTGAAGAAAACCACAGTATGAAAGTAGAACTACAGCGGCTCAGGATGTAAACTCTGATTATAACACGTGATAAATGAAGTAGCTGAAGGAGGATTCAGTGTTTTTACTGCCTGAAGCTTTGCTGCCATCTGCTGCACCCTGTTACAGTCACAGCTCTGGTATCATATCACCCGCTTCACCCTAAAGACTGAAACAATAAATGAACAAGCAAAAAAACAAAACAAAGAAAAACGAGAAAAATAAAAATAAAAATCCCGCAAAACTGCTGTAAAGCAATTAAAAATCTAATGGTGAATGAAATCTCTTTTAAAAAAGAAGAAAACAAATAAAAATGAATGAGATTTTTGCTGTAATGGAATGTAAGTGTGGTGAAATGGATTTTATGTTAAAATGGCCTGCTATACGAGCCCTGTCTAAGCAAACAGAACATTAACACATGATCAGATCTGTCACAGGCCAAACACACTTCATTCACCAACGTTTCTAATCAATATCTATGGTAAGCCGATTCACCACACTTACATTCCAGATATCTGAAATTGATTTATGACTAGACGTATTAGTAAATTAAGATATCTCTAATTACATTCTGACTAGTCGAAATGCCGTCAGATTTACCAGATTATCATCAGATTCAAGATATCTTCAATGAATTACTATAGTTTCAGATAGACTATCTGAAACACACATTTCAGATATCTACAATTAAATTATGACTAGTCAAAGTTAATTCAAGATATCTTGTTTTTTATTCTGACTAGTCATAATTCTAATTAAAGATATCTTAAATGACACCATATTTCAAGATATCTTAATGATATCTTAATATATTTTAATATCTTATTATGACTAGTGAAAATTAAATTCTAGATATCTTGAAAGCAAATAATGACTAGGCAAAACTAAATTAAAGATATCTAGAATTGTAATTTTGACTAGTCGAAATGCCATTCTCCAAATGAATTACAGATATCTTGAATTACAGGGCATTTTGGCGGAATGTTTATAAGGCAGTTTGTTAAAACGGCCTGCCATACAATATCACTTATTACACCAATAAATTGCCACTTAACTGTAACCTCAACATCAGCCGAGAACAATAAGAGTGGGGGGAAAGGGGCAAAAATATACATAAAACATATATATATACATATATTTAAAAAATACATTTCATATAATAAAATGTTCAAAAACGACTCTTAGAAAATCTGAAAAGTATAATATAACAGGACAAAATGTGTAAAATATTCATTTACCAAAATGTTTTAAAAATTCACGCAAAGTTTCTAAAAAAAAAATAATACATTGAATCGATATTTACAGATATGAACACTTTTAAATAAACTCGCAGGAACTTGCGTTTTCACGGAATGTTTCCGGTTCTGTTGAATCTGAACATCAGCGCCAGACGCTTTTATTTTGGAAAGTTGCAGCGGAAGTGAGCTGTTAGCTTGTTGTTGTGGAGGGAAGCCGTTAGCCCGTTAGCTCGCTGTGTGTCCGGAGGACAGTTCGCTGCTGGTTTTCGCTCTTTTCGGAGCTCCCGTCATGGCGTATCAGCTGTACAGGAACACGACGCTGGGGAACAGCCTGCAGGAGAGTCTGGACGAGCTCATACAGGTGAGCCTGACCCCGGAGCGGAGCCGTGTACTGCCGCCGCCGGCGCTCTGCTCCCCGCTAGCCTGTTAGCTGCGCTGCGTTTCCGTGCTGATTCAGTTCATCCCTCAGAAAAATTACGTTTTACCCGAGAGGGGGTCAGAGGCACGGCCGGGGGTCAATACAAGCGAGGAAGTTAGAGGTGCACAGTACAGACAGGTAACGGGTGTAGGGAGGATTTTCTAGTTACACCAGTTTTTCTTTTTCAAATGTGATGCACTCACCTGCTCAGGTAGTGCGCAGCACTAAGACGGGTTCAGGTCAGAGTTCCTCCTGGAAGAGGAGCAGGAAGTCTAAAACTCCCGTTTGTTCGTCAGAGTGGAGAAAAATGAGAGACCTGCTCTGTGGTCAGCCCTCAGGACAGGAAAACCTCTCTGTGACGTGGCAGCTGTTCTTACCTGTGCTGATCAGCTGTTTCACTCACCGTAGAAAAATAAATGGTGTGAAATGAGTTCCTGGAAAGTTACAGGCGAATTCTCTTTTACAGAGTGACTGAGCTGTGAAGAAACAGTCGTTCTAACTTCACGTCCTAAAGTGTTTGTGCTGTGTTTAAAGGATACCAACTGAAGCCTAAGTGGGGCTGGGCTGCACATTGGTGTCATACCAAGTTGTACCAGAAGGTGGCAACCTATATGTTGTTGGTCTTTATTTTTAGGAACTGGGGTAAAATTCTACCCCCGGGGGGGGGGGGGGGTGTCAATCTTAATTAAAATTAGCAGAGTAGTTATCCAACCATTCTCTTCTGCTTATCCTGTTCAGGGTCGCGTCAGGTTTGCTCACAGCTCCTTTAGCACCCATTTCTACTCACAGGTGAAAGCACATTCACACTGAGCACCTAGGACAGGTGTGAAAGATCATGGAGACCCTGAACTACTGTGAACTTTATGCTGCCTGAAACATCATCTGTGAAGGGAACAAGGTACCAGGGGTGGACCTGCCAGTTCAGGTGTTGTCAGGTGAATGTCTGTCGAGCTACATCGTGCTGGGCTGCGAACACAGGTCCCACTGCAGGATGTTTCACCTTCACGCCATTCTGATGGAGGTTGTTTCTCTGACAGTTTGGTCAGAAACATGCACCTGAGGAGCCTGCTGGAGGTCATTTGTAAGAGCCCTGGCAGTGCTCCTCTGTTCCTCCTCACACAAAGGAGCAGATACTGGTCCTGCTCATGGTTGAAGCCCTCCTACATCCCTGTCCAGCTCTCCTCATGTAACAGCCCATCTCCTCATATCACCTGGTATGCAGCAAACCAGGTGTGGATGTTCCGTCCTAGAGGAGCTGGACTGCCTGAATGTGCTGCAGGTACCGTCTCACGCTGCCAGCAGTGATGAGGATGCTGAACTCAGAGAGGAGGGATAAGGAGAGAGCAGTGATCTGAGGCCTCCAGCTGCTGAACCATTACCTGTATGGAGGTTGTCTCGTTGTTGCATCTCCAGTTCACCTGTTGTCACTTTGATGTTGACCTGTGCAGGTGAAATGGGTTCACAGTGGTTTCTGCTTCCTAACCGGACAGACTGATGTTCCTGATGTTTATCTGAATTTACTGTGAAGCTCGAGTGTTCCCTTCATTTTTTTGAGTAGTGTGTTTAAAAAGCTTAAATCTAAACTGTGTGTGTGTGTGTGTGTGTGTGTGTGTGCATGTGCGTGCGCGCTCAGACTCAGCAGATCACTCCTCAGCTTGCTCTTCAGGTCCTCCTTCAGTTCGATAAAGCCATAAACACTTCGCTCGCCAACCGAGTCCGCAACAGAGTCAACTTCAGGGTGAGTCCACCTGTTTCTTAAACTCCGCCTCCAAAAAAATATCAACCTGTTAAACCCCGCCTCTGTCTCTACCCCTCAGGGATCTCTGAACACATACAGGTTCTGTGACAACGTGTGGACGTTCGTTCTGAACGACGTCGAGTTCAGAGAGGTCACCGAGCTTGTGAAGGTAGACAAGGTCAAGATTGTTGCCTGTGATGGAAAGAGCGAGTCGACCCATAACAAAACCGATAAATGATAAGTATAACACACACACACACACACACACTGAGGTTACAGTCTGTGTCTGCAGCATTTATCTCAGAGGTGCGTCAGTCATTTTACACATTTTACTCTTAAAGTAGAAAAAGGGCAGCATGAAATGCTAATCAATATTATTCTGATTAATACTGAGATCATGATTATTTGTCATTCATTGATTTAAATGACAAAGTTTTTGTTGCACTGTTGTCATAACCCCACTTTCACATATGTGTAATGGATGTACATCAAAATAAAGATCGGCTCATGCAGGCACTTGGTCAGGTGTGTTTTTAAGGGCGTTCGATTTGCTTTTGCTCTGCGTGTCTATCGAGGCGGCACGCATTTTCAGTATCACTTGATCAGGTTCATTTTGTAGGACGCTGAAATCGTGATTCTAATTCAATGAACGGTGCCACTATGAGGGGAAACATTATTTCCCGTCAGCCGCTGTCAGAGCAGCTTTGCACGACTTGCTGTTTAAAACAATCGTTAGTTTATCTGAGCGTGCTGACATCACAGCAGAAGCTTGAGTTTTAATGTTGGAAGAGTTAAAGACCGGAAACCTGATTCGTTTACACGCCTGCAAAAAGACATCCCATCTTCACCTTTCACAATAAAAGCCACAAATGTGTTTAACCAAGTAAAACAGCTTAAAGCGGTTTGTCGAAGTTACCTTTGATTTTTATCAGGAATGAAATGAACAGGGTTAGGGGTGCCACTTGAGCAGATACTGATACCACAGCACAGCCAATCTTTCTTCTTCTGTGCCTGGTTTCTCTGTAGTTAATGCCGTCCTGTCTTCCTTCCTGCAGACTCGAGCTCTGGTGGAGCAGAGCGATTTTGGCCCGGTGGGAGGTCCTCTGTGGACCGAAGTCACGGATGGACCTGGACTGTACATATAACTTATTACAGCAGTCACCTGTGTGGGTGTGTCGTGTACACCTGCGGCAGTTTTTTTTTTTTATTGTTTACGGGAAGTTTTTGTTCAGTTTGCTGTGATTACTGAGCTGAATCATTAATAAAAACTTTATTTAAAACACAATGTCCAAGTTTGTCTCATTGAAAACCACAACAATTAAAGCTAAATAAAATCCAAGGGCTGGACGGTCTTCCATATTCTGAAAGTCGAGTTGTAAATTTATGGAGAAAGCACTCAGTTTTCTGAGAATAAACCCCCCAAAATCAGACAAATTTATATCCATGAAAAGACTCAAATACATGAAAATAAAATTGAGAAACACAAAATGAAAACAGACGATGTAAAGACAAATGCAGTTTCGTCAGAAAAGGACAGACGTTTCCGGGCATTTTTCTGCTTTATTTATTTAATACATCAGGACTGACGACATGTAGAAAGAAATCCGGATAAAAATGATCCGATTTCACTCCTCGACTTCGGTTTTATTCATAAACAGGCAGAATAAGTGGAGGAGAATCTGATTTGACGTCAGACATTTGGACCCATAACACATCATCTGTACATCTCAGAAAAGAGCAGGTATAAAATATAGATAACTCTGTGTAAACGGATCAATACTGCATGTGTTTCCCACAGAGATGGAAATGGCTTCAGCTCCCAAACATTAGATGGGATGAATCGTTCAGAAACAGCTGCTTCTCTGACGGTCCTCAGAAAAATCATGTTTTCAGCCTCAGAACCTCGCCGTCGTTTCTCTGAACGCCCGACATCATTGAGCGCGCAGAAGCTGCTGACAGTCGGCGTTAGCCCGAGAAAACTATTTCATCATATTTCTATTTTTATATACATAGATGCTACACACTATCGCCAGTTTATTAGGAGCAGCGAGCTTAAAAAAACAGCACTGAATTATTTCAGTAATTAAAAAAAAAAAATAGTACAACCTGTCAGTAAATGTCTTCAGAATATTTACCCTCACACAGCTGGTAGCACCAAACAGAGACCAGGACAGGCTTCAGATCTTTGGACTCTCGGGCTGTGAACAGGTGTTTCTATTATTTTGGCCACCCTACTGACAGCACGAGAAGCTCAAACTGAATGTGATATGTGAAGCAGCTCGAACACAAAGCAAACATTAAAACCTCCATGAAGGTGGAGTTGCTGTTCCTAATAAACTGACCTCTGAGTGGTCTTTGTTCAGCCTACGATAGGTCAAAAGGTTTTCTTCAGAAATGTTTGCAGAGGCATGAAGAGTGCAGAGAGCAGCTCCTGAGAGTGCAATAAACCGTCAAATGCTCCTTTAATCGTGCTCAGACTCGGAGGTCCTGACGGAGCCGACGTGAAAAGCTGCTTCGTAGCTGCCAAATGTTCATGCACAGGTTCGGGAAATAAAATGTTTCTGGTTCCACATGTAAAAAAAAAAAAAATCCACCAGGAAAGTTTCTTCCTGTCCGTTCTTCCCGCCTCTTCCTGTCGCCTCAGTCAAGGAAACGCTGGCAGGCTTTCTTCCAGCGGCAGGCCGTGCACCACTGGTCTCTGTGCTCGATGCCGTAAACTTTACGACACTTTTTGGCCTCGCCGCGAATCCTCCTGAAAAACACGGAGACAAAACATCAGCGGACGGCGGCTGAAAAACCTCACACACATGAAAGGTGGAGCTCGAGCCCTCTCCATCTCAGTGTTGTGTAACCAAATGTGACAAGCAGTAACTGGCCAATCACGTGCTACTCTATCATCAGGTTTACTCTAATGGGACTATCATGATTTATTCAGTCACACTGAAACTCAGATCCACTGTGCAGTATTGTAGGGTCTTTACCTTACAATACAAAGCGCCTTGAGGCGACTGTTTGTTGTGAATTGGCGCTATACAAATAAAGTTGAATTGAATTGAATTGAGCACCAGGCTCATTTTCGCAGACTAATGTAAAATCAGACCAGAGGAGTCGCCCCCTGCTGGCTGTTAGAGGCACCTGGATGCTGCAGTCGTCTATTTTATACAGTCTTTGTTCAAACAAGGGAATGACTGACCTGCAGGGGGTGCTCTGATGCTGCAGCCATTGCTCTCCCACGCTGACCGAGCGCACCCGAAACGACTGACCCTGAAGAAGAAGAGAGAGAGGAAGAGTGAGTGTGAAGGTCAGCTCTGAGCTTTTCTGAGGGGAAGCGGACCCGTTCCTGGGGACAGAGCTTCGATTAAAGTGCTCATATTTCAAGTTTGAAAGCCAAGAGAAGCAGGAAGATTCAAAGGGAACATAAAATTACCAAAACCAAGATGCAAAATGAACAGAACCAGAGAAAATATATATATAAAAAAGAGATCAGATCACCACAGAAGGATGAAAAACAACCATAAATGTCTGCAGAAAGACAAAACGTCTCCACACGTTCATGTTACTGTGTGTCTGACTCCTCTGTAGGACGTGTTTGTCTTCACTTTGAGCCGTGCATGAAGCAGCTGTTTATGGTCGTTTTTTTTAATCACTGAAAAGTGTCCTCTGCTGGCCTGCAGGGGGCGGCGCTGCTCTGGGGCACACCCATGGAAACTAACCACAAACCATTTGAGGGGATTTTCCTGCCTGAATGAAACCATGAGGGAGGAGTGCCCCCCCTTCTCCAGAACGAAACCAGTTTGAACAGGCTGCAGCAGCAGGAAACAAACAATCGGCTGCTGTGCACTCGCACAGAAAACACAACTGAACTGGAGAAGTGAGGGCAGAGAGCCGGCTGTGAGGGAATGCACCGGAATTAGCTTTCAAAACTTGGACAGAACCTAAAATTCTCAGGGAAAGTCCTCCGTGGAAATGCCTGTTCTTAATAAATAAAGAACCTCATGTCACACACTGCCATTGTTGAGACAAACTGCACTGTTCTCTAAGTATCAGCTTGGTTTCATTCTGGATTTTCCGCCGTAAAGACCCGACTGAGGGCAGCAGCTTCATTAGAGCTCGAAAACAGACAGACGGCCTATAGAGAAGCACGATCCTGCAGCTCTCTGTAAATCAGCAGTTTGTAGAGTTTTTGTGCCCAAAGGACACTAAATGAGCCAAAATTTCAAGATACATGTTAAGATCCTGCTGCAGAACACCTGCAACTTTTATGCTGGCCCAGTAGCACCGTTACTGCCTGTGGTTCAGACTGAGGTGATGTTTGGGATCCAGGCGCCACCACGTCAGCAGCAGCAAACTTTTCCTGCTGAAAATGAAGCTCTTTTTTCTCGTGGATTTTCTGCATTGGTTTCTACTCAGGGAAATACATACCTGCAAGTCGTCCTACAGCGAGCTAACAATTCATTCTTTACTATTCTTGTAGTTCTACGCTGCAGTAATAATGTACAGGTGCCATATAAAAAATCCTACCTGACTCAGCCTGTCACATTACACGAATCAAACCCGCTTCAGATGAAGCTCGGCTCAAAAAAAACAAAAACAATGTGTTTGTTATTAAATGCAGCGTGAGACTGGTGAGACATGTTACCAAGAATCAGGTCTCATCGTGGACTGAACCATCTGAACTGTGGGCGTCACTGAAGGATACATTTAGTCAGGAAAATCTGATGTCAACTGAATGCTTAAAGGAGCATTCCGCCATATTTCTACTATATTTCCCATGATAACCTTCACCTGTACATCTGAGGAGTTCCCCACAGCTTTACAAAACACTGATTCTGAAAAGTCTGAATTTTAGGGAAACTTGCTGAGCTGAAGCTCACGCGTCCTCCCAGCTGCATTCAGCTCAAACAGCACCGGGCGGCACTTTATAGACACTTAGTGTAGATTTGTGTGTTTCTAACAAGTTATCAGCAGGGTGTGAAGAAATAACCGCTCTGACTTTGTGTCCAAAATATGTGAGTTGTGTTGAAGAGATATGAGCTGAAGCATGCAGAGAGGCAGCACCCACGACTGCTGAGCTGCACTGTTTACACTCTGTGGGCGTGCTGAGCCTACAGGCTGCACGGAGACATTTTAGATGCCTCGTGTATTTTCATGAATTACAAAAGCATCTAAGATCCCGATCTGCTGCATCCGGACGCACAAACTAGTGCACTCCTCATGCCGGTCCTGATCCTGCATAAAGAATCCAGAAAGACACCTGGCACAATCAAACCTGCAGATCCACCTGGTGTGGTGACCCATTAAGGGAGCGGCCGATTGTGCAGGGAGACATTAGTTTGCCAGAAACAGTTCATCACTGCTGTGTTTCTACAAATATAGATTAGAGCTGCTGATTTACCTGTTTGTGGCAGGTGGTGGGCGGGGCTGTCCAACGCCAGGAGGGTGTGGCTGCTGCTGACACCACATGTTGACTCAGAGGAGGAGCCTAAAAAAAAAAAAACATTCATCTTTCAGGCACATATAATAATAATAATAATAAATGTAAAATCTTTACATTATTATTATTATTATAATATATTATTACTATTATTATTATTATTATTATTATTAATTCACACCTGAATTGAAAATAAAAAAAAATCAAACAAAAATATACAATTAATTTTAAGACATGCATGTCGGTAAGCCCCGCCTTACCTGGTAGGAGTGTTCTGATTGGACCTGCCAGAAACTGCCAGAAGACGAGGGGGCGGAGCGGCTCAGGGCGGCACAGGAAGGAGAGGGCGGAGACGAAGGTGGTGGGCTCGGTGGCGAAGATGGGGACGCGGCCGGCGAGGCAGGGGAGGAGCCACAGAGGCCGGAATGAGGAGGAGACCGCTGCTGTGGATGCTCCCATTGGTTGATCTCAGTGTAGTAAAAATCCTCCTCACTGCGGGAGCAGCGCTCGTGTTCACCGCCGCGGCTGTCAGAGGTCAGAGGTCAGTTCATTAGAAACTAATTCTAGTCCTATTTTAAAAACTTTTAAACTTTTTAAAACACAATTTTACTGTAAATAAATTATTTTTCATGCAATTATGACTCATTTTTACAATCCTGTCAGTTTTTCATCTCAGACAGAAATCCTCAAAAATCACAAACAAAATTAAGATTTTGCAGCAAAAAATGAATTTACATCATTAAATTTGCATTAAATCCTGTTTAATAAACCTAAAATTAATTATTCCTGGAATGCAGTGACTGGCAAAAAACTAACAGAAGCCATTAAATTATTTGTACTAAAGTGTATACTATTACATTATAACTGCAATAAATAATAATGATCTTTCATAGATAAAAAAAAAACAAAACAGGATTGATTACATTAATTATAATTCACACAAATCCATTTTTGTGTTAAAAATTCTTACAGGAATAAAACATTTAATTATCTATTAATAATGTGACTGCAGTATTATTATAATTTATCATATATTTATATATATTTTAAATATGTCAGAAATAACCTTCCAGAGTTCAGGATTCCACTAATTTACAAGGTATGGGAGCCCCTTAGTGCCCAAAAATATAATAATAATAATAATAATTTAACATAGTAAACATAAACCCATTTATTTTATTTTCCTGACAGGAAAATAAATCTTCTATAGAAAAACAGGTTTGATTCCACTGTTGGATTTGATATAAAAATATGTAAATGAAATATAGGGCGCTTTTTCCTGGCAGTGATGAGCTTCCATATTTAACTTATCCTGAGGCTGAGCAGCTGCAGAGAAAGGAGCTGCCATCAGGTGAGCCTTACCACAGGTGTGTCGTCCTGATGTGGCGTTTAATTCCCACCACAGACGTCAGCACCTTCCCGCAGCTCGGCCACAGACACCTGTACGCTACCTTCACCGAGTTCTGCAGAAGGAAATGCATCATCACCACCTGCAGCTTTAATTAATTTTGTGTCCCTGTGACTGCTGTAAACCACCGCTTACCTTGCGCTTTCGTGGCGCCGGCTCATCAAACAGGACCTGGTCCAGCTCCATGTCCAAACCCTCATCAGGAGGTGTGACCGGGGTGGCGTCAGACTCTTTGATTGGTGGAGAAGGAGCCGGACTTCCGTGGGCGTGTCCGACGCTCCAGTAGCCGCTGTCGGAGAGCTCGCCGCCTGCATGCTCCATCTGAGCTACTGCAAAAACACAACAAAACGCATCAGAGCTGCTCTTTAAGGAGCTGCAAAGACTCCAGCTGTCACTTTAACAAATAAAGGTGGTGTTTTGTTTGTTGTGTACCTGTCACGTCAGGCTGGGCGGGGCTATGCAGCAGTGGGCTGCAGGACAAACTACTGAGAACCATCGCTGCCATCAGCTCATTCATGTCCACCTCATGTGGACTCCTCTGACTGCAGGACGACAGGAAGCAGCGTTTAAACATGTTTACAGGTAAACACACAGGTGAACAATGAACAACAAACAGAGGCAGGAGATGTCCGACCTTTTGGGCACGTCGATGCAGGAGGAGACAGATCTGTCGCAGGACGAAGGTGAGCCGTCGAGACGATCGACTGAAGATTCACCTGCTCCTCCACAGTGGAAGTACACCTGAGAGGAGACAGGCACAGCTCGCTGTGATTGGCTCAGACAGCTGCCACTCAACACAAACCTCCCCAAACAGCAACACTCTTTATTTGAACAGATGGGGGTTTCCCTACAGGTGATTTCCCACCTGAACTTTCACTTGTCCCAGAGACTGCTATAAAGCTGTTTTTGCACAGTTCAGCATTCAGTTTAATATCAGATCAAATAAGCACATCTGGATCATCGATGTGAGTGCCGGTCCAAAAATAAGAACACCTGGTTGCAGCTCTCCTTCTTCTCACCTTTAATCCGAGATGGCCGTCTGCTCTGCTTGTCACTTGCTGTCCCGTCGCCATAGTGACTGCGTTCTCGCCCGTCTCTGGGTGGGCTCCCAGACAGGTGGAGGTCACAAGTGCCCCGAGAGGAGAACGCTTCCCCAGACGAGCCTTCGGTATCATGTCTGCAGGAAACAAAGGAGTCTGAGTAAGCAGGAGGAGGACCGCCGATGGAGCTCGCTCGCATCGAAGACGTTCTCCATTCAGTGAAACCTGCAGATGAAAGAACGTCATCTCATTTCTACCACAAACAGCAGCTCACAGTAACTCCACATCTGACTGAAATGGAGTCACAGCCACGTCTGTCTCACTGAACCTACAGATGATGCCAAATAACCACCGTGAACTCCACCTAACTACCGCTAATTCCACCTAACTACCATCTCACACATAACCCAGAAGAACCATCACAACAGTTACACCTCCGTCTGTGTTTGACTCTCACCATCTGTGACCGATAAAGCTCTCTCTCTCTCTCTCTCGCTCTCTCACACACACACACACAAAATTCTGGATGTTTCTCACATGCAACTCACAGCTAAGATCCATCTGCTGACACTGAGAGGGGCCCAGCCCGCAGGTTGGGCACCGGTGGATGACCTCTGTAACGGTCAGCAGACAGAAGCAGCTCCGCCTGCAGATAACAATGTTTGAGTCCTTTTCATACTTTGAGTACGTTTGGCCATTAACAGGTTGTATACTTTCGTGTATTTTTGTGTACTTTTCAGGTTTCCTGGAGGATCTGAATCGTTCTGCTCGGAAACTTCAGCCGTGGATTAAAACCTGAGTGAGTCACAGGCTGCAGTCATTTACCATCAGTGTGTGTGTGTGTGTGTGTGTGTGTGTGTGTGTGTGTGTGTGTGTGTGTGTGTGTGTGTGTGTGTTTGTGTGTGT
>JAVDPK010003115.1:45076-67627 GCA_034780415.1 Cichlasoma orientale | reverse complement strand
TTTATAAATTTAAATCTTATATATATATATATATATATATATATATATATATATATATATATACACACACACATATACATATGCATACACACACATACAGCTACACACACTTACACATACACTCATACATAAAATAGGTGAGTGAAATGTAAGAACAAGTCAGAAACACAAGTTAGAAATACAACAGGAAAGCAATAAAAATACAATAGAAAAGGGTGTGGATCTATTGTATTTCATTGCAGAGGTGACCAGGGGAAATTATCAAGTGAAACTTGAAAAATATGGTTAACTGTAATTACTCAAATTTTTACCACTTTGCATGATCATGTGTGTGTACTGTGCTCTAGGAAGTACATGTTTCACTTCTGAGTGTGAGAAAATGACAATAATTTTATAATTAATAAACCATAAAGCAAAATAGAATTGTTTCTACAGGGTTCTGTGCTGGTACCAATTCTATTTACACTATACATGCTTCCCTTAAGCAGCATTACCAGAAAGCATTGTCTACATTTTCAATGTTATGTAGATAGTAACCCACTTAAGGTGAAACATTTGACCCTGAACAAGAGGCCGGAGGTCCAAAGCAATGTGGTATTTAGAATATACCATTCCCTATATACTTATATGTTGTCAACAACAATATATATCCAACAAATTCATAAACAAATGTACAGAACAAAATACAACACAATCAAAAACATCAATATAAGTTAAAAAGTCAGGTTGTAGGTCCCATGATCGTATGATAGTATAACAATTTAAGACAATTAGACTAGTTAACAGCAGTAAGAGTGCCCGTAAATTATACGAAATAGTAATAATCGAAAGAAAAATCTGAAATATTAAAGATATTAAAAATGGTCAGAGCCAAATAGGAACCAATAAAGTCATATATGGTCAATGCCGTAATAGCAAGGACAAAAATGAATGACGGCCTCTCATACTACAGTACATATAAGCAAAGTAATGTTAACAGCAAAACTCAAAACATGCCCATGAAGAAGGCCTCGAATCAAATTCCTCATTAAGTCCTCTCGGAGCTAAGATATGTAAATCCAAAACGCTTCTCTTTTTATCGAGTGAGAATTCACATCTCCACCCTGCCGCTGTGGTTTAACCACTTCAATACGGCAGTGTCTGAGAGAAGAGACATTATGTGACGCCGGAGCAAAATGTGCCAGATGTACTCCTGATATCACGATTACAGCTGAGTCCAAATTCAGGGCCTGCATCCTTCGTGCATGTTAACAGTTATCATTTTATTCAAAAACCGATAAAAATCTACTGTGAAATGAAGCTTCCTCATTAAAGTAAATGAGTCAGACAACAGGAGACTCGGCGTGAAATACGTAAACATGTACGAGATGGACTGATACAGAGAAATGACCGCTGCGACACTTTGGTTGATTCGATGTGAGAACAAGGTGTCTTCCATCTGTGTGGTGATGGCGTAACGTTCAAACAGTATGCGTACTCTGTTTTCTTGGTGCGCTGGTTTCAGGTTTTTTTTAATGATAATAGGGCATTCATCGGGTGCAAAACAGTTACTGCTAAGAAGACTTTGTGGAGGCTGTTATCTTGCAGATATCTCAGGCTTAATATGCACTAAACTGATCGCGGTTAAAACTAAGAAGATTTCCTTTCTGAGCCCAAAGTTATTTCTGTGTTTCATACAGTCTGTGACACCGAGATCAAACACGGGCTAAAACAAATACTTCCCCAATGGCGCCTAACCTGAACAAAATGTTACTGAATCTGCTGCCTTTAAGTGAGATGCGGTTAATGAGCTGCTCAATTTGGACAAATTGGCACACACACTCACGCTCAGGATATCATTCGCAAAGTTGCCCATCAATTTTTCACATGACAGCACAGTCATGTGAAAACTCTGTTTCACATGATCCTACATAAGCATGTATTAGGAATCATATTAGTTGGTGAATTAATTTAGCAAGCCTACATTTTGACCCCTTATATGAATTTGTTAGCATTAACATTAGCGTGCATTGTTGCGGGCCATTGAGTCACTGCACAGCCGCAGTGAGAGCTTGGTCCATATTGGCGGCAATAAGTTGGACTCATTTCCTGTGGGTGTTGGACTTCGCCGGGGCTGCCCTTTGTCACCGATTCTGTTCAGAATTTTTACGGACAGAATTTCTAGGCGTAACCAAGCGGTGGAAGGCTTCTGCCTTGGTGGCCTAAGAATCTGATCTCTGCTTTTTGCGGATGATGCCGTACTATTGGCTTCATCGGGTGGAACTGTTCACAGCTGAGTGTGAAGTGGCTGGCATGAGAATTAGTCTGAGGCCATGAGCTGGTGAAGGCGGCTGGTGGGAGGGAGGTCTGGGTTTCTCTGCTTAGGCTGCTGCCCCCACGACCCGTAAGACGTCATAAGAGATCCTTGTGCTTGTGTCTGCAGCAGTAACCAGAATGTGAAGACAAACTGCTGGCCTGCTGGGAAAGGTCTTGCATCATTAAAGGTGTTCAAACTTTATACAGAGCTGGCGGGGACTGGCGTGGGGAGGAGAGTAAAAGCTGCATGCTGAATCATGGTAGGTTATTCTTTTCCTAGATCGTAGCGTGTGCACCAGGTCTTAGTGGTAATCAGCGTAAGGAATATATCCCCTCTCCCATGAGCTCCTCTTTGGCCGAGGTCTTCCACTCGAGAAACAGGGTCCTACTTGGAAAATTAGGCAGGAAGTATGATTAGTCAGTGAATTGTTTTTAGATCGTCAGATTGTGCAAATGATTTAAGCAACAAAGCTAAAGGCCCACTGTGGCTTATGTGCCAAAGCTTTGAGTGAATAAGAAAGATTCTGCAAGATGTTAAAAGCCCACAAATTAGTCTCAACAATTAAACCAGCTGCCAAATATTACTAAGGTCCTTGTTGTCCTGCCAAAACAGCTGACCACGACATGGACAGGAGACCTGATAAAAATAAAACTTCCATCCATCCATATAATAATATGATTTCCATGATTTCAATTTGAAAAATATCCCAAACAACTTTAGATTTTAAATTTCAAGGCATTATTATTATTATTATTATTATTATTATTATTATTATTATTATTATATTAGAACAGAATACATTTCATCGGTCTGTTTTTTGTGTATTCCGTTTAGGGATACTGGGGCTTCTTTGAACATGAATGTTTCTATAGTTTGTTCTCCAGTCAAACATAAGTCACAGTAAGAAAAGTAATGGCAATGCTCATCTCTTTTTAAGCTGTTAATCTTTTTGCCAGCATTAAACTCTCCATTTATGGTTTGCACACTGTAATTTACAACAACAGCTTTTTACAGTAATTTTTATGGTTCTGTGCTGTAAAGAAAATATAAGCTTTAGAGTATAGCACTGTCGGCTATTACATAAGTCTACGAGAAGATGGGATTGCTGCACTACGGACACGCCCTACTGCAACCGTCACTGAAAAGCAACAAGCTGATCTGTACCATGGCAGCAGTGATCCTTGAGATGCTTGGCTTTAAGATGAACAGCCACAAGGAGCAGTACCGTCCATTGAGAAGAAGATTTAAGGCCAAAATCAAAGCAGTATGGAGGGAGGTTAGCCAGCTATCAGAGCTGCAGAAAAGTGTCACGAAGAAGTGCCTAAGAAGTACAACAAGCTGCCCATATCTGAGGCCTTTGAAACCTGGAATGGATGACCAAAGGCTGGACAGTTCCTCATTGGGAATGTGGAGAACAACACTAAAGGCAAACTTCAACTCATTGCACAAGTCCCCATCAAGTGCAATATTAATAAGGAGATGACCTGTCCCCACTGCTGTTCTGCACATTCATTTATTGATCTTTAAAAGTTCAGCTTCATAATTCTGGTTCTTTGCACAAGTTGTCATCAACGCCCTGTTTTGGCACATGCAGGGTGCAGAGTGTGTAAAAATGTGTGAACAAAACTGATTCACTGTAAAAGTTTTTAGAAATTTGTTAGCACCTAATTTTAAATGGGCACTCAAGACTCCGCCCCCTGGACGCCGTATCTTAGTGTGCACATTTTGAGGAACTAAACAGAATCTGCTGTTTACGCTCAGGGTAAGACGCCCAACACCTTCATTCTGCTATACTCATGACTTTGAATTTTCCAGTATTTCAACAGATTTTATGGCCTCTTATCATTGCTCCTTCTGTTCTGTTCTTTATTTCCCTTTATACAGATGGCAAGGCTCTGGCACTTCCTGCTCCTGTGCTGGGCACGGAGTCCTCTGTGCCTTCCATCCAGTGTGAGCTTCATTGGTACGCCGCAGGAGTGTGAAAAGGCCCACTTTGTCCCAGGTTACAATCTGGGCGGAGAAGGCTTTGACATTGTGACGATGGAGAGAAAAGGCGCCTATGTCATCGACACTGAAACGTGGAAGCTTCCAGACGGCACCTGCAGGATGTACAGGAACAGCTACATGAATCGGGAAAAGCAGAAGGTCCCCGTCGCTGTGTTGGACTGGAGAATCCTCCCCAAGTGCAGTTTATCGGTCTCCAGTAGGCTCTATGATTCTGCTGAAACACTTGCTAATGATTCCACATCATCTGTGTCCAATGACTGGAAAGTTGGCCTTGAAATTCCTGTTTCTGGTGGCGTTGGGCTTGGCATTGGTTTTGGTGGTTCCCACTCCAGAGCATCTTCCTTTGCCACGCAAAAGTCGAAACAAGATCGCTACAGCTTCTTCCGCCATTCTGTCAACTGTAAATTCTACGGGTGAGTATTGGGACAGAATTCGTCCTCTCTCTGAAACTGACAATTATATATCCTAATTTTTTTTTACTTCATTCCAGTTGTGATTATTATTTACCTACAGAGAAAAACAACAGTATTTGACCATCTGAGTGAAATATTATTACTTTACTTTATTATTGTATACCTTTAAAAAAAAAAAAAAATTTCTGTGCTTTACAGTTACAGGCTGGCAGCGAATCCTCCCCTGAGTCACGACTTTGAATCAGTCGTGAACTCCCTCCCTTCTTATTCAAGTATGACCGAGCATTTATACCGCAATTTGGTTGAGACATACGGTACACATTTCATCACGCAAGTGTATCTCGGAGGGGAAATGAAGGCCATCACTTCCATCAAGACCTGCAAGGCAGCCATGAACGGCCTGTCAGCAACAGATGTCAAGGACTGCCTCTCAGTGGAGGCCTCAGTTAGCTTCGCGGGTACTGGCAGCATTAAGGCCATGAACAAACACTGTAACGAAATGAGAAAAAAGTTGAACTCTGGACAAAGTTTCAGCAGTGCATTTAGTGAGCGATACACAGAGATCACCGGCGGACACATTAATGGAGCTGATATCCTCTTTCAAGGGCAATCAAACCCCTCTCTCTATAACCACTGGATCAGCTCTCTGAAACTCACACCCGATGTGATTCAATACAACATAAAGCCCATGCATGTGATTCTGCCAAGCGCTCATCGTGCCAGAGCTGGACTGAAGCGAGAAGTGGAGAAGTACATCAAGAAAAATGCACTGATGAAACAATGTTCAGAATCCTGCACGATCGGGCGCAGATCCAGCAGGAGAGATCCTTGTGCTTGTGTCTGCAGTGGTAACCAAAACGTCAGGTCAAACTGCTGTCCCGCTGGGCGGGGTCTTGCAACATTAAAGGTGTTCAAACTTTACGCAAATAATCTGTATGGTGACAGGTGTACTCAAACAGATGGTTCAGTAGAAGTTAAATATGGTGACCAGATAAAGCGCACTGCCATTAGAGCAAACGATGATAATCCCAGATGGTCAGAGGTATTTGAGTTTGGACCCATCACGCTTAACATGAGAGACAAACTGCAGGTTAATGTTTATGATGAGGATAGCTACTGGAACAGCGACCATCTGGGTGGGTGTGGGGTTAAACTGCGCAGAGGGTTGCGGATTTACAGCTGCATGCTAAATCACGGTACTGTCTTCTTTTACTGCAAAGTGGAGTGCGCACCAAGTCTTGGTGGTGACTTCTGTGAGGAGTACATCCCCTCTCCCATGAGTCCCTCTTTGGCCAAAGTCTTTCACACCAGAAACGGGGTCCTTCTTGGAGAAACCGGTGAGAAGTATGGCAAATCAGTCAGGCCAGGAGCTGAAGTAAGACACAGGGAGACTTTGTGATGCATGCGTTTTCAGCAGCGGCTTGCTTTTATTTTTTTTGCTTAACTGTATTTATCATGTGCAACCATTACTGCCTCATGTATTAATCACAAGTATATTAATCCTGTGCTCATGCATTGTAAGCCAAAATATCTGCCAGTAAAGCATTTACAAAGACAACATCAGTGCCTGCGTGTTTGCTTCATTTGTTTGAAGGTTTTAAATGTGCCACACAGTGGTGAACATTTTCTCAGTTTTCTCACTATCATCATTGTTTTCACTAAAACAAGAGACTGCATATTTGCACGCTATAAAAAATGTACGTGTCTATTAAAATCTATATGATCCACCTGAATTAGTGTGTTGCTAGGTGGGAAACTGAAAGAGTGAAAGTTAGGCCATGATCAAGTTTAACTCATAGATCCCCAAATGTAGACTAAGATGTCACAACAGGATTACGCCTTTCACTGTGATGATTGCAGAATATAAACTAGAATGCCGTTTCCATTACACCAATATTGTACCAGACGCTTGTGCTTTCATTGAATTTAGACGCATCAGAACCATGCCTGATGATTTTGGGTTATTCTGCCTCATTTGAATGACTGAGTGGGCTGCATTCTTTTCCCATTATATTCAATGTTCTAAAGAAGTGTGGAAAAACTTTATATGTTCTGCACCCACAGACCTTCAGCCTGATCTTCGATGAGTGCCAGCGCTGCGTTAAAAATTTGGGATGGGGCGTAGCTTTAGGATTCAGAAAAGTCTTGATATGGTGAGTGATGCTTACTGTAACTATGGCATGTACAGAGCAAGTGATCCTTCGGTCACATGCAGTTTACTGTTTGTTTCTACAGCTTGTGTCAGTGTAAACAGTCTGACCATCATTTCCACTTAAAGGCTGATGCATGTGTGTGTTTTTTTCCCCTTTGTGAGGGTGCAGTTGTGCATTTTTGGTCCCACTGTAGGTAGGTGTGAAAATGACCACAACACAAAGCACCACCTGTTTCTCACGTGGGCAGCGGTTCTTGCTCATTTTAAATGTGTTAAATTCTCACCACCTGCCTGCCACTTCTTTAACCTCACTGTTAAATGAAAGAAAATCGAGGTAGTTCTCTCAGTGATTATCTGTTTGCATAGCGCGTGAAGTTGCATATGGGAAATTTGCATTAGGATGATATGTGTTTATTTGTTGAGCTTCTTTGTCCCTTTAAGAAAGAAAAGGCTAATTTTGTGCAGAGCATCTTAAAAAATATGTATGTATGCTTGAATAGTGTGGGAGTGCCAGCAGCAAGCTGTAACCCTTTCATTGTGAAAATGTATAAGCATTAAAGCACACGTGTGAATTTGTTTGCCTTCTTGTATGCATAGAGGGCATGCATGCACACGTCTGCAATCTCCAAAGGTTTCATTTCGGTAGATCAATGTGTGCATGTTTGCATGGAAATGTGTTTTCACAGAGCAGATGCAACTATGTTTCCCATGTGTATTGTGTATTTACACAAACACAAAGAGTCCTCTGAGTATCCCGACCGATCGCTTTGGCTCTGTGTGACGGCACACCTCCTGCCTGTGTTATAAATAGAGAATAGATGCAGCAACTCCCTCGGGTTAAACAGCTCAAGTTCAAAAACTTCGACTGACTGTTTTGACAGAAGGGAAAAGACGCACTCCGCGAAGACAGACAGCGGCTGATAAACAGTGTTAGCTGGCTATTACAGAGCCACAGCTGCACTGTATTAACTGCATAATGTTGGGTGAAATAGATGTTTATAATTCTGACTTTAATACAGCCAATGGGATCCCAGCCAATCACATGTTTCACTCTGAAATATTAATAACATTATTTATTCCTGAACACAGAAGTGTTAAAGGTTTCTAACTTACACAGCAAATGTAAAGAACCCGGGGCTCTGCTATGGAAACATGTCCATATGAAACTGGTGCCTCCTAGTGGCAAAGACCTGAACTGCAACTTCCTGCAGCACTGAAGCAGAAACACAGTTTGTATGGTTTGTATGGTGCCCTGTAGCACAGGATGAGGAGCAGCAGAAGAGGCTGAACAGCATTTATGTGATCAACAATGATGCAAACAAAGGAAACTATCGAATCTTTGGAAGTATAAATGTTAATGTGCAGAATTCCAGAAATCCATCTCTTCATCGTATGAAGGAAAAGCACATACTGTAGCATTTACCTGTATTAGTAACTTCTTTGTCTACACTGACAAAGTATTTAAATACAGAGACACTCCTGCAAGTAGAAAAGTAAAAATTTATTATTAAAGTACTAATTATCCAGAAACGTATCAGAATAAAATACATTTTATGAATGAAGAAATATCTTATTATCATTGCTTCTTTTAAAAAAACATTAGAGGCATTGGAATGATATATTTGATCAATGTATTGTTAACAAACTCTGTATGTATAATTATTAATAATATTAATTCATGCAGATTGTATGCACTGATAAGGACCATAGCTAATAAACAGATTGTGTTGTTCTTGTTGTTGTCAGACACTGTGTAGTGTTTACAATGGAACACGCAAATGATACAAACCAATATTTTTCTCTGTTCACTGAAAATCATCTTATTACATAAATGTCAAAAAATTAAAAACCAGGCTGATTGTCTCACTTCCTGCTCAGCTGATATCGCGCACGCTCATCCGTTCAGTGCAAAACTGACCCTGAAAGTTGTTCTAGTGGAGAAAAACCGAGGAAAGTATTTTTACATTTGACAATCACAAAGAAATGAAGAACAGAAAATGAGCATCAGTAACGGTTCTGTCGGATGAGAGGGGAAACACCGCCACAGTTTCTTGTGGTCTGGGACTCTGGAACAGCAAACACAGAGGAAAACCTCACAGACAGATTTAATGACCTCAAACATAAAAAAAAAAGGCTTCATAATTTCATTCAATCATTGACAATCTGAACATAACTGCTGAGAAATGATTCAAATCTCCTTCATTACAAAGATATCTCCCGCAAAGGATACGTGTAGTAAATATTTAAAGGTGCTGAATACTCATACAGCCATTTTTTCTTTAAATGTTCAAATGAGGGCAGCACGGTGCTGCATTGGTGGGGAAAGACATACATCAGTTAGTGATTTTAAATTTTCTGCAGGTATGAAAGTGTGTGGTTGGACTGGTGACCTCTGCAGGGAGGAGGAGAGGATTTTGTTAAGCTCTCAGGCACGTCGGGACATCTAAAGCTTATTTGCTGTCACTAGCTCTTCAGAAGCAGGGCTAACACGCTGCATGCAGCGATACAAACACCTTATATCGATAGGAAGATTTTCCTCCGACATCGTGCAACACGTTTATAGAGAACAGCGTCGCATTACCGTCTAACTCACCAACAGAGCTGCGCCCTGTGATCACAACCAGGCTGTTTGTGTACGTGTAAGGGCGAGGCGAGTGTTGCTGCTGTAAACTCAGCCCCTTAAGACCTTTTCGCCCTCACATTTTTTAGGTTCTTGTTTTTTATAGTTTAATTTTGAGACAAACATGAGCGAGGCAATCCAGACATAAATCATCCATCCGTCTTTTGTATTCCACTGTTGAATGCTGGAGCCTGATTTTCTTTTTCTTTCCAGAGGGTCATACTGATGTAGATGGGCACACTTTGGATAACTGGCAACCTGCAAACCATTTTAATACTATATCAGTATTTAAATTATCCTACATCTTCAAGCGTCTGTCGCATGCACTGCTGCAGATGAAACATATTAGACTGAAGCAGGCTTAAAGCGGTACAAACAAAATGCAGTCAATGTTTTCTCTTTCTAAGAGTCTGCAGGCAGCTCGGTCAGGCCTTTAGGTGTAAGCATACTGAGGATTACCTGGTTCATTATCTTAGAGTGATAACATGCTTGTTAGGCCTCAGTCACACAGGCCCGGAGACTGATGACCATCTTTCAATCACCAGCTGTGGACCAATCAGAAATGAAGGCAGTTCACCTTCAAAGTTGCGCCTTTTGGATGGTTTGTGAGGGTAACGCTCAACTTTTACTTTGAAGACTGTTACTGATGTCTGTTTGGTGCTTGTGGGTGTGTGTCCGTCTCGTGTGATTTATGTTTCATGTGGTATTTTATTGCAGGCGGCACGGTGGCGTGGTGGTTAGCACGGTTGCCTCACAGCTAGAATCCACCTCGGCCCTTCCTGTGTGGAGTTTGCATGTTCTCCCCGTGTCTGCGTGGCTTTTCTCCGGGTACTCCAGTTTCCTCCCACAGCCCAAAGACATGCAGTTAGTGGGGTTAGGTTAATTCTAAATAGGTGATTCTAAATTGCCTGTGGGTGTGGGTGTGAATGGTTGTCTGTCTCTCTGCGTTAGCCCTGCGACAGGCTGGTGACCTGTACAGGGTGCACCCTGCCTCTCCCTCTATGACAGCTGTAATAGGCTCCAGCCCAACACTCAACAGGATAAGTGGAAGAAAAATGGATGGATGGCTATTTTATTGTTGTGGCCTTTTGCATGCAGCATGCCAACGAACTGCAGATGCTTTAAGTTAGCACAATTTCACCTGCTAACAACCAGCAAAAACTTGCAAATCGGTCAGGAAAATATACATTTTACAAATACAAACACAAAATACACACTTACATAAACTCATCATTACAGCCTTTTGTAATTAAATGCATGCACTAATTATTTGGTGACATAATCCAGTTTGGTAAATGCAGCAGTATTCATACAGCAGCTTTCTGCTTTTACTGAGCACTCACATCATTTCTTCCATGTGCTTTTTATCACTTCGTGCATTTTGGTCACTTTGGAGTTCAGTTTTTTAGCCAAGGAAGCTTCGACGTGCAGACTGGAGGAGCCGGGGTCGACTACACGCTCTACATCTGGGGCCGCAGCTGCACCCAACTCTGAACTAAAGCGGTGTACAGACCGAACAGCCCCACGTTGCCGCCCCCCCCCCCCCGCTAAAGTCTGGCTAAAAGCTTCAACATTTCAAGTTTATTTCCTTTTTTTCTTTTTAATGAGCAGCAGAAAATGTTACACAAGTAGTTCTGTAGGCCACAGGCTGCTTGTGACAGTCTTCATGTGTAAAATTCCTACAAAAACATGAATATATTAAATTTTAAATGCTTTTAAGAAGCAAGTAAATATGAAAAAATAATTGTCTGGACTTTACATTATGACAAAAGATGTCACGATGTTCTGATTCCATTTTTATTATATAATCAATCCATTTATTTTGGATTCAGTGTAACAAATGCACCCTTATAGAGTAAATTTTACATTTCAGATTGATAATTGCAGAAAATTATTCTGCGGTGAGAAAAACATGTTTTAAAGACGTCTTCTGTGAAACTTACTTATCATAGTGTGAAGTGAGCAAAATGTGTGAATGTGGATGATTAAATTAGACTGACAGTACTGGCTCCACCTCCAGGATATTAATGTTACCGTACACAGTTGGAGTCAGATTGAAAGCATAATCAGAGCTCGCTGTTCACAGTCGAGGTAAGTTGTGACGGGATTGTATTAATTTCGCCTTCTGGTCATTAAAACTGTTGGTTCAGGCCGAGCGTGTACATTTAAGGTTTGCTTTGTTTATATTTGTGCTTCTGTTACTTTTTATTTCCTCCACACAGATGGCAAAGCTGTGGCACTTCCTGCTCCTGCTCTGGGCATCGAGCCCTCCGTGCCTTCCTTCCAGCGTCAGCTTCCCTGGCACACCGGAGGAGTGTGAAAAGGCCCACTTCATCCCTGGCTACAATCTGGGTGGAGAAGGTTTCGACATTGTCAAAATGGAGAGGAAAGGAGCCTCCGTCATTGACAGCGAGACATGGAAGACCAGCAATGGTTCCTGTGAGCTGCAGAGAAACCCCTTCATGAAGGACGAAAAGCAGAAGACCCCTGTCGCGGTGGTCGACTGGAGAATCGTCCCCAAGTGTGATTTAAAGGTCTACAGCGTGGTCTACGACTCTGTTGAAAAGTTTGCCAATGATTCCACATCAGCCGTCTCCAATGACTGGAAGAGGGACCTTAATTTCTCTGCAGACCCGAGAGTCCCTTTTCGGACAATTTATGGAGGTTCCCGGTCAAAAGAATGCACCTTTGCCACGCAGAAGTCAAAGAAAGACCGCTACACCTTCTTCCGCCACTCTCTCTCTTGTAACTTCTACCGGTGAGCGTGTGGACAGATGTCATTTACTCTGAATGTGTTTTTCAGTTAACTGATGCTTAGCTTTAATGCTGCTTCACATCAGCTGTAGCACTGCAGTTAAATAGGAGTGAATTAGTAAATATATATACAGTGTTATCTTTTACTTTCATTGACATTTGAATGAAGAAGTTGTAACTTCCGTTTGTGATCCGCGTCCTTCGCAGGTACCGGCTGGCGACAAGACCCCCGCTGACTCATGAGTTTGAATCAGCTGTGAACTCCCTTCCTCCTTATTCACAAAAAACGGAGGCATCGTATCGCGCTTTGATCGACACCTACGGTACGCATTACATAACACAAGTGCTCCTGGGAGGGGACCTGAAGGCCATCACCGCTGTTAGGACCTGCGAAGCGACCATGAACGGCCTGTCGGCGACCGTAATCAACGACTGTTTGTTAGTCGAGGCTTCGAGGCGCTTTGCTCATCCTGGTAGCATTAACTCAATGGCGCGCTACTGTAACAGGATAAAGAAGAAGCTCTCTTTGGCGAGCTTTAGTGCTAGATTTAATGAGCGGTTCACAGAGGTCACCGGTGGAAACATTGATGGAGCCGATGTGCTCTTTCAAGCGCAGTCAGACCCTTCTGTGTATAAAAAATGGCTGAGCTCGCTGAAAACCACACCTGATGTGGTCCAGTACAGCTTGAAGGCCCTGCACACCATACTGCCAGCCGATCACGTTGCCAGGGCCGGACTGAAGCTGGAGGTGCAGAAGTACATCAAGAGAAACGCCCTGCAGAAAAACTGCTCAGAAACCTGTGAGATTGGCCACAGAACCAACAAAAGAGATCCCTGTGCGTGTGTCTGCAATGTTAACCGCAACGTGAAGGCAAACTGCTGCCCTGCTGGGAAAGGTCTCGCAACACTAAAGGTGTTCAAGCTTTATGCGAAGGGTCTGTATGGCGACTGCTGCACTCAGACAGATGGTTCAGTGGAGGTCAAATATGGCCACCAGGTAAAGCGCACCGCCATCATCCGGAACAACGACAATCCGCGCTGGTCAGAGGTGTTTGAGTTCGGACCCATCAGTCTTGACGGTAAAAAGAAAATCGTGTTCACGGTTTACGATGAAGACTCGTACTGGAACACCGATCTGCTCGGCCGGTGTTCCTTTGAGCTGCGCAGCGGAAACGTGACAGACAGCTGCATGTTCAAGCACGGCACCTTCTTCATTTCATACACAGCGGAGTGTGCGCCCAACCTCGGTGGCAAACATTGCCAAGATTACGTACCCACGCCGCCCGGTACCTTTTTGACTGAGCTCCTCCCCGACAGGTCCGAGATGCTTGTTGTAGAGCCAGGGAGGATGTATGCTGGAAGACGGAACAACGACATGGAAATCTGATTTCAATATTTCATTAACCTTTGATGTTATTTGCTTTGCTTTTTAATGTTTCCTTTGTCTTCTAAGGGAATTTTTTTTCACGCTTTTGCAGCTCATCAAATCAACAGTTTTATAAGAACTGCTGATTTAGTTTTTATGCTTTTCTTTGTACTGTGAATCCTACCAAATCTGCAAATAAAGCATCAGCAAAGACAGCGCTGGCCTTGTGTGAGTTTTCTTATTCATTGCTATTTTTTAATACTAGCAGGTCTTGTATTAACTACTGGAGGTCAGCATTGTCTAACATTGTGTTGATCCCTGAATATGTAGCCAGTATTTACCACAGACTGCAGGCACGGGGAAGTTACGGTGTGTTGGTACACTTGGTACGGTTGTATTGTACTTGGTAACAGTTTTTCAAGCCTTCAGTCAGAAGTTATTTGACAGGGTGGAGTAATAAGTTAACAGCTAAGGCAAGCAAGCCTGGTGAAACAGAGGTGCTGATCAGGGGGCGTGGCTGAAGGGGGCGTGGCTGAAGGGGGGGCTTGTCTTCCTCAGTGTTTTTAATATGATATAATATTAAAATATGTATTATTATAAACCTTTGGCACTAGTGCTAATACGAGTTTTGGAAGATTGTAATTATGGAATGGCCTCATTTGCTTCCAATGTGTTTTTATGACACTGGTTACTTTGTTAATTAATCACACACAGTTTCAAACCAAAGTACTTCATCTCTAGAAACTAAAAAAAATTATTTCAGTAATCCCGCTGTAACTCTGATCAGGGACCAGAGATGATGCCACTGTAGTTTTGAGCCCTTTCCTCACTGCCACACATTCAGCACACGGGCTAGTTGGCCTGTGGAAACGTGGTTCTGAAATAGGTAAAAAATATATTTAAACATCTCTATTTGCTGTGTACTTTCTTCCACATTAATCCACACATATGTATGTACACAGGTAACAATAGGAATATAAACCTGTGGCTAACACCTGCAGATAACACACCCTAACCTAAACGCACACAAGTGAAGGCATCAATCATTTGCAGTCAACACTTCCCTCTGCTGGACCGAACAGTTATAACAGGTCACTCTGACACCTTCTGTTACATGTCTGTTTTCTACAGTCACTATTTGCTTCGTTAACTAAGATATCCTGTCACGCTCTCAACATCAGCAGTGCAAATGTTGCACTTTGGCTATAATCACAGGATAAAAAGCACGGTTGTCATCACGGCTCGTGACGGTTCAACTAACTCAGAACAGGAGAATAAAACACAAAAAGCAAACCAGTGACGGCCATCATTAGTCCAACTCTGTCGAGCAATAATAGCTGTAACCTCCATAATTAGGCTACAGGTTTATTTTTCTCACTTATGGCTCACCGCACGTAAAATAAGCAGCGACTTAGTTAATAAATAAAAGCATGTTTACGAGACAGACTGTGTTAAAATATTCAGAACAGTTCTGGCAGGCTTCACGGCATTCTGCTCGTTTACGCAATGACAACAAACGATTTTACAAGTAAATCTAAATGCATTTATATTACTGTGTGTGTGTGTGTGTGTGTGTGTGTGTGTGTGTGTGTGTGTGTGTGTGTGTGTTACATAGCAGAATAAGAGCTTCCAGTACTTTCAGCATCACCACTGCCAGCATCTATAACATAAAGTCGGTGGTTTTTATTCATTTCTGGAGCTGCCCTTCAATCATAACACGCAGGCTTCAAAAAGAATCAAGAAGAAGAAAATAGAAACACACGGTAAAAATAAAATGAAGTTCTGACTTTGTGGCGTATTAGCTTTTAAATATAAATCATCTTTCAGTATTTAATGTTAATATGTAACATCAAAGATTCTTTTAAGTCTCTGAAAAAGCTGCTTCTTCTTTTCTAAAAAGAGCTCCCATCTTTGAATACAGTGAAATAAATAAGTTTGGTAATTATAATCAGAATACATCGGCAGGCATGACTCCTGCTTTCATGCATATATAGATACACAGATACCAGCAGCTTTAGCGTGTAACCATTAAGCAGTTGAGACAGGCAGCAACCTCTGCGCTGCTGACTTTGAACAGGACGAGGCTTCGAGGACTACACTCGTGTGTGTTCGAGGGGCCATCAAAGCTTTTGCACCATATAGGATAGCAGCGTGCATCAAGCGTGCACACTCTGTGCTGTCCTTGGTGCTGACAGTCATAACTTTAGGATTCAAAACATGAGGCTATGTGGTGCCACTGAAGCAATGCCCCCCAGGGACCGAGAAGCTTTTGAAGAATTCAAATCGCCTTTCTGTTTCAACCAGAGGGACCAACGTCTAAATGAAGCTCCAGGGAGATTGTTTTATCCCCAAGAAGGTCCCCGAGCAGGGGGTGGTACTTTGAAGGATCGGGAACCTTTCCTGGCAGGGCTTGGAGCGCTGAATGTCTCCAGGCACCTTTCCACTGGCGGATTTCGGGGCAGGCGTGAGGTGGCACTGACGGGAACGGCCCCTTAATGGACCCCTAATGGTGTTTACACTGTGGAGTCAGCCGAGCTGGGACGGCTTGTTATGTTAGCCCAATGCAAATTTTACATACATCTCACACTTCAAAGGTGGTGCTTGTTCAGTGTTTCAGGAACTGCTGGTGGAAATTATTCACATGAATGAAAAAGTATTGATTTGATGAGACGATACAATAAAAAAAAAATAAATAAAAAACGACTGTGAGTAAAGGACATGTGGATGCTGCAGAGTTGGTGAGTGTCAGGCAGGCTACAGGAAGAAGGAAGCCTTTGTAACTGAACACACCTGGCCCAGGTGTAGCTCAACATGTATTATTAAGGGCGACCACAGTCACTTTGAAATATTTCGGATATGTAACATATATGGTATTAAATATCTACTATATTAAACTCCTCTTAAACTGGCACTCGAGTACATCTCAGAAGCCTGAAGGTGCTCCTAATAAATGCACCTATAACGCTTTAATGAAGCATGTTATCATGTTCGTTCTGTGACAAAAACATTTCATTTAGGTCCTCGAAATATGAATGGTGCACGATGCATTATGGGGCCATCGTGTTTCCTAGCAACCACCTAACAATAGATTAAAATCGCAGACAGTGATGACGCGTTTATCTTCACGAGAATCGGTTGATTTACAACAAAAATCATGCGCGCAGCAAAGAAAACGCGTCCAGTGCAGGCCGATACTGTGACACGGAGTTCATTACACAGTACAGTACTGCGATGTATAATAAAGGAAAGTACATCAAAGTATTGAGATCCATGCTTTTATCCCCACTTTCATCGAATGTGCTATCAAACACTGACCCCTGTACCAGCACGCATTATTCAGACTCACTCCCACTTTCAAAACAGGTCATCTAAGTTCTTCAACTTGACAGTCTCCTGCTGGCCTGGCTTATCCACATCTCATTCTTTCCTCCTTCCTTTGCTCGTAGAAGAAAAGAGACAGAGACGAGGGGATTTGCCTCACGGTAGGTAGCTGTTTTATGTGTAGCATATGAAAAAAAAAAGAGTTTTTTTTGGTGAGGCTTGGCAGAGAGAGCCAGGAGCCCACTTGAGGAGCAGCGGGTCTTAGAGCTGGATGATTTGTTTGGAGAAGCCCTCTCCAACCAAAAAGGGGGATTAGCTGCACACAGGTTCCCATGGAACCACAGCGAGATGGAGAGGGCTTTTAGAGGTCGCCACACCCCTGCTTGGCTACATATGCATGCATGTACACACACGTGCACAGAAACACAGACATGACACAAGACACAAGAATCTGCACCTGTCCTCAAAGTGCATTCCCATGGGTGCAGAAACAATAAGACTACAGTAGGTGGGCCTTGTCTTGGCTGGTTTGCTGTTTACTTCACAACCTCTGGTCCCTCTCAACTCCCAGCGCGGGATTTAATACCTGGTGGTTCTACAGTTAACCACAATATAAACAGGCGTGTTAAAGTAAATAGCCTGAAATACGCTGCTGAATTGAATCTGTCTCTTTTTATTGCTGAATGGATTCTGAGGCCTGTTGTATTTGCCTCGTCTTTGAGATGCACTAAACTGACTACACTGAAGTCTGAGTAGGTATTTATCAGGCAAAGTATTCAAACATGGTGGCGTCTGTGTGGAGACTCATGTCCCCCCCGTGACCCTGAAAAGGAAAAGAGGATGAATGGATTTTCAAAATTTCTTAGAGATGTAATTACCCCCATCAAAGAGGTCGTGCGCTTGGTTTCATTTATCAATTTGTTTCAAAAAGTTATGGATAAATCTGCAAGAAAAGTTTTGCTGCAGAAGCGTCCCAGAGTGACTAACGCTCGGAGTTTCTGGATTTATATTCTGTGTCAGAAATTTTCTAGAGGATTCTTTACTGTTGCAAGACTGGGAAAAGTTTCACATTTTGCTTTATAACTTCACAAATACAACTCAAAGTGAAAAGCTGGGAAATGTTTTTTTTTTTAAATATATGAACTCTTTTGGAATGAGGGAATCGCTCCACGCGCCGTCTGAGGCTGCTCTCGTTTATAAGCTTGATGACGCCCAATTTCCATACAGCCGCTTCAGTTTCAGGATTATCCGTCCATTCATTTTCTTAACTGCTTATCCAACTTAGGGGTCACGGCCTATAGCAGCGGTCACAGGGCACGAGGCGAGGGACAGGCTGCCAGTACACTGCAGGGCTAAGGCAGAGAGAGATCCTGACCATACGCAGCATCAACTGTTACCTCCAGTATGACTAAGAGTTCACCCCCCCCACCCCCACCCAAAGACCCTAAATGAATTAGTTGGTTTGAGTAAATTGATACTTGTGACAGAACTTTATATTTAGGATCTGTCGATTGTTTGCAGTATTTTATGACCTACACAGAGAAGAACAACATCATGTGTTGTTTTCCACCCGCAGACCTTTGATTCCTTCTCTTTACTGTATTTAGCTATAAAAGTAAAATGTGAGATTTTTTTTTCTTTTCCTGATTGAATTATGGGCTAAATCTCTGTCTCTCTACTTTTTTGAATCTGAAAATTTGCTGATTTGATTTTTTTCTACCCCACTGAAGATGTCTCTTTGTGTTGAGACAAAAGAAAGTTGTCACCTTGGGCACTAGGAACATTTTTTGACATTCTTCACATGATAGAAACATGATCTCTTGTTCTTGAGATCACTTGGTCGGCAGAAATGTGGTGAGAGCCATCTTCTTCTCACTGGGACGCGTCTATAAGCAATATTTTCACAGCCTGTTTGCAGCAGGATGAGGTCACTGATGGTTCATGTGCTGCAGCTGCTGCCATCTGCTGGCTAAAAGGAAATCATTATCCATGTAAGAGTATTTGAAATTTATGCTTGGTACTTTTTTTTTTACTTTTTTTTTTTACTGCATTTAACCTTTTTAAATAATAATTAACTTTGCGCAAATTTATGTGTTGCCTCTCATCAGTCCTTAAACCTTCTCCTGTGCAGAAATCAAATAAAAATACTTTATTATTTTTAGGTGAAATTGATTCTGTATTTTAATTCTCAGTTCTACATGTTCTGTTCAGGTCTAAATGTGGTCTGAAAACTGCTGCTAAAGCACGCCGAGTGTCTAATAAAAGCTACATTGTAACAGCATGGGGTTATAAAGTGAACATGCAGAAATACACCAGAAAAGTCCAATTTTGTTCCCCGTTATTTTCCCCCTCTTTATGCTGCACGCTAAAAGCTGTAAATGATCACACAGTCCCCTGTGAACATGCATGTGGTGACGGTGGGGAGGAAGAACTTCCAGTAGAACTGCAGTCAGGGAGGGGCAGCCATCTGCTGCCACCGGTTGGCGAATCATAATGTAACAAGATGATTTTATTCTCAGCTGTTTTGGAACTCATATTTTTTAATTTTTCTGGTGCACTCAAAACAAAACCCATTCTAAAAGAAATTTAGAAGAACATGCATATTTACATTAAAGATAAACCCACAGAACAGTCTGAAAAACTGGCCTCTGCAGGCAGTGGACAGCTTTTCAGGACTTCAGACGTACCCAGGTGTACCAGCGTACTCGGCGTCACCTAAACGGTTTCTGACGCGTGCTCCACAGCTGTGCGCTCAAACACTGTGCTTCCCCATTAACGCACCTGAATAAATGAACCCCTTCCTGCATAAATGCAGTAACTCATGGAGGTAACTGCCCCCTAGTGTCCAAATCCATACAATGCAAAGGAAGAAAGAAAATGGCTCTTACACAAAACAAATAAATAAAATGAAAAACTAAATTGTGGTTTAGCAAATACAACCCCGTTTACCAGAATGCAACCAAAACTAATGCACGTATGCTTGTTTACTAGAACTACACGTGGACTGCAAACGGAAAGCAGGAAGCTTCTAATTTCCATTCGTGGAAATGAAAGAATATGAATATGCAGATATCTGTTTGTATAAATAAAAAAGAGAGAGAGGAGCGGGTTTGACTACACTTCTGTTTTTATATCAGTTGTGTATAACAGAGCGTATTCCTTCAGTAATTTAAGCATTTTTTTCTTTCTACTTGCGGTTTTGGAGATTAAAGTAAATTCAGTCACTTTTTGCAGACACACATTCGTCACCGTGACAGCTAAAGTGTGAGTTAACTTTATTAAAGTGCTCTCCAGACAATGATGACGTTTGAGTTTCACACAGGCCCTCATTATCTGATGTGCAGCACATGTGGGTATATGACTGAATTAGTGTAGCTTGCATGTCCCATGCCGGTGGACCCTCATGGTGATATCACCCTCAAAGCAGCTGCCCAGGCCCCCCCTCCCCTCCCCTCCCCTCCCCTCCCATTAGACTCACCCAGTTACTGTGACCGTCCATGGCAACCTGGGAAATCACTGCTCCATTTTATCTCCCAGTACCACCCCAGTGGTGAAGACTGAACAACTGGTAGCACCACTGTCAGCACCTCGCTTTATATGCCACGAACTGCTCAGCTCAGCCTTGTGGCAAACATAGCACAGATTAGCATGCCAGCAGTTCTCTTCCCAAACATCTCCGACAGCATTAGCGCGCGCTCGGTCCAGGCCGTACGTGAGAGCCAGCTGTCAAGTGGAGGGAATTCCTAGTGCTTCATTCAAGGTCGCTCCCACCATTCGAAGTAACGGTGCCCCGTCACGACTCCCACGCAAGGTGTTAAACTAACAGTTTAGCTCGGATGTCCTGGCATTTCTACGAGAGACTTAATTGCTGCTTTACATTTGCACAGCAAGGCTGCAGTGCGTGATCGCCACCTGTCACGCCACACAGGAGGTCACAGCAAACACTGAAGGGCAGATTTTGCTTTAATGTCATCAGGGAACAATTGATTTAAATACCGATAAATAAATATCACTCCTGCAGCTGCAGCTGTGTGCAGGATCTTAACCCCCAAAACAAAAATCCTGTCTTCTATTTGGACTTTATTTTTTTGGAAATCTGCTCACCCCGGATTGCTCATGAACAGGCGTCTCCTCCTTCTTTCTCTCTCTCTCTCTTCCAAATTCCTCATCTCTTTACTTGTGTGCGGATTTGTCCACTGTATCACGGAGGATACGATTTCTAATCACAAACGTGTCTTTGGTCGGATTCTGTACTTCCAAAGGTGAAATTCTTTACTTTGCATGCAAATCCAAACACAAAGCTCGCGCGGTATGTTGGGGGCGTGAATAGAGTGGGTGGGCTTTGGACAAATTCAACAATTCATGCTGATTTTAATTAAAGCCAACAGGGTACTGCATGCAACATTAAAGGCACAAAACACACAGGGCTACGTTTCAGACAAGTCGTCCTCTCTGTATTTTCCTCCTTTGTCACTCTTTCTAGTCCTCCCACCCTTGGTTGCCCCCTCCTTCACTTTAATCCAGTGGCAGAATTTCACTCGACAAGTGATCAAAGACCAGTAGCACGATGCCAGGTGCGGCTGTAGCTTCAACCGTTGACAACCACCTAGCAATTTTTCCCCCCTTCCTTGTTCTCTTCTCTGAAACCTAAACAAAGCTGGGCGAACTGCTGTGTGTGTTTGAGTCTGAGAAAAACAGTTTCTCCTTTTTTTAAGACTTTTTTCAGGGTTTTTTTTTCCAGAAGGGGAAGTAGAATTTTTTTTCCCTTCTTTTTGACGGTGATCTGTATTACCTAGTCTCCCGTCCCCCTCAGTGCACGGTGTGGTGGCCGGTTTGAGGAGTTCTGTGACAGTAAATTACAGCACTCTTGAGACAGACGAGCAGCGGGAGCTGAGGTACAGAGAGAGGATGCGCGGCGGGGATTAGGCTTTATTAAGACTCAGCGACCACTCATAGGCACAACAACACAACACGCGGGGTGTGCGAGCGAATAAGTGAAGGATATACAGCTCAAAGTGTCTTTCTCAACCTATAGGTGGTCTGCAGTGAAGAAAGATACACATCAGCTCTAATAGGGATCTCATGTCTAAAAGTGTTCTCTACTTTCTCCACGAATGTTTCCACACCGCACTTACAATATACCAGTATATACTTGCAATATATATATATATATATATATAAATATGCAGTATATGCTACTGATTTCTCACTGTGTGTAGGAATGTAAAGGACTTGCATCAATCAGGCTGACATGAGTATCATATGCATAAGACGTGCGTGCTTTGTCGGCTATTTTTACATTTTTGAAGTCTCATAATATCCAAAATTTTTATTTTTATTATTATTATTATTATTATTATTATTATGCTGGTTTGAGTTGCCAACAGGAGAACCGAATGTGAGCTGGAGCAGACAAAGTGCACTTCATGTTGTCCACATTAAAACAGAAATGCAGAAAACATTTTCAGACATGCTGCAAACTTCAAAGAATTTTTTTTTTTTTTAAAGAGGAGGAAATACTGGTATGTTTTTGCATTAGTTTGCGAGTGTAACCTTACTGAACTAGCCGTGCACTAATTCAGCTCGGTCCAATATTACTCTGCGTTGTGTTAGATGGTAAAT
>JAVDPK010003115.1:3245-16981 GCA_034780415.1 Cichlasoma orientale | reverse complement strand
CCCGAGCACAGATTTTCATATCTGTCATTACGAGCCCTGTCTATCGTCAAACCGAACTAATCGTCGAGTTATTGGCCTCGTTATCCACAGTTTGCCTCTCCTGAATGGTCTCATGCCACGAGGACACGGCATTGAATGAAGACAATTAAACTACAAAGGGCTCGATTACAACTGTATCACTTTGATGAGGGAACAATAATTCAGCCAACACCAATCCTTATGAGTTCCTCCGGGTTAAACATTTTGGGAAAACAGTGTTAAGCTGTATCAAATTAAGTCAGAAGGGGGAAGTTCATTTAATAGCTTGGAACTCCACATCTCAGTCTAAATATCTTTTCCCATGAGCCTTTGCCCACTGCGCCCCTCCTCCCTCCCTGCAGCGAGGCCTAATTTTCCTGTTTTCACCAGGAAGATTTCACGGTTCACAAGATCAAAAGCTCGCATAAGCTCTGTTTGTTTACATCAGCCTACACCCGGGCAAATAAAGCACTGTTGAATATCTTTCCTGGCTTGTGCTCGTCCGCCAGCGCACATGACCTCCCACCTCTCTGCTTGCTGCACATGCTCCGATTCGCTTTCATTTTCCACTTCTAACAATCCCATCCCAAGTGGGAGACGGGATCTCAGCTGAGTCCATATTCATGAAGAGATCCCGAAGAGTTTACGACTAAGGCTAACGCTAAACTCGGATCCTCTGAAAATGCCGTCTCTATCCACGAGAGCAGCTGACAACTCCTTCTCCGTCTCCGCATGGTGCATTTTTGACACAACCCAAATGAGGTCCTTTGACATTTGAAATGGAAGTGTGACAAGAGGGACGAAAACAACCACCAAATCAACACATGAATAAATAATCTGTTTGCCTTTTCGGTGTCCCATTTCGACAAACCGCAGGCCATCCCTCCTGAAAGATGCCTGTGACTCATTTGGTGCTGAACTGTTTTGAATGAACACGTCTCTTTGATGTGCAGCTGAGTTTCGACATGCCTTTATAGTTCTATTGTTTTATACAGTAATTTTCCAGTGACAATAACAACCAGACGAGCGAGCATCTTGAGCAAACTTGTTGAATATTACATACTGCAATAACTGAAATAAGTAACTTTTGCACATTATTGTCCTTTGTTTTGTTTTTTTAACTGTGCACACATAAATTGAGAGAATCACAAAGCAATGACTCAGACTGCAGTAACTCTTTCACACGGGGCACACAACACAGAAATCTTTCTGTAGTCGTGCAGGTTAGAGCACAAGACAGTAAGTTAATGACGGCTCGTTACTTTGAGAGAAAACTTCTACTCAAATTACAATATGCCCGACAGCAGGGCGGCTCATCCTGGCTGGAGCAGAAGCAGCTCTGCTGAGTTACAGCTGAACCGCCCGACAAATACAGCAGGACGGGCGTGAGTCCTCGCTGCATTTCAAAGGTGGAGGTCGAGCAACATTTATGAGACAGTCGCATTTTATCTGGTGCAGAATAACACCTCCCAGTGGATGAGGGGACTTCCAACTAGAAGGAGACCCCAGGGTAGACATGCTAGAGAGATTATTTGCCTTGGCTGACTTGGGATTGCCTCAGTGTGCTCCCCCCAACATCTCCCGCTGCCTGGACTAGGTGGACGGGGGGGAGGGCTGGGGACGACTTGTGCCCCCAGAGCAGTCACCTTAATACTGTTTGGGAATGCATCAAAGCTCATTCGCTCATGCATGTTACTGTACTTTTACTATAAAACTGGAGGTTTTAAAGGCAAAGTTCACTTAAAAAAAATCAAATGTATATATGTTAAAATACACAACTCTATTTAATCAGTCTGTTTTATTATCTACTGTCTTATTTGGAGGTATCAGCTGTAGACATATCTGCCTTCTCATGATCATAATGGAAGTAAATGGAACTCACCTTGTGCTAAAAAATGTTCCTGGAAAGCTCAGCAGTATCGGCTCTTTACAGAAACTGTGACCCTGTTACTTTGGTCTCAATGTCCATCCATCCATCCATCCATCCATCCATCCATCCATCCATCCATCCATCCATCCATCCATCCATCCATCCATCCATCCGAGCCTATCCCAGCTGTCATAGAGGCAGGGTATATCCTGCACAGCTTGCCAGTCTGTCACAAGGCTAACACGCAGACAACCATCCGTGCTCATATTCACACCTACAGTCAATTTTTAATCACCAATTAACCAAACTCCATGCACGTCTTTGGACTGTGGGATGAAGCCGGAGTACCCACAGAGAACCCACGCAGACATGGGGAGAACATGCAAACTCCACACTCCGCACAGTCTGCATCCAAATCCAGAACCCTCTTGCTGTGAGATGACAGTACTAACCACTGCCACCATGCCGCCTTTGGCAACAACCAAACACAGCACATCAGCACAGACACCTCATACCAAATGCCAAGCATGGTGGTGGAGGGGGCGTGATTAGGGCTCGCTTTGCAGCCACAGGACCCGGGAACCTTGCAGACATTGAGTCATCCAAGACCTCCTCTGTATACCAAAGTATTCTAAAACAGCTAAAGCCAAAATTGGGTCATGCAGCAGGACAGTGATCCCAAGCACAGCTGCAACTCTACAACAGAATGGCTGAAAATGAATCAAGGTGCTACAACGACCCTCAACTCGAATGAAATGCTGTGGTGGGACCTTAAGAACGCTGTGCATAAACGAATGTCCACAAACCTCAATGAACTGAACAATATTTACTTTTTTTTTTTAAAAATTAAACCAATTAAAGCGGAAAAATGCCTCCTGAATGTTAGTGCATCAGTAATAATAATAATTTAAAAACAAAACAGTTAGAGGGTCAGTTTTCTGCACTCAGTATTTTTGGTTTTAATAACTAATAATAATTTTGTAATTATGCTTATCTAATAGTAGCAATCATGATTGTAAGCGCAAATTACTGTTGGCCGCTTCTTCTTTGATCTTTGCCCACTCATCCGAAACATCTCACTTAGGTTTAGACTGGGTAATCATGCAGCTCTCATCGCTCCACTTCGTGCTCGAATAGCCTTTACAGAGTGTGAGATGTGTTTCACATTCATTGTGCTATTGAAAGACCAGTGACGGTCCCATTAAGCTCAGATGGGATTGTGCGTCCCTGCAGGATGTTGTGGTAGCCCTACTGGTTAAATGCTGCCTTGAATTCTTAATAAATTTGCATCAGTGTCCTTAGCAAACAGTCACAGTTCCTCCTCCGTGCTTCCATCGGTTCACCTTCACCACGCCTCACGAAGACACAGCATCTAGAAAACTAAATCTTGCATTAGACCAAAAGACCAAAGCACAGATTTCCTCTCCACAGATGTCCACCTGAGTGTCCTTGTTCTAATTGGGCTTCTTTGCGGCAGTGTCACCGTGAAGGCCCGATTCATGCAGTCTCCTCTTAACGTGTCGATTGCTTAAACTCTGGAAAGCACTGATTTGAACTCCAATCTGAGGCGCTCACTTCTCTTCTGCATCAACTGTAACTCTTGGCCTTCTTTCTAGGGGTGGACTCATGTAAGGAAACTAAACGTTATTGAAATTTCCTGTTAAAGTAGTGAAAGGAATATTTGCTATGTACCAACACTACCTTAACAGATGTCAAGTGCATTAAGAAGGAAAAAAAATCCCACCAATTAATCTTTGGCAAGGCTAACCTGTTAACAACAACAACAACAACAACAACAACAGCAAACAAACAAAAAAACAGTCCAGGTGATGACCTCATAAAAGTGTGTAACAGTGTGCAGTGGCTTCTTTGACAGTTCAAAGATTTGACAGTTTTTGCCTACAGAAATTAGACAAGGCAAGAAAAACTCTTAAAGTACTGAAAGTGAAACTGATCTTTGACATAAAATTTCACATCTTTAATTCAAACAAGACAAAATCATCCACCTGTTGTCAGTGAGAATATCAAAATTATTTTTTTTGTTTCTTTTGTTTCTCTTTTTTTTTTATCTGTCGGTACCACATTCGTTAGCCTGAGACGTCTTCGTCTGTTTTCAATCACAGTGGATCTTTCTCCTTGCTCACGTTCCACCAGCTGTGAGCAAGGAGTTGTCCGGCCCTGCCAGATTCCCAAAAACCATCATTAAAAACAGTGGAACAAGCATCGCTTGCGCATGGATGGAAATCACAGTTCACAAATGACTGATTGCACTGTGGCTTTAAAAGTATTTGCATTTCTGATGTTTGTTTTGATTTGTGAACGTGTCAAGATGAGGGGAATTATCTCATGCTGCAAATTTAGTCAAATAGGTCCCAGGTTGGGTCCATATCAGGTCCAAAAGATTTTTACTGTCACGGCCAAAAGCTGAAACTTTGACATGCTGAAATGATTGCAGATTTAGAGCTTTTCTGAATAACCGATTGTAGATTGTGCATCATTTTAGAATTATTGTAAGTATTTTACACCTGGAAACAATGTACTGCTAATCAGCAATGACCCATTAAGTCTATTCCCACAACAAGCCAGCCAAGGACTGTAAAAGATGGATGTAGGTGGATGTGAACTGCACAAACACCTGCTTATTAGTGCAAACTAATAAAATAGAAGAATTTCACTCAGCAGAACTGAAGGACAAACCTCTTGGATGGGCTGCACAATCCAACAGGTCGTTAATTCTCAGATAACGCTGTTGAAAATGCTACAAATGGCACCAACAGCACAAACACAGCTGAGAGTCCAGCTTGGACTCAGTCAACAGGCCTAGAGATCAGCTGGTGGTTACTAGGGAATGTGTATTCCCCAACGGGCTAGCGAGTGGTCACTGGAGGTTGTTGGTATCACTTTTGGTATCGCTGGCTAGCAGCTTGTGAATATTAGCCATATCCTGCATAATCCTCTTCTCTGAATCTAATAATGACCACAGTTTACACAATGAACCATTTTATATTCAGTATCATCTGAAACTAGCAACTGAGCCCACAAAACTCATCGGATCTCGAAAGTGTTTGTTGGGGTCAGAGAGAAAGGGAGCTGAAAGGGAGCTGCCCCCTGCTGGTCATTAAGAAGAATGCAAGTTTAAGACTTCAGAGTTAGCTTCACTTTTCCGACTCAGAAGCTTTCCATCCATCTTTTATACTGACAAACTGCTCAAAGAACAAAGTAACTGCTCAAAGAACTCCTTTTTTTTTTGGCAGTTCTGAAATCGGTGTCTTACTCTCATTTTGAAATAAAAAAAATTTACAATAATTCCATACATTCAATTCTGACAAGTGAGGAAAGGCGTGACAGCAACGTTGTCATGCATCATGCAGCTTTTGCCTCACATCACTATCTTAAAAATAAACACATGTCTTTTTGCAAGTGTGCTAGCCCTCTTTTCAACAAGCATCCACTAACAAAGGCAACAAAGACAGGCGTAACCAGACGTGCCAGAACAAGCCCATCAACACTTCTCTTAAGTAAGAGACTCTCCTGAAACAGTAAATGTGCCACATCTTGTGTTTTCAGTTCCCCTGACATGCTGATGGATATATTAACGACTTGTTAATTACAAACACTTTCTCTTACTTAGGTCCAAAAACACGACACGATACTTTGTTACCATATTTCCACTTCAGCTGAAAGCCAGTTGTACAAATGAAAGCTTTTCAGGCATCAAAACCATGTGCAGTAAAATTATTTAGTGTCAGTCCCGCATAATCGAGAACGGATGCCTTTTGCTGACTGTTATTTGTGCTTTGATGTTTAACAATGATAAAGTGAGAACTCAATAAAAGGCCATAAAAGTATTGATATTGATAAATGATGCAAAGCAGCCCCAAAGTTAAGAGAGGTTGCAGCTTGATGAGGAAATCTGGTTTGGTTTAAGGTTCTTGAATCTTAAATCATAAACTGCTGCAGGTGACGTACGGTAGGTAAAGGCGAAAAGGGTAAATCGTGCAGCCTTAAAAACGCTGTTGCAACACCAACACCTGGAATCAGTAATTGATATTTGAGTGCTCAAGGGTGCAGCTCCAAATGAAACCAGGCATCCAAACCCTTTACCTCCCACAATCTGTTTAAAGGATCTCGTTGTACGTAAAGTCTGGACCCCAGCAGATTACAAGCCAATTGTGCAAAGGAGAAAGGAATGCCTCCCACACCCTGCCTTCCACTGCTTCTCCTACAAGGCAAACGGACCACCACCGACTGGTGTGGGTACACCTCAGAGACCGGAGAGGAAGAAGGGGGAGAAAAGTGTGTGGTTCTCATGAAGGCTCCATAATGGCGAGGCCAGTGCCAGCAGTTTGAGGTGCCCAAGGCAAGTGAAAGGATTACAGCAGGGGAGCGTGAACCAGGGAGCTTCAGCCAGAGAGAGAAACAGAATCTGAAGCTGCGAGAGTCTGCAATAAGAAAACGTGTTGACTCCACAATAAAACCACGAGTTAAAACTGCTTTAAGGAAGAGAAAATGGTTCATGGTTTTACACACAGCATTTTTCTCTAAATGGATTATTACGTGCACATAATCAAAGGCAAATATCCCATTTCAAGGTGAAGCCTATCCGGCACCTGGGGAGGAGTCAGAGTTGAGGATGATTAGGCGAATGTGCTTCCCTCTGCTCATCACAGGAAACAAACAGTCCGGCTCTGAATTTAATTCAACAAACAAGAACCATATGCCCGTCTTTCTTCTTCCGTCATCCTCTTCCACCACCCTCTTTTCCATGAGAAACATGTAAATACTAAGACCTAGAAACACATGTGGTTAGTCATAAAGCTGGAAATGTACCCCCCCCCCACTCCTTACCCCCCCTTCTCTGTTTTCCGCCCCCAGCCTCGACCTCCTCACCCGAGCAACCAACCCGCAAGAAAGCAGGCGAGAGAGAATAAACTTAAGGAAAAGGGGGAAAACAAAAACAAGAACAAAGAATGTTGGAGCGGATCGCAGCATTGGGAAACGGGCTTAACTGCCTGTGTGTGAAAAGCAAAGAAGAAGAGCGACAAAGTGGCGACAGGGAGGAGAAGAATGAAAAATTTAAAACATATCAGACTGTGGGCTCCTGCTGACTGCAGAACCATCTCCTCACTATGGTGGCCTCTCGTTAAACCAGAGGGGGCCCATCAGTAAGTGGCATGAGAGATGAGGAACGCGAACCACAAAAGACAGAGCCACCGCAAACCTCCGATTCCCTCAGAGGCGCACATTTTCTCCACGCAACTTTCTACCTTCTCATCCAACTTAGTCCCTTCCCATCATCAAGGCCGATTAGCCTAATTGTTTGTGCTTCAGGGGTAGTTATCTTCTTGGGTGTTAGATGAAAATGGCTTGCAGCTGGGTTGTGTAGAACTCAATCTCTAACAGGTGCTGGGCTCTGTGGGTAAAGAGTAAACAATGGTGGCTAAGCCCTGAGCTTTGCCAGGCAGAGTGTTTAGGGTGGGAAACAGTCAGGCTTGAGGGCTCGCAACACAGGTGGTTTTCAGAGGTTCATTTAGGGATGTGTAAACTCTTAGTGCGGCTTAAACTTGTTTTGGATCAAAATCAGTGATTAAAAGTTTAGATACTTTACAAGGTTAATCTTAGCTGCGAGGCAAAAGAGAAGACGCAGAGGATGGAAGTGTCGTGGAATTGTTAAGAAAGAATTAAATGTGTGTGCGCTGAAATTCCTTGTATATCATCACATTAAGCGAGTTGATGAAAATCAGTCCTTCCCCATTATTTTCCCCCTCTTCACTGGACTCCAGTTCCGCAAGAGTCACATGACTGTGTCACATGATAGAGGCTTTTTTTTTTTAATCCCTGTGGTGTCTGGGACGCATCCAAACCCAGAGTGGCCTCGCCACATTTCCCACAGCCGTCTGGGGAATGGACTGCGGACCTGAAGGTATGTGTGAGGCACAACACTGAAGGACTATGGCTGTCTTAGGATGAAAGCACAGAGAAATTCCCCAGTTTCTAAAAACAAGCGCAGTTCAATATTGTCTGTGGCAGCCACACCCGAGCGAGACAACATGTACGGACAACAATGTTTGGTCGCTGCTGCAGGTTCTTTGTCAGGGTCTTGGAACATAAACTTCTTCGACTTGTATATCCAGAATGTGACCACAGTGGTGTTTAGTTTGTTCTGTGCTACTTATCAAGTGTTTAATTAAGGCGTCACTGTAACAACATTGTATTTAAGAGGAATCCACTTTACTCCTACTTGTGTTCTCCCATTATGTGCGTGATGGGCTGACGGGTGCCTTTTTATGTGCACTCTTGCAGCCATCGCTTTACCTTACTTCATGTAAGAGACGGGACAAAAAATGACAGCTACAACTTAGAGCCGTGTCATCGTTTCCGCACCCACAGCTGTGCTAGGGTCTGCTTGGCCCTGCTGGGTGCAAATTTTTACCATCAAATGGTGCCTGCCAATTTTTCTGACCTCGAGGACTCGTCCACAGAGACGCCACGCTACAAACTACCGCATACACATCCATTCTTCGCACGGACTTCAAAGAACAATAACAGGAATGAATACTCGTCCATGGTGACTGCAGCTGTCTGTGTCCGTGCCCGCAACTGAGGATATAATCCTCGTCTTGGGGAGGGAGACAATTACTGTTAATTTTTTCGTACAAAGGGACAGGAATGTGACATTAAAGAGCAAACTGGGCTCAGACCAGGAACAGCAATCCACCGCTGTGGACGTGACATCAAAGCTCCAAAAGCACAAACGATGGCAACGTGTTAACCTCTTTTACATGCAGTTGATAAATAACACAATCCGGTAAATAGGTAAGGAGTGCTGGTTAGCAGTGCGGTGCTGCCTCACAGCAAGAACATCCTGGGTTTGAATCCACCGGCCGGCCCGGGCCCTTCCGCGTGGAGTTTTAATGCTCGTCCCGTGCCTGCACGCATTTTAGGTTAACCGGTGATTGACTGCAGGTGTGAATGGTTTACTCTTTCTACTCTTTTGCAGGTAGTTGCATACTGTCGTCAGCATGTGTGGGTAGCTCAGCTGAAGGAAATATGAGCTGGTAATGCTTTAATAGAGCAGATTACTTTTAAATTGTAACTATGTTACAAGTTACATTCAAAAGTAGCTTAAGCCAACACTGCTGACCATTTTAACAGCTTAAAATAGAAACAAGCTGATGGGGAGCGCCACCAACGTGTAGGTGTGCACACGCGCAGAACAAGCAGTTTCATTGGGCACATCGAGCAAAATCATATCAGTAATATTTGGACTGTCATACCTATATTGTTCCAGAGTGGAAGAGTCCACATCCTTAACCCCTTTTCTCTCATGCAAGTGAAACTAAGGGGCAGTGTCCATCTTCTATATACAGTCTATTGTTTTTACACAGAGAAAGGACCCCCCCCACCCCCCCCAAAAAAAAGAACAACAATGTGAGATGTCTGCAAGACTAACAATACAACACCCACAACAGCAACAATGTGTCACAGTCACAGTTAGTGTTGCAGACATCTGAGTTAGCTTTTCACATTAGCTCCTGCTACACTTACAGCAAAGGGAATTTTCTAAAAGCGATTCCTTGTCAACTTGTAACCAGACGGCAGCTGGAATCTCAGAAAGCGAAGGATGGAAGTTTTGCTCCTCGTCTATACCATCGGTTCATGACCGGGCTTCATAGGCTACAGACTGGTGCTGGTTTATGGGTCTCATCTGTCCCAAATATAACTTTATGGCAGGAGTATGTATAGCTTCAAAGCCTTCTCTGACCCCAAACTCCAAACCAGTTTGCATACCAATCTGCCCACTGTGTAATGTAGTCCAATGTGATAACAAGACCCAGGGTCGCCATATATCGACACATTAACGTATTTCGTATGCGTGCAGTGTCCCGAAGGGAGTTTGATTCAAGCGTTCATGTGAAAAACTGCAACACCTTAATCGTGGTATTTTTAGAAAAGTCCCTCCCAATATTCAGGATTGTACCCGACGGGAGTCTGATGGATTCAAAATACACCACACACCCTCTAAACTGAGGCCACAGGCGAAGCCTTTCGAGGGACCGCATTCCTCGGTCGCTGAGGAATGTGGACGAAGTTACGTGCCATGACTAACTTGTGTTATCGGATCATTTGGCCATTCTGAACTTCTAAACAATGGCGGTCCAAGTGGCGGTCAGCATAGACCAACTTTGGGCCGCATGGCATAATTCTATCTGTTTCTGCTTTTGAGATCTGAGAAAGATACCGTCCTGTGGTGTTTACTGACGAAAGAACACTGCTAAATGGAGCTGCGGTTCACCAATCTGTAAATATGGCCCTTGCCAGCCAAATTGTTCCCCTTGTTGACAGTGGTTTTGGCCCAAAGCTGTATCTTGCCCAAAGAACACAGGCTTCCCTTGGGGGTGGTTGAGACCCAACAGGGGATAGTTAGACAAAATAGACAATGCCTGTCCACCGCTGACACAGAGTTGGCACAGGTAGAGAGAAAGGGAAAGAGACGGATGGATGAGCCCAAAATAAATGAACGAATGCCGTCCAAAAAGAATGCTCTTAAATCAGAGCCGAGTGGGCCAGAAAGCTGCTATACGCTTCTTTGAGTTTGTGATTACTGTAGGCACAGAACTGCTATTTATGAGATAATTAATGCCAGCCAAAATATCCAATGAAAGTTCCAGGAAAGTTTGTAAGTAGCTATTTTTTTTTTTTTTTTGTCCATCTTCTTACTGATCATTTGCTGCTTTCTGGAACCTTTGAATCAGCTTTTCATTTTCTTAGATCAGAATGGGAGTACTTCCTCAACAGAAAATTCCTCTCATAGGCTGTTGATTCATGCAGCCCTGAACTTTTCCAGGACTCATCTGACAGAGGTGCATGGGGAATTTCAGCCGGCGGGATGTCGGATCGCTGCGATGTGTGAGCAGTGCAGCTAATATTCTAGTGCATCCACTGCTAGTAAACCGTGTGCCCTGCCCCCAGCATGCTCTAGCCTGGCAGCATCCTCGCCTAAACCACACAGAGTAATCCCAGCCGTGCATCTGAAGTCGATTATTTCCTGCTGTGTGCTGCATGTGAGCAGGACAACTATGTGAAACATCGCAACCCGATTCTCTCCAAATTGTCCGAAGTTCATTATCTTGTTATTTAGAGAAGAAGGAGCTGGTGGAATATCCTGAACTAAACATCCAGCTGTTATTTGGATAGCAGTTTATCATTTAACCAGGACGGTGCCAAAAAAAGGATTTTATCAACATGAAAACAAAGCCTTTTTCTTTTTCTGTTTTAAACCTCATATCTTGTTCACATCATCCTAGATACCCAGATTTTTTTCTTGGTTAAGTCTGTAAATAAAGCAGAGCTATGTACTTGCTCAACAGGCATACTTGCTAGTCAAGGTTATGTTGAATCTAAATATTCCCTCCAGATAACAGATACACCCTCATCACCCACATACGCATCACCCTCACAACGGAATGACAGAGAAACAAGATAGTTCAGGGAAGCTGGGAAGATAAATAAACCTGACAACACAAGAGAAAAGAGGAGAGTGGGTGAGAGAGAGACAGACCGACAGACAGCCAGACTGGAAGAGAGACAGAGGGAGGGATCTCCGACAGTGCCAGCCGAAAGAGGATCAAGGTGGTCTTGGATGAATTTCAGAGGTAAGCGGCAGTTAAAGCTCCTAGCTTGGACCGTTCACACGCAAAAGCCAAGTCCCACCGCACGCATCATGAAACACGAGACAGCGTTCAGGTGTTCTGTGACAGGAGCGAGGACAGCTTCCACTGCTTGGGGTGTTTCACGAATGCAAATGTTGCATTGTTGAGTCCTGCGGAGGAAGCGTGCTCAGGTTTTTCTCCACCGACTCGACACCGAAATCTTCTTGGTTTCATTTCATTTCCGGTGTGTAAATGTTGCCAGTTGTAGAAAAAAACTATCAAAATTGTATCTGTTTATTTCGATACACTCACTGGCTACTTTATTAGGTACACCTGTTCCGCTGCTTGTTAACATAAATCAGCCAATCACATGGCAGCAACTCAGTGCATTTAAGCATGTAGATGTGGTCAAGGACACGATCGCGGCCTGCTGGAGTTCAAACTGAGCATCAGAATGGGGAAAAAGCTCTGAGTAGTTCAGAAACTGCTGATCAGCTGGGATTTACCCACACGACCATCTCCGGGGGTTTTTGGACCATTCTCTTTTCAGAGAGAATGTTTAGAACTCACAGCCTTAAATAAATGCTAATGTTGTGCCGTGTCTGCTTTAGATTTGTTATATTGGAATATAGGAAGTATTAACAACTAGAACATATCCACTTTCTAAGTTGTTTGGAGTTTTTTTGCAGCCCCAAAGTTGCCAAGAGTCAGCTAACATGCCTGCCAGATCTGCTTTTACAGAGAAAGTCACTCGTTACCTACATATATATGCAATGAACTGGAGGGGAACAAAAAATAAATCATTTATTTAATTTAAAAAAATTAAATAAAGTTCAGAAAGCCAGCAGGGGGCACAAGCCACAAAAAAGGAGGAAGACTGAACAAAAAACAGTGAAGGAAAAATGCTCAAACTATTTATAAGCACACAGCAGCGACAGGGGTAACGTGACACAGGTGAACTCAATCAAGATAATAACAGGGGTTCGGAACAGAGCAAAGCAGAGAAGCAAAAACTAGGAATAAAACTGACAGAAAGACACAAACAAAGCAAAAAGAGAGCACAGGGAAAGGCAAAAAACTGGGAATACAGCAGGAAAAAGAACTGCTAATAAAGCCCAGCAAGCAAACTAGCTGATGTTCCCAAACTGAGCCAAAGTTAGGACAATATATGATGAGGCGCAACTCTGTGACACGTGTGCAGCATTTTTACATACTTGTTTCCACTGGGTTATAAAACTATACATATATTATACTTTTTCTAATAAAAATAAAAGCAGCACAAATCTGAGACTGCAGTCGATTTTTGCCCAGTAAATTCAGTGTTTAAATTAAACTCATCAGAAATAGTCCATACATACTGCTCAAAAAAAAAAAATTAAAGGAACACTTTGAAACCACATCAGATCTCAGTGGGGGGAAAAATCATGAAAGGATGCCACATTGTTTGATGGAAATGAAAACTGTCAACCTTCAGAGGGCTCAATTAAAAGACAACCCAAAAAATCAAAGTGAAAAAATGATGCGGCAGGCTGGTCCATTTTGCAAAAATTTCATTTTAAAAATGGTACTCGGTAGTTTGTATGGCCCCCGCATGCTTGTATGCATGCCTGACAACGTCGGGGGATGCTCGTAATGAGACAGCGGATGGTGTCCTGGGGGTTCCCCTCCCAGATTTGGACCAGGACATCACTGAACTCCTGGACAGTCTGAGGTGCAGCCTGGCAAACAGACGGAAACATAATGTCTCAGAGGCGTTCTACTGGATTTAGATCAGGTGAGTGTGGGGACCAATCAATGGTATCAGTTCCTTCATCATCCAGGAACTGCCTGCATACTCTCGCATGAGGTCGGGCACTGTCGTGCAGGACCCACCGCACCAGCATAGGGTCTGACAGTGGGTCCAAGGATTTCATCGCGATACCTGATGGCAGTCAGGGTGCCTAGACTGTAGAGGTCTGCGCGTCCCTCCATGGATATGCCTCCCCAGACCATCACTGACCCACCACCAAACCGGTCATGCTGAGCAACGTTACAGGCAGCATAATGTCCTCCACGGCTTCTCCAGACCCTTTCACGAGCAGATACCAGTCCTGCTGATGGGTTAAGGACCTTACAGCCCTGTACACACACACACACACACACACACACACACACACACACACACACACAGACTCTAGACACATATCAACAGCGAT
>JAVDPK010003114.1:16245-27929 GCA_034780415.1 Cichlasoma orientale | reverse complement strand
ATCGCTGCTGAAGCGCCGGTTCCTGCCATTACTAGCGGCGATCAGCTGTTTAAGACGTAGCGTATCAGCGGGGAGTCAGCTGATGAACTTTGATCAGCTGGCTTTTTACGCTAACTCCGAGACCGTTTGTCCTATCGTAAAAATTCAAACAGTTCCTGAAAGCTCGGAGAGTGCACTTCGCAGCTATATAGGGTATTACACTATTTGTCGGCGGAATTCGGCGAACAGCGGCACCTTTGAAGCAATTTTGTCTTGCGGGCGACACACATGGTCCATGTGGGCGACCAGGTGCCCGTGGGCACCGTGTTGGCTACCCACAATAATACAGAGAAAACCCAACAGCCAAAACGACCCCCTATGAGCAGCACCTGGTGACAGTGGGAAGGAAAAAAAACTCCTGTTTAACAGGAAGAACCCTCCAGCAGAAGCAGGCTCAGGGAGGGGCAGCCATCTGCTGAGACCGGTTTTATGCCTTGTATATTTTAACTGTGTGTAGTTACATTATTGATCATTAACCATTTTGTTTTGTTCTATAAAGCATATTGCAACTATGTCTTGAAAGGTTCTACAGAACATTCATTACTACTACATCATAATTAAAAGCACAGAATCTGACCCAGTAACAGTGCAGCCCTAATTTTATGAATGCTGAAAACATGCCCTGAACTCACCTTGTTCTGTTGGAAGGTTTTCATTGGATAGAAGGCCTTGCAGGGTCCTGTCGGACCAAACCCCATCGTACTGGCCCAAAGCAGACAACAGGGACAGCTGAGTGATTCCATTCTGCTGAAGCTTGATGTGAGCCAACTGTACACAGCAGGAAAACTCAATTACAGGAAGATGTGACAATGAGGCATGACTTTGAACAGCAAATGTTCACACTGATGCCTCATATATAGGAAGTTCAGTATGAAGTGGAGCATAACCCTCTGGTCTGGGGTATAATTGGCTGTTTCTGACTGCTTTTGATTTTACCTTTATCTTTCACCTTACCTTGCCTTGTTTCAAAAACCTATGCACAAATTTAGTAAACAAAGTTGTAAACAACTATATACAGCATCTACCTTGTTAATGACTGTACAACACGTTATGCATTAACTATACACTCCAAACACACAAATTTCAAAACTTGCTATTGATAACACTGTCTCTCTTTCACCCACAACCTTCACTGGTTTCTCAGTAACCACATGCATAGCCATATAATTCTTGATTGGTGCATTTTTCCACCAATAGGAAAGGGGATGTCATGTGATCTTATTCTGATGTGCCAGCGCATCCATTGATTTCAGTGGATTAAAGCAACCCTGCAGCACACATTACAGCAGACATTTTGAATACTTTATATGGAAAGCTGAGGTCATCTTTACCTGAACAGATGACGTCAATTCATTCCACAAGCTATCTGGAAAATCCTTCAGTGAGAGTAAAAGCTCCAGAAAACTCCTGTGGGATGAAAAACCAACAGAAACAGAAAATTGACAGCTGACTGTAGATGAATGCCAAAACTTGACTAAATTGATTTCACAGGAAAATGCGTAATTCAATGCTGTGAGGGGACCATATCGAAAATAAGTTTTATGAGAGTAAACTGTATCTGGATCGAACCTTTTTTGTTGTACTTACATTGAGAGCCTCTCAACTACAAGAGAAACATTTTCACACTGCAGAGAAAGGTACGGGGAGGCATGGGCGTAATTCAGCAGGGCGACTATGTACACTTTGACCAGAGGCAAAGGCTCTTCCTCTATCCTCCAACGACCTGCATACTCCAACAGCGTCTACAAGGGGAACAGAAGTCATTCACTTAGCAATAATTTAAAAAACTAGCAGCAGTTTGAAAACAAAGGCTGTGCATTTCACATAAACAATTATAAAGGTCAGGCATCAACAGCATACTCTTAACAACAATCTGAGAAAGGTACAGAGAAAAAACTGTGGCAGTAGTTACACTGACTGCAAATACAGTAAACACAAACTGGAAACATCCTGCCTACAGAATTTGGAGCTAATATGAAAGATTAAACGGCCTTCACAGACGTGAGTCTCCTGCAGTGGTAAAGATGTTGCCAAATAAAAAGTTCTGATAATAGTGGCTGATTTCTGTTGACAGGCTTCGTGTCAGAGCTGTTCGGGACGTTTGGACATTAATGCAGGAGTTAGGTGTGAGATTTCAATAAATTTATAAGTATTTAAAAGTTATAAATTGGTGATATATTGCCTGCTGGATGCAAGTTGTCCAGCAAACCAAAAAGACATCATTCAACTGATAGTTAGAGAACCAGGCTACAGTGCTGCACTAAACAGTCATCAACATGGTCAATTTGTAGTGATCTTCAGAATAGGGTTGTCCAAAAGAAAGATAATAATGACTACCGGACTGATTTTTTCTCTCTCTCGCTAGATCGCTGCACTATATATTTCACCACCGGGCACGGGCACTTTTTTCACAATGTGCACGTGCGATATCATGATGGTCCTGTTCACGCTCAATTTTGCGGGGCAAAAATAGGGACCAGTGTGAAACCGAGGTGGAATTAAAGGAAAAGGGGAGCTCAAAGGACAATTTTGGGCTTCCCATTAAACATAAAATCCCAGGAGCTTGTCTTGTTTCTTGTCTTCGTAGACTCACAAGGATAACACACTGACGTGTTGCTTAAGGAATGTTTATTAACAAGAGCTGCAGGTAAATGTGCATTTATTTTCAGAGCATCATAACACAGACTAGAGAGATCCACACTCCCCATCATCAGCATCAAGTCACATGGTCCAATCAGATTCAGGTGCAAGCTAATGCTAATTAGCCCCACCCCCCAACACACGCGCGTGCCGGGCTGAAATTTTTTTTTTTCTGGCTAGAACCCTCCATTGTTATCTGCGACACTTTTAACACTAACCGGTGCAACAGTGCTAACCACTGAGCAACCAGCCTGCTACATGGAGTTGACAGCAACAGCACTTGTTACCATAATTGTTATTAAAACCTTTGTGGGTAAAAAGCCAATAAGAACCTTTTATCACTGCAGGCCATGAAAAATGCACAAGTGGCCAGTAAAACTCTGACGTACTGGCCTGAGGGACCAGCTGGACAATGTTACACTGGACATGGCGCACTGTCGCTACTATGAATTAAATATATTAGATTTGCTCAGCATCTACCATGCACAAATACAGTTTCCTTTTTATGTCAGCAATGGTAGCCGGTGTATTTGTCTTTGCCAAATCAAATACATGGAAGAAGCCAGCGAGACAGATGATCTGCTGCAGCAACCACTATAAAAAGGGAGAAGCTGGAAGAAGTAGTGAAGGTACATTTATGTCCATACAGGATCAAGGTGCATGCCAAATGAGTACTTACACAGCTGAGGCACAGTGGAACAGTCAGCGTTATGGACAGTGCACAGATTCAGCTGAACGGGCATTTATTCAGTGTTTTCAGACTTACTGACCACTCAAAGTGCTTAAGAGTAAAAGCCACATTTAACCATACACTATATTGTCAAACGTATTCACTCACCCATCCAAATCACTGAATTTAGGTGTAACAGAGACAAGCGATTAAGGGAGACTGAGCAACTAGGCCTGTGACTTAAAAAAAGCAGCCCCAATTGAAACTAGCCATATTTGTGTGTTCAGAGATGTCAAACACCCGTGTTTAGAATTACACACCAGAGATCCCACTCTCAACAACAAACAATTCATTCAGGTCACATTTTCCCCTTTTTATCAGGTATAAAGAATTAAAAATCAAGAGAAGCCTCGGGGAAAATAAAGTAAAAAGGTTTTAATAAATCACAGTTTACCTCCTGATGGCGCTATGGAGTGTCCACAACTATTTACTCTATAGCCCACACTGAGCGAATAAACTCTCACACAACGTGAGAATGTAATCAAACTGTTTATCAGAGGGAAAGAGCGATGTTTAGGACACTGGAGCCTAACATTAGCTAGTACACAGTTAGCTTATAACCAGCTGCTGTTTAGCAGCTCCCGCCAGCTGTCCAAGGAAGTCTGATCTGCTGAAAAATCAGTAACTGAGACAGTATCAGGAATAAACAAACATCTTTATGTATGTTTTATGCTAGCGCTACCAAGAACTGAATCATATGCTATTGCAGTATTGGGACTATTACGTTGAATTGACAGAGTAACAGTGAATGGCATCTAAATAATATTTCACAAACATTTCTGAAATCAGCAAACATCCATTCTGATCCACTGACCCTTGTTTTTCTCCATTATCAGATCGAACTCAATTTATCACCATCTACACTGACTCAGTGACTCACAGCATTGATGCTCACCTCTCTGTCAGTCAGAAACTGATGAAACTGATCAGGAAATGTCGACAATTGATACAAAACACACAGACTAACACCACACAACAGGCGGCCTTGGAAGTCATGTGATTTGCCAGGATATGTTGCAACTCAAGTTGCTCAGCCTCCCTTAATCTCTCGTCTCTGAGGTCCCACGGCCACAGGTGTATAAACCAAGCACCCACACATGCAGACTGCTTCTACAAAGACCAGTGAAAGAATGGGTCGCTCTCAGGAGCTCAGTGAATTCCAGCATGGTACCATGATAGGATAACAGTCATAAGCACTGTAACACAGACAGTGAACTTTATAAGAGGCAAAGCTTTAAATAAGCAGCAGTTTTGTGCCTCATCACACAGAGGTGTGATGAGCTGCCTGAGGAAATCTGTCAGCTCATGGACATTAAGAAAGAAATGGTACAAGAGGGAAAAGCAAAGTTTGTCGTTTCTTGTTTCTGGACTTTTTGCTGATATCACATCAAAAAACTGATGTTATTTTTGAAGAAACATTTTATTTAATGTGTTGAGGAAAAAGTTGCTGTGTAATGGCCCTCCAAATTCATATTGCTAATTAAATTATGTTCAATAAAGGTTAATCCTGTTTGGCCCGTGACTTAGACTGTTTTCAATTTTGGCCCATTCTGGCCCATTCTGTGACTGAGTTTGACACCCCTGGCGTACACACAGCGCTCGTACCCCATCCCTTCATACACTTTAGCATCGCCCGGACATTGCTTGTCAAATCGTAGCCAAGTTCTCATCCAATTAGCATTTGTTGGGTTTTATTTTTGCTGTATGAAAAAAATGATAATGCTTAAGGATAAACTGCAATAAATAAGTATTAAATAAGTAGTAGCTGAAACAAATGATTAAATAAATAATTACATTAGATGGAGGAGTAGAGAGCAGACAGATAGGAGGCCAGCAGTCGCCAGGCTGGCTTTCACGGCCTTTGAGAGATATTATCTCATTACCGACCTTCACGGCTTCGGGAAAAGTTTTTTTATGTGCATCCTTGACGGTTTTGCCAAAAACATGTACAGTTACGTAGGTGAAAGGGGATGAGTAGACATCACCGTGCTCCTGGTACTAAGTAGAATAAAACTGCCTTGTCATGATTAGGGAAACATCAGGGCAAACAGGAGGTGTTTCCTTTTTCAGGGCGCTCTCATCGCTGATTGGAAGAAGCTTGTACCACGGGGCTGGGACCAGTCACTGGACCAATGAGGGAAGATCAAGTCTGAACCATGGCTCTCCCCATCTGTTTGAACTGATAGGGCTAGTAGACAGAGGTAGTATAAAGCGTTGAGTTTAGCCTTATGCTCTTCTTGGAGAGGGGTCACAGCTGACTGCTTCTGTGGGCTGTGATGTTCTGAACCAAGGGAGACCATGTGCATGTAAAAATCTTTAATTCTTTAATATATTCAATGTTTTAAATGTGAACTTCCATCTCACACACACACAAAAAAACCCCACGATCTAACACATTCTGCCCATGCGCAGCATCACAACCATCGGCCTATTTGCTGCTTTTGAGGACTCCGCACAAGCCCATGTGTAGGTTTGCTTACCCCAGATCCTTCATTGAGCCAAATACTTATATAAATGAACATGGTAGTGATACTTTTGCCTTCTCCTGTCATGCAATGGGAAGCATAAACAGACTGCTGTCTGAAATCTAAGGCGAGGAATATACTAGGGTCTGCCAGATGCAAATTTCATCATCAGATGGTGAGCGCGAGGGTCTGTGCGGATGTCCACGTGCCTTTTTTGTGACCAGACTCGCTCGGGGAGAATTTACATTAAAATGTACTAAGCACGCATGCACCCAGGCGGTAACTTCTATATATACAATATATACAAGTATACAAGAATGACTACTCAGCTGTTGGGTCTTTAGCTGCCCCATCCACAACGGAGTACAGTGATCCCTCACCTATTGCGGGGGTTACATTCCAGAGACCCCCACGATAGGTGAAAAGTAGAAGCATTATATTTATATATATATTAAGGCTTTATAAACCCTTCCCACACTCTTACAAACACTTCACATGCTCCTAACCCTCTAACAACGGGCGACTGCCGAACAAGTGGCTGATCAAAGGAACTTTGAATTACTGTAACTGACCGTTTGTCCTATTGGAAAAATTCAAACGATTTCTGAAAGCTGAGAAATCTTCACATCCAACATATTACGGTAATTGTTGCCAGAAGTCCACAAACGGCGGCACTTTTCACCCTCAGCACTAACTTCCTTTCTGCTAAAGGCATAGGCGCAAAATTCCGCGATATAGTGAAAACTCCACGATACAGTATTCGATTTTTTTTTTTTTAAACTCGTGATACAGTGAAGCCGCAATAAGTGAACTGCAATATAGCGAGGGACGACTGTACCTCGATTATACTCTGCTGCGGGCACGGATAGAACAGCCAAGGCTTGTTTTATGCTTGACCCCCTGACCTGCCTTCATACTATGCTACCCCCATAGCAGGCAGTCTGTGGGCAGTCATGGACATCCCGTTTACCTGCAGAGTGTCTGTTGTCAGACGGAGGCGGTGTCAAACGCATGTGGTGGGCTACTCTCGTTTGTGCTGTTGTCTATCTGTCAGCTGTGGAGAAGAGTGAAGTTCTAACATACAAAGAACTGAGATGAAACTTAAAAACAATGGCAAGGGTCCACCACAGCCACTGTCTGTAGTTTTTATGTTGTATTTTTGATCTGTGATGATTTTCCACACCTCTCCCATTCCTAGTGAACTCTGCTATCACTTCTCTATTCCAGCCCACTTGTCAACAACCAGCATTTTGACTGCTGCACAGACCATCGCCATCGACGGACGCACAGTTTGGATTTTGGAGAACTGCAACACATATTTGTGGTGGGTGAAAACCCCTCTGTACACCGTCCAAACTGAAATCTGCACACAGATGGGCACATTTTCAGTAGGCTTGTGCAATTAATCAAATTTCAATTTTGATTTTGGATCCCAACAATTCAAAAAAAGTGTAATTGGCAAAAAACAGTTATTAAAATAATTTTGTCATATTATGCTCTGCAAGTATCCTCTTAGGCCTGATTTATGCTGCAGTGTTGAGTCTTTTTAGGGTCTACATTGTAACCTGCGTAAGTGGCCAGCAACACTTCTGTTAGGCTTGTGCAAAGTGCAATCTGTGTTAATTACTGGTAATCACCAAACGGGAAACTTATGCCGTAACCTGACCTGCACCTCCCGAGAAACCTCAGTACACGTCAGGTTGACACAACTGGCAAAGATTGTGATTGGCCTGTTCAGCATGGTTGATTGTATTCACATCCAAAAACGCTGACCACAAAGAGCAAGGACCCAGGAGGGAAAAAGTCCCAGCATTTTATTTGTTTCTGCCGGCACCACGTGTAAAACACCAGGACACAGACCCACATAAATGAACACAGACTTGCTGCACGGTGGTGTCTGCACCATCTGGCAACATGACCAATCTGTTGAACCAGCCGAAGTTCCAACACCACAGCCCTGCCAGTACAACCAGTACTTGCTGTGCTGGTCTGAATAATTCTGATGTAGTCTGAAGCTGAACAACACACAAATGCAGATTGAGAAAAAAAAGCTCTGGTAACTATTCCAGCTGGTAAATCATGATTAACGCACTTAAGTATTAATTTAAAAAAAAAACTATTAAATTGAATTAAAAGTTACTACAAAAACCACAGGAAAAAGGGAAAACAGGAACATGACAAAACTGATGAGGTTGATCAAATATCCGCAAAAATATTTATATCACGGCGTTTTCAAAGCCGTCCAATTGACTTTACTATCAGTTCAATTTTTTGAAAACACAGTGTTTTCTACATCCACATGTCTAACAACGTCCACTTAGGACACGGCTGACATACTGATGAGCACAACAATAAGCGCGAGGATGCTCAGCGTGGATTCGCCCTCTCCTGTACTCACAAACACCCCTCCATAAACGCTACACGGTGCACAAGCACACTAATGGCCACCATACCGGCTCCAATCGAGGCTGCTGGTCATTTCTGGTGTGTGTGTGTGTGTCTGCATGCAACAGCGAGAGCGCGCCGTGCGGCTGCTGCAGGCGCGCGTTTCATTCCGCACGTACACAGCAGAAACGCACCGCGGGAGCAACTGACGGCTCCTCTGCCATCACGCTGCAGTGTAGCTAAATCTGCCGTACCTGCTCCAAAGAAGGCGGAATTGAACCCTCGAAGCCTGAAGGCTGCTACCCCACACAGACATTATGCTCACGTGCACGAGCTTATAGCCAAACATACAAGGCTAAAAACTGAAGCTAGGCTAATCGCAAGCAGATCTGAATGACTTGCGCTAAATGCAGCCCTTTAATTGCAACTACCGCAAATGAAACAGGTTAATTTAGGTATGCTCTGGTAGGTAATTATATCTGAAAAGCTCTTACCACCAGTATCCTTAAGTTAATTACCTCCTGGAGGTGCAGCTTTAAGCTAACGTGGGTTGGTAGATGCTCAACATTTAAGCTGAAGTATACACGGCTGAGCGTGTTTTACCCACATATAACCACTACACATGTTTTTATTCTGTAACTAGACAAAGCGATGAAAAGCAGTGAACGCTTCGAAGTACTGCCCAGGTTTGAAAGCAGACCTTTCTCTTGAATATCCCGGAGTCACTATATGCCGTTGTTATTAATGCTAACTGATTAGCTTGTTTGCTTAAACGTGAGGAAAAACAACTCACCCTACAAAACTCTTGGCAATACTCAGAAGAGGACTGGTCTGGTGAGTCGATGCTTTCTCTAGTCAGGACTTCTTGCAGTCCTTTCAACCGTTGTCTAAGTTCCTCAATCGTTTCACTGATACCATTTGCAGGACTACGATCCTGTTCGGCCTCCTCGTCCGCCATCTTCACACCCAGCTTCTGCGCGTAACCACTGCTACGTAATTACGTAAGCAGACATTTTACGAGTTCACGTCTCTCCCTTTGCTGTACGGCTGGCCTCCCAGTACTCCTGTCTACTTCATCTCCTTGACTATCCCACCTGTCTCTTTGCTAGCCTCTCCCTTTGAATTCTTGCTTCTTCTGTGGATTTAGTTTCATCAAAGAACCGAATGGTTTCCCTTTGTTAAGTCAACCTCATCACGTCATAGGCAGACAGAACAGGACATGACCAAAACAATCTGATCTGCATTATTGACCTGGGTAATGAATATCAGACTACAGAATTCCCTCCAAATAAGTGAGCTTGTATTTACGTGTTTGGCAGATCATCTACTCCTCTGAGTGAGCTCTAATGCATTCCTTTTCCCATTTCTCCTTAATATACATGGTCTCTCCTGATTTTCTGTTGAGTAGGCAGTTATATATCCTAGAGATGACGTCAGTGTTAGGTGCAGAATTATAGTCAGATATGAAGATTATCACTCTTTCATTTTCTGAATTTTTCAAGTCAGTGCCTTTTATAATTGTTTCACATTTGGAGGAATCTGTAAAAGTCTTGTTCCAATTTATATTCTTCGCTCACAGGCTGAAAACGCCTGAGCGCCCCCTCTGTGTATCAGAGCACAATAACACCTTTTCACCTATACACTAAATTTTTTGTCAGTCAGATTAGGAAGGACGTCTCTTCTAAAGACAAGCCACTATTTGCTATTCTATGCATATATAATTGTGTTTTGGAATTTTCTTCAAAATCCTAAGGAACAAGATAATTAATGGATTTGCCCTATCCAAGAGATGCTTGACTAGTCTCAGTGCTTGGAGTATGATCTTAGCTGTGACATCATTGCTCCAACGTATTGGCTGTGTCAGCTGGGTGGCAGAGTAATAGTCTAATAAGCATGGAAGCCCCGCGGTCCTTTCTAACTTTTGGTTTTATATTTAATTCTCAGTTTTCTAATTCACTTCAGTTAAACTGTCATGTCAAGGCTCTGACATCCTATAAATACCTAGATAACAGTTCATCACATTCCATAAAACTCTTCTATTGTCGCTTACACTGGCAATGTTTGAAAAAGATAATGTGGCGAGCTCCAGTGGAAGGAGACAGCGATCGTGCGCTATCTTTGCCATTTCTGTGCGCCACCCCCTGGTGAACTACAGGAACTGCAGCTTTATGAGCCTAAAGCAAAGACTCACCCACAAACAGGAGCAGTGGCCTGAGGCCATTAGCTACCATGGGCCACCATGACTGAGATGATCTCAGTCATGGTGGCCCATTACTAGTTACCCTCAATACCGGACAAAGGTGCAGTTCACATCACAAACTAACAATAGCAGTGAGATACCAACACAATATGACTGGAATAGCTCATAACACTGTAATAAACACATAAACGTCAGCATGAACAGTCCCATGAGCCTTTGCTCTGGTGGCATCGCCCCCTTGGCCCCACATGTCCAGCCCAATCTAAAACTACTGCTGCAAGTTTCTTTCTTGTGGATGGTTTCCCATCACCTCTGTTTCTGTTCAGGGTGCCAGCAGATGAAGACGTGAGCAAAGGCTGGGAGAGTTTCTGGAGATCAAGGAGCCTTCGGGAGAAGTGTTGCTTGCCAGCAAAAAGAGAACTTTTGAGAGTGTTTAAGACTGTAAAAAAAATCTGCTTGAAATATATCTGTCCTAAATTACAGATCCTGATTCATTTTGATGGCAAGAAAGACCAGTGAAATTTTCAGCCTTTTGCCTTTATTAGATGGTGTAGTAGTAGAGAGTGATGAGGGTAAGACACAGCAAAGGGCCTCAGGTTGGTCTCAAACCCAGGCCGCTGCATTTCAGCCTTGAGTTAAACTGGCAAATGCCAATTCTAATACTGAGATCTAATGCCGCGTTTCCACTAGTACCTACTCAGCGCAGGTCGACTCGACTCGGCACGGTTTTGTTTTGTTTCCTTTACAATTGAGGACCACCTCAGTGTGGGTGGAGTCAATATAGCAATGCGGGCAGAAGTCTGGTGACATAATTTGTATGCGACTCAAAGTGTGCTAGCTTTTGTCTACACTGCTGTGTTGTGTGATGTACCCGTGAGCAGCCATTAGCTCGGGGACCTCATGATAAACTTTCTCATCTGCCACCAAGCACAGAAACATCTGCACCTCCTCATTCGACCACAGTGTTGGTTTGCGTGCCTCCAGTTTCTTGCTTTCAGGTTTTAAAAATGGTTGAAGCGGTTGATTCTGGTGAAGGAGTCGCTCTCATGACTCCACTAATGACGACAGTTTCCAACCAGAACTGTGCGCTGTTTTCCCAACAACAAGCCCTGGATCACAAGTGACCTGAATGCCCTACTGAATGAAAGGAAGAGGGTCTTCAGGTCTGGGAACAAGGACGAGCTGAGAAGGATACAGCGTGAACTGAAGGCGGGGCTGAGAAGGT
>JAVDPK010003111.1:644813-658840 GCA_034780415.1 Cichlasoma orientale | reverse complement strand
AGTGGTCAAATGTATTTTCTCTTATCATTGTTAGTATTTTACTTGTCATGATGACAGGGGAGGCACTGCCTCACCTGACTCCACGTCACTGGTTTGGACATGTACAGAGGAGGGATAGTGGATATATTGGACAAAGGATGCTGAATCCAGAGTTGCCAGGTGGGAGGAGAAGAGAAAGATCACAAAGGGGGTTCATGGATGTAATGAAGGAGGACATGAGGAGGGTTGGTGCGACAGAAGGCGGCTAGGCATAGGTTGAGATAGAGGCAGATGATCTGCTGCGGCAGCCCTGAAAGAAGATTATTTGCTTCTTACATCTGCATCACATATGGCTCAAGTACATATACTCCAAGTATAATGAAACCAACATCCACAACAAATTCTACCCAACCTCACACTCGCTGAACTGCTTCAAGCAGATCAGGAGCATGTGTGTATTTGTACAACAGGCAATAAATCTCAATGCATAGCTTTAAATTAATCAGGTTTATTATGTAAAAGTATGACATTAACAATATAAGACATAAGATTATGACACAATAAAAAAAACTCGAATAAAACATTCCATTTATATATTGTTAATAGTAACCTTTATACTTTGTTTATAAAGCTGAAGGACTTCTGTTCTTGAAGAAACATTCTCTGATTGTAGGAAACAAAACTTTCACTGTTTATGGTGATATTAATGGTAAATCTGTGATCAAACACCCACCCTGTTACGAATCAGTCCTACTAAACATTACAAAATGCTCTCTATTCCTTTATATTCAGTAAAACTCTGCTTTAACTGCCAGCTACTGTGAGGAGGGGGGGAGAGCTTTGACAGAATAGTGTTGTATTGGTTTACGCATCTTTGCACATTGGTCAACATTCATCTTCCCATGGTGAGTGTAGCTTTTTAAGTCATACAGCAGAAAGCAGAGAAAATATGATTATCAGTCCTTCAGCATTCATTGATTCTGTTACTGTGTGTGGAAAACAACTTAAGACATTATGACTACAGTTTTTGAGTTTGGTCATGAAACAGGATGTCCTATTGTCAAATACTAGAACACATCAATCTTGCTCAAATGACACCAGTCAACATCAAATGCTTTAACACAGTAATGTGTGTCAATCTGCAATTACCTCTTTTTTTGTACCGATAACTAAAACTAAAACGTATTCACTGAATTAGTCCTGTTACTTCATGTCCTGCTTTTGATATTTGCTTCTATTCTAATGACAATTATTTGTTGGACTCATGGATCTAGTTTTGCCATCATTTTCTGCAACACTTTTTTTTTTTATAGCCACTGCATGATATTTATGCATTTGCAAGACTAAATAAGGCGAATTTTATTTTCTAGCAAATTTTAAATAAACTTTCACTCATACAAGCGCCAGACACACCTTGTGCTAAGCTTAACTTTAACAATTTTCACTGAGCATGTTAGGGACTTGCTGAATGTGCCATGATGTATATAGTGAAAGTAAGATAATATTTAAATAGGAAATATATGCAAACCCGCAGAATACAAATGAGGAATGAGGCCAGCATTAAATAATCCCCTGATATTAATTAGCTTTCAGTGCTGTGACCCTTCTAATGACAGTGCTGTGAAATACCACTCTGACATGTTTTTTAAAACATTACAGCAATAGAGCATCGGATATTATTTAATGTAAACAGTGAACACAGAGTTCCTTGCTTTAACAACCACAGATGAAAACAAACAGCAGAATGTTTTTCAGCAAGCAATAAAATGAGACTTTGAGAGCCGAGACTTGACAATACTTGGATAATACCAGCCTGTGCATCTGGACTTGACTTTAAATTCTGAACTGCAGATTCAAAAAGCCCCATTCATCCAGTGGCAACAAGCTCATTAATTATGTGCACAGTAATGGTATGAGAAAGGTTGCCACAAAATAGACCCCCCCCCCCCAAAAAAAAAAAAAAATTCAAAATATTTTTTAACCTAATAAATTCACTTGAATTAATCTTTCAAAGGCATGGCAAAGTGTTCTAATAACACTGGGTAAGTGTCTGCTACTGTTCTGTCACTAGAGGGTACCGGCCTGAACCTTCTGGAGCTATAGGAAAAAGGCTGAGCTCCCCGAGATGGTATTAAAGCTTGTATAGTGAGCCTAGTACCCCAGTCTTTTTCAGTAAAGCACTCCGTTTACATCTACAAACTGACTTCACAATAGAGCTTTGCACATTAGATCAGAATGCACTTACAATGAGCCAGAGAAGGTTGTGCTAATGTTTCAAAACCACCTTTTCAACATGTTGTTACACACTGTGGCCAAGAAGCATGCAGAGTGACCACGTCTGAGACTTGGCTCTATCTTGAGGGCTTATACAATTGTTTTTCAGGGTTTAAATGCTATCCAACTGCTTTTGTATATATTAAAATTCCTACTACACACAGAAGTACCCTCCAGATTTCCACATAGAGGGGGAAAAAAAGGACATGAATGACTTAAACAAAGCAACAGTCAGTCTTCAGCCTGACTCACTTCATTACGAAAACACGGCCTATCAGTTGTCTGGCAGTCACTGATCCTGATTCACCGATTTCAGAGACGTGGAGATGTTGAGCAGCATGTAGGAGTGGTGGAATGGGAAACGGATACACATATACAGTTATTATAAAACAGTTTTGTTTTTGTTTTTTTGCTTTTGTTTTTCTGTCCAAATGAAGACTAGCAGTAGTCATCTCCAGTGAGTCACGGTCAGCTGCTGAGGAGTGCTCATGGTGATCAAGCTTCACCACTTATTTAAAAGGAAAAATTAAAAAAAGGGGGCGGCACAATCAATTTCTACAAGCCCGAGTAACCTAAACACCTTTAGCCTGGGGGAAAAAACTACAACAAAGGAGATGAAGAGATAGAAAAAGCCAGCTCCTGGATAAGAATGAGTAGCTTGTTAAGATGATTAAAGCCTCATTTCCGGGCTAAGATGCTGAATGAAGCATTATACATGCAAATTAAGGCAGCACAGTTCAAACTCTGATGTCCACTGTGCTCCATAACCAGGCTTTTTCCTCAAGCGTCAAGTAGTGCATGTCCTTGACTGTAATTCCCTTGTCAGTGGTTTTCTTGTTTGGGCCCAACACAAATGCTTCAAGCACTTTCCATTTTGATCCACTTGTGTGGCTTCAGTGATGATGAAAGATATGTTGCTGATCCACGCCTTAAAAAAAAATTCAGACTTTTATTGAATCTCATGTGCACAGCAAAGAAAACATACTCCAAGTTCTGTCCTAAGGTGCATTAGTTGAGTTCAATCAGCATCTTGGATGGTGGGTAATAAAAGACTCACTTCAGTTACATACTGCATGCGTTACAACACAAACCAAATTGCTGCTCATGTTGCCAAAAAAAAAAAAAAATATTTCCAGTTGTTTAGCTGACTTGTGCAAAGCAAGTGTTGGTTGTGCTGGATCCACATCAGCATGTGATAGACAACACAGACTTTCAGTAGTGATTGTGATACACTCGGGTCCCACTTCTGCAGAATGTCTCATCACCTACTTGAGCAGAACAGCCTCAGGAAGAAGAGGTTCATCTTAGCCCCAGTCAAAGAGGGCATACAAGAAATCCTTTTTTTCTCCCCCCCCAAACACGGCCAGGTGTTGGTGAGCTACATCAACCTGCAGTCTTCTCAGACAGAAAACTCAGACCCACCACGGCGACCGTGGGTCAACAGCAAAAGGCGCCGTAGACGCAGGCCTGTGAACGGATTGCACCACAGCAGAGATGGCGGACCCCCAAATACAGATTTCATTCCGTCCCATCTCACGCGACGTTCCCAAGTGGGCTTCTCATTTTTAAGACGTTCAATTTCCTGCAACAGATTCAACGATTTCTCAATAAGTTAACCATTTCCTTTAGCTCATTAGCATGCTAACATAAACGTTTACACAGAGAATTAGTACTAAAGATATTACACATTAAATATACTTGCATACCCAAAGGGATTTAATACAATGCTCCTGCAATATTTGAACAAATCACCATAAACACTTTTTCAATACCCTTTCAGACTTTAAAAAAACAAAACAAAAAAAAAACCTAATAAAAAACCTTAATAAATAAAAGTAAGCCTGAACAATGTCTAAACTGTTTATTTTATAAACAGGCTATCAATACAGTACGAGCTGGGTATACAACTTGTGCTTTTCTTTGCCACACAAGACACATTCCTCAGTGAGTGATATGAAGCTGCGACAACTTCACAAAATTAATCTTATTGGCTATGACTTATTTCTTGGCCTTACTCACACCATCTGCACAGCTAATCCCTCCTTTGCTGACAGGAACAAAGCTTGTGTGGCGCAGTAAATACTGACCGTCTCGTCGTTGCAGATGGAGTGGATCTGCGTGCCAAACATTACAGCTGTGAAAGTGAGGAAGAGGATGGCTTCGAGACAGAGGAAGATCAGCAGCAGCACAGACACCCCTGGAGAGAATTCACTGCACTCTGGTCAGAGGAGCAAAGTTAGAGGTTTTAGAATGCACCGAACAACTAATTAAAACAGAATATAAAATACCAACCAAAGCACAACACATTTAAAGAGGACAGATTCTAAAAAGGTACATTTCTTCCCTTTGAGGGTTTAAAAGTTAGGTTAAGTCACTGAATACAGGGCTGTGACTCGGTACAATGTATTTTCTTGCGAGGTCAGAGTATCATCCTGTAGAGAGCAGCAGAAGCGAGGGTTTGAAGAATGAAATATTATCTTCATTTTCTGGTTCATTCTTACAGACAGACCCACAAGGGAGCGGGAAAATGATGGATGACAGCTCAATGATGGCTTTGCTGCACAACTCCAATGACTTGTGCAGAGCAGCTGTTTTAACAACAGGATAAAAATCTCTTTCATTTCCATACTCTGCCTCCCTTCTTTATGTCTCTAAGGAATTTCAACCACTTGTATAAATAGCTGCATTTCTGTCTTAAACTACATGTCTTTGACTTGCTGTGTTCATATTTTTGATTCAAATTTATGTTAGAGAGGCCTTACCATTCCACTGATGTTTAATACATGTGAAGAAGTGCATGCCACTGAGGCCCAGGGCATGAGCAGAAATCAATGCTATGTACATCTGTGGAGAGAAGAGAACGGGGATACATACATAAAAAAAACTAAGATAACCAGTTCCACTCATATCCCAGCAGTTAACTGGCATATGCTGCAGTAACATAGCCTTTGACTTTGAATTTCACATTCATCAAATTTTAGTATTTTGACTTTTTGTTTGTTTTTTTTTACTAACAACAACAACAACAACAACAAAAAAACACTTTCTATTTTAAGTGCACCTCTGTTTTTACAGATAACTTCTCCATGACAAACTGAAATGAAAGTCAGCTAAACATTTTACTCACAGATGAAATTGTACTGCTCAACCATATATGACAGGTTTATTTTTCTGCCCTCAAAAAAGTTCCAGTCAGCACATGAAACCAGAAAGAAGTGCTGATGTTGTGAAGAGAGTCACATATGACCATGAAAGCACATTTAATGTTGTCCTGTTCCTGCTGAGCAGTGCAGCTCTACTGAGCTGAGCTCTGAACCTCAGCTGCTTATTTGAACATGAAAATGAAGCAAATAGGAAGACTTTTGTGATATCTGCCCTTTAGTACAATATAAAATTATGTAATTTAAATATACTACATTACCAGAAGTATTCATTCTTCTGCCTTCACACGCATATGAAATTGAGTGACATCCCATTCTTAATCCAGAGGGTTTAATATAACGTCGGCCCACCCTTTGCAGCTATAAAAGCTTCAACTCTTCTGGGAAGGCTTTCCACAAGGTTTTGGAATGTTTATGGGAATTTCTTTTTACCATTCTTCCAGAAATACATTTGTGAGGTCAGACACTGATGTTGGGCGAGAAGGCCTGACTTGCAGTCTCTGCTCTAATTCATCCCAAAGGTGCTCTATTGGGTTGAGGACCAAACTCACTCATCCATGCCTCAATGGACCTTGCTTTGTGCACTAGTGTGAATTCACGTTGGAACAGGAAGGGGCCATCCCCAAACTGTTCCTACAAAGTTGGGAGCATGAAATCGTCCAAAATGTCTTGGCATGCTGAAGCATTAAGAGTTCCTTTCACTGAAACTAAGAGGCTGAGCCCAACTTGTAGAAGCAGTCTGCATGCCTAGGCGCTTGATTTTATACACCTGTGGCCATGGAAGTGATTGGAACACCTGAATTCAATGATTTGGATGGGTGAGTGAATACTTTTGGCAATACAGTGTTTTTATAAGCTTAAAATTAAAAAGAGTAGAAAAGAAGCACTTTTCCAAGAGTATTTAAAACAGTATTTCCATGTAAAATAAGCAATTGTAATTGCTTAGCAAGTTTAATATAAGCTTAGCTCATGACTAGAACTGTGTACTTACAGTGAAAAGAACAAAGAATCTCTGGTTCTTTTCTCCCACGCAGTTATTGACCCAGGGACAGTGATGATCCATCTTCCTGATGCATCGTTTACAAATACTGCAGGCAGGGGAAAGGTTATGGAGAGTTTAATGCATGACAGACTGCTAATGCATATGTCATCAACTACCCTGTTCTTTGCACAAAATATGTTTTCAGGATATTTTGACTGCTACAGCACACCTGAACGCACACTATGAAGACAGAGTCTGAAGGTGCTGCTCTTCTATTTACATGCTGCTCATGCTCTGCCTACTGTGTATGCATGGTGTTAGACTGACCTGCAGTGGTGTGCCCTCTCAGGCTTGATGCTACAGCACTTTGGGCACTTGTAGATGACCTCGCCAGGCTTCAGCTGCAAGCTCTCCATATATTCCTTTGTTGCATTGCCCTTGGGAACTGCACCCTAAGGAATAGGGCAGAGAGAATGTCAGGCTCTTAGAGAAGTCAAGCATGTGTCTTTGTGTATACACCAATTCAAACACTGTTCTTAACATCTCTAGGCTGTGGGGAGAAAACCAAAAAGCGCACATCATCTGCTTTCATACACTGTTCTAATAATTAATCTTAAGAACCCAAAATGGCAGTGACCCCATTGAGCCACAATCAAGTCTAACTCCCACTTAGACTGAAATGCACAGATAAACTTCAGACCTTTAAAACGTATAGCTCACATTCCAGTTTATACACTATAGCATACACTTCTGTGTATTATTTGGTAGATTTAAATTGAGCATTTGTTCAGAGAGGGCCACTGGGCTGGAAGCACCAGTGGGGCTGTCATCGCACATTTAGTTTCTTTGAGTTAGAATCAGTCGACATTTCAACAGCAGCGCTAACAGTATTTGACGTACAATCCCCCGACACATGACTTGGCTGCATTTAACCTAGTTGCCAAGTATTAGTAGCAAAGTCAGTTGCAAACCAAATTAAAAGTTAAACATTTTGTTCAAAAACCTCAAATACTCTTAACAGATTAGAGTAACATGCTGACAGAAATTCAGACTCAGTTTTGAAAGCTAAACTGTGCAGCTTTCACGCACAGCATCCCCTCGCACACTACCCACAAGCTTAGTGTCCCAGATTACATCAGAGTGACTCCAAGTATCACTATGGCAGGGCTTCCTGCTCATGCTGTACCTTTCACTGTCAAAACGTCTACCACAGTAAAATCTGGACATCATATCATATGACTTTAAGATGATTTCATAGATAACACAACAAACATTTTAAATGCAATAAATCTGGTTATCTTTATTATTTGTAGTGTAGTATTTGCAAACACAAATAAATACTATGTCCAACTTAAGCTCTTTGACTTTCAGTGATCTTTGTCTTTCCCACCCTTACTGTAATCAACATCCTTACCGGGTCGGTCAACATGGTGCGTAGGTGCGAGGCCAATGCAAGCACAGCCAGTGAGTTGAAGGCAGCTCCGTTCAGCAGCGAGTACCAGAAATTCTTTGCGGGCAAAAGCATGACGAAGTTCACAACAAATTCAGCGTACAGTACTAGGAACCAGGTCATGGTTGCACACACCATACCACAGCTGTCCTGAATAAACCACAGTGTGCGGTTCCCTGCTGTGTGACCCACGTGGGGACCTCCAACCATCACTCCAGCTGCAAGGCTACCTGTCTCAACATCTGCACCTGCTGACAGCAGGGGATGGTGCTGCTCCATATCTCGTAGTCTGTGGTTTGAAGACTGCATCTTGCCCTAGTAAAAGGAGAAACGTTTGAATTAAGTAGGAGTAACAGTAGCGGTAGTCATTTCTAATTAATGACAAATACTGTGTATGCTAGAAACAATACATCAAACAGACAGATCAAATGTAGGAATATGTTGTCATATTATTAGTTTTTAAATCAAAGTCAAGAGGTCTATGCATAACAACCGACAAGAACAGAAGCTGCAGGTAAATCATGAAAATCTGACCTGAGAAAAAGTAATTGACAGAGTGATTAACAGAGAGAGACTACAACTAAACCTTAGGACTAGAAGTGATAATAACAGTGACCAGAGTGCTTTCCAAAATCATTTGAAATAATAATGAGGATAACCTCTTAATATTTTATGACAATCTGGCTAGTGGCAATTCAGACATCTTTAAAGATTCAGTCAAAGTTTTGGACAAATGTCTGATGCCAGCTGACACAACTGGAGCAAAGTAAATGTATGATCAATGTGGTTCAACCTTGGACTCAACTACCTCAAAGCTCAGGGCCTTTTGAGCCTTTCAGCTGGTATCACAAGAGGCATGATTCATTGGAGCACTCGTCAAGGTCACAAGGAAACATTCAGGACCAGCTGGGGAAACTATGTCCACGGCTTCAGGATAAATCAATGGCTATTCTGGTCCCTTTACGAAACTGATCCTGCAGCTAAACTACATGTGCAGGAGAAATAAAGGCTAATAATAATCTGTGGTCCTATTTTCCCTTTGGCTCGCACGCTTCATATTCTAACATAGACAAAGCAAAACAATATAACAAAGCTTTAATATAAATATTTGGTATTAAAAAAAAAAATCACATAGCTTTACTTTATGATCAAATCTAGTGTTTCTACAACTGTTGGAACTACCAGCAAAAACCCAAACAGAGGGGCACCCTATGACAGCATATCCACACTGAAAGGTCCCAGCAAATTTGTGGATTTAAATCCAGGACCTTCTTTGTATTTTTCTGATATGCTTGAAATTGTTTCTGCCAACATAAAATCTCTGACGATGATGTTCCTCTATCAGCTTCTCTCATTTGCTTGCTCTCTGCTTCATTACGTTCACTACGTGGAAACTTTTATTTCACTTGCGCAAAGATTATGTGATTTCATAAACACAATTAACATTATTTCACGTCTCCTGTTTCTTATCGGCTCAACTCCACACATAACGCACGAATGAGGAGGTGCACTTGTATTGAGACAGAGGGAACGACTGTAAATGACACCAGTATGCAGCAGCCTCTTACACTGGGATGTTTTGAGACTAGTGCAAATAAACTGGCTGAATAAAAGAATGACACCCAGGAATAGACTTATTAATTTAAAATGATCTGATCAGTACTGAGTTTTGGCAGATATTCAGAGCCAAATGGAAGCTGGAAAAAGTGGGATCAGACCATCTGTAGTTCATATGGATGTCTGTTTTACTTACACAAATGAAGAGAAGCAGAGAAGATACAGGTGAAGTGAAGGCAAGTGTTAACTCATATAAAACAAAAGACAGACACACATTTCAAAGGGAGAAGAGGATTAACAAGTAACACAATGTCCAGTTTTGACCGAAATAAATGGAACAAAACTAATAAACACAAAAAGAAGAGAAGCAGGTAGGAAAAAAGTGCTGTCACTGTTGCCCCTGCTAACCAATTGCAAATATGAAAGCTCCTTAAAGGACGCAGCTTGAAAAACAACCTTACACAAAGTTTTGCTTAAAGTACCCCACCAATCATACACCATTTGCTCATTACCATGCTACAGAACTGACTTAAGGTGTACAGCAGAGGGGCTTTTTTAATATAATGAACTCTGATGTAGTGTGCAGCAGAAAATTACTGCCTCCTTTTAGTAAGCATTTAAATAAAAGGAGACGATTCCAGTAAGATGGGGTGATGCAGAGCTAAGCCATCAGTCTTCTGCTGACTTTCCAATCACGCCGTCTTCTTAATACCCCCGTGATATTTGTGTGCGCTTGCATCCAATACCTTTCGATGACAGTGACTTTTACCAAAGTTGCAGTAAGAGGTTTTTACCCTGCAGTGCTGAAAACTGCTTTCCTGGCAGCCAGAAAACAGACATCCTCTCTTTCAGAGTCCAGTTCAGGCCCCAAAGTGATTTCATGGTAACTGGTTCAAAGTAATAGATGTATTCTGTAAAAACTGTGTCCCAGGGTGACAATCCTCTAGTGCATGTCTGATAGTCTGTGTGGACTGTCTGTACTGTTATACAAAGGTAAGTGCTGGATAACATAAAATCTTCCAAACACTCTATGTGGATAAGCCTTAAGACACACAAGCTAGTAATATGCAGCTTGTTTAAACTGGTTCAGAACCTAACTGTGGTCAAACTTCACGTCACATCTCCGAGCAGCACTCAAATTTAGTTGGTTAAAGGCTTCTCCAGCTGACACGCTGCTTCAAGTTCTCCCAGAAATCATCACTGACAGTGATCTCTGCTTTAATATGCCTTCGCCACAGATATGCTTGCACAAAACACTATAACAAAGGCTGGCCTTTGATCCAATCCTTACTATTATAACTTTGTTTTTAAAGGGTAGTACAAACCTGCCTGGTAATATCATACCCTTTTAGAGACAGACTGCCTGTGATGAAGTGATGTTTTTGAAGTACAAATTGTGGAAAGGAACCCTGATTTTCAGTGGGCAATAAGAGGTTTTTTAAAGAACAGAAATCAAAACAATTTATTAATTGGTGGTTTTTTTTCACTGAAGAATGATATTTTTATTCATCAGAAATTCCAGAAATGACAGAAAAATGTATAGACTTCAGTGAACACAGGCTTACCGCTTTTCTTGTACACAGACCAACTGATAGGCACAGTCACCCAGAAAAGGCTCAATCTGAGCCAGAAACCTGATTCGGGAAATGCATATCAAACTCATAAATTTCTGTAAATGTGCTATACTGCTTGTCCCTGTAAATTTATTTGATACATTATTACTGTGTTCCAGATTTTAAAAAAAGAATTGCACCTCTGATCCATTTTTTCTTATGATTATTTCTCTTCCCAGTGGGCGCATTAAAGTTTCTACACACCCATACTCCATCTAGACAGGTGTTTTAACTTAGGTTGCCTACTCAGACCACTCTTTACATAATGGACATCTCCAAGTGTGTTTCTTCTATAATGTGCAAAATAACAAAAGAAGGGATGTCACAGAATAAAAACAATAAATTGTCAACAAAGATTCAGTTATGAGATGAGTGTGCATTATCGGACTTGTATAGTCAGACTGAAGTAAAGCATTGTATTCGGAGACAACGCTATTTCATATATCAAAGTTGAGCTACTGTTTCCGATCCACTTATGATGTATCAGAAACAGGAAAAAAAGTCAGCTCAGAAACAGATCGTGATCGCTTGTATACCTGCTTCACTTTAATTAATCACAATGACAGGAAAAACTGTTTATGCCGCTTGATGAATATAATGAAGTAAAGCTGCTCAATCACTCACAGTCAACTCGAGTTGTGAAAAGAATAACTCGGGATATGCACAACAGCATAGGCAACCTTACATTTGATGGTTACACTGAAGTTTGATATCCACAAAACATATCAGGACAACAGGGCAGGTGAATAAAAATGCTAAGAATGCCAGTAGTGCCAGAAGCCTGTTAAACAAAAAAACAAAAACAAAACAAACAAAAAAGAAAAATAAAAGCATTGCACTAAAGAGGGCAAAAAAATAAAAAAAATAAAAAATGCTATCGCTAGTTTAAGAAGTATTGATTTTTCCATTGTCAATGAAGAGGAGGTCCATTAAAGCTACAGCAGCTGCTTGTCCAGCTGTCTGCCCTTCCCAGTCAGAGGGCGCAACACAAGAGCCACCAACTGTCCTCTCTCCCCCTCTCCTTATCTCTCATCTTCTCCTCTCTGTAACCAGCATCCTCCCAAACGTTATACTGCCCAAATCACTTTACAGGAGGTCACTCTAGTCCTGAATCATTGCATACCAATAAGAGTGTAACAATTCCAAAACAGCGACCAAGACCACCATATAAATGTCCTAATATCATTTTATAGTTCCATCTTCCTGTACCATGATAACCATGTGAAGCAGTTAATGCCTGTTCAAAACAGGCATATCAGTTGGTTTGTGTAGCATTCACTATCACAGGTCAGGTTTGTCTTTAAACAGACAACTAATTACCACGCCTCCAACCAGTTTGCAAATGAATCAAGGAAATACTTTCTACTAATTGGTTCTCTGCCACTAAGAGTCTCCCTAGAGGGCTTTTCAGCAGCCAAAATCAAGAAGTGGAATGCAGCTTTTCCAAGTTTTGCATAAGAGACAAACAAGTGACACAAACTGCTTGTGATACACTCAGCCATGAAAACCAAAGACCTGCAAGCTGGGAGCCGACATACCTAATATTTTCCAACTTCACAACAGCATGCTGTGGTGTGTACCTCCTGGACCAGCATTCAGAATGAAATATACATGTGGACTGCCACCTGAAAAAGACAAAAACACACAAATATGTGTTCAGGTTCCACTTTACAGGGTGGAAATTATTCAATCTAAACAGCGATGCATTGTACTTTCATGAGTAAAATTAAATGCAAATTCCTTTTTTTGTGACAGTGATCAACATATTGCAGATTGCTGAGATAATTTAATATTATATAATGAGAATAATTCCCCTTTTACTTCCAGGCTAGTCACCATTGAGGCTAGTCACAACGATGGGGTGACACTATAAATACTTTTCAATAGTAATTGTTTTTTCCGAGGTAGTCAATCAGTCCTTCTCAAAGTGTTTGGATCAGCTCTATGTTTTCAAACTATAGCAACAATACTGAAATACACATATTGATATATAGGAAAAAAATCACAATCAGCTCCTCGAGATCATTGTAAAAAAAAAAAATGACCCACTCTAAAACTACACTAACCACTTTTAGCAACTCTTTTACCAACCAAACTAAAATGTAAATTACTTTTTTCTGGTGTTATACTAGTTTGACCAGGTGAATGTTATCATCAGGAGTCTTAGGCGACTCACCCACTGGATCAAATCAACAGATTGTTTTTGAGGTTATAACTGATTAGACCACAAACCACCACCTTCTCATTTATCATCCGCCATCAGTGGAACTGGTCGTACTAGTAAAGCTATCATTGACAATCAACCAGCTAAAAGCATCGGCTGGGGTCGATCTTCACATCTGCAATAACTGTTCAAGTCGTGACTGAAACTGATCACTTCCACACACACACGCGCGCACGCCAGCACGCACCACTAGCCTGACAGTTCACATGCAACCGGGCTGGCTGGTAAATCTCGCTTGCTATCGAGCCACTAAAATAAGCTAACACCGCTAGCATGCTAACACTATGCGAATGACGGGTAAGAAAACAAAACCTCTGGAGTGACAGATAAATTACAAACCTTAAAATTCCTCATATATTTTCCTGAGAACACTTTCTCAATACATTTCGGCGCAGCGTTTGAGCTGAACTCTAACCCTCAAAGCAGCTGTATCTGCAGCAAGCGATACATCGTTTTAACGACGAGCTGAAAGCGACCAGTAACGACAAAGCTTCCGGGATTCGCTTCGGGTTTGTCCGGTAGCTCTCGTGAATTTTCGCCCAATAATACATTTGGTTAAACATCTCCACCCTATGGTTTATGACAGAATTGCACCTACAAAACTGCGATATTATCAGTTTTCCACTAGTGGGAGATATTGGCCAATCGGAGCAAACAATAACCCTAAGTAAACTTGGGTTGATAAAGCTAATCTCAGCTGCAGCCATGTTTCAGATCACACACACACACACACACACACACACACACACACACACACACACACACACACACACACACACACACACAC
>JAVDPK010003111.1:620302-632099 GCA_034780415.1 Cichlasoma orientale | reverse complement strand
GTGTGTGTGTGTGTGTGTGTGTGTGTGTGTGTGTGTGTGTGTGTGTGTGTGTGTGTGTGTGTGTGTGTGTGTCAAGGTTGAGTAGAGATCCTTCTCAGATTGGACCTTTGTGGAGTTGAGGCATGACTCACAGTTCACTCTGCTGCTGCATGCTGTGCGTGTAAGAGGCCACATAGTGGATAAGGTTCATCTATAATTCAACAAAGACAGACTTCCTCTTTCTCTGGTTTTTATTCCCCTCACTCACCCCTTTCCCTTCTGCGTTCTGCCTCTTTTTCTAAATGACTGAATCTTCCTAATTCTTCAGATACAGCTTCCATTTCTACCTGCCTCTATGCTAAGTGCCAGAAGCTATTAAAAGATGAGCTGCAAGGTCAACATCATGTCAGCTTTTCAAGATCATGTAAGAATGGAGCTGCATGGGTGCATAGGACTCTGCTGTCATTACAAAAGGTATAAAATAAGTGGTGTTTTAGAGATGATATTTTGACCACATTAAGTTCAGTGGTTACAGCAAGAAGGTCCTGAGCTCAAATCACAGTCAGGCTGACTAGGGCCAGAGATATCATAGTCTAAAAGGACTTTACTTGAGCTTGTTTCTGAGGATTATTTTAGAAAGGGGTTTGGTCATAAATATCTTCTAACAATATTGATATAATTAAGTTCAGTTTAATTTTATTTGTATTGTGCCAGGTCAGTTGCCAAAGCAGTTGTCCCATGGCACTTTACATGGTACTTATAATATTAGAGAGAAAACCCCAATCACTCAACCTATGAGCAGCACTTGACAACATTGGGAAGAAAGAACATCCTTTTAACGGGAAGGGGTCTCTCACACAATTGTGACCATTTGAGGTTAAAGGGACAGACAAGAAGAAAGCAGCATAAAAAGTGAACCAGACCATTTAAGATATAGTGGGCTCTGATTATTTAAGACTTCATATGTAAGAAGAAGGATTTTAAATGTAATTCTAGATTTAACAGAGGAACTAATATGAACTCTCCTTTTAGACCCTATTAGTACTTTTGCTGCAGAATTTTGGATCATCAGAATATATATAATATATATATATAATATATAATGACACAATAGTCAAGCCTAGAAGTATAACTGCATAAACTAATATTTCAGTATTACTCTGAGAAAAGAATTCTGGTCACAAAATTAGTATGAACAGAATAAATCACATTGATGACTGCACTGGCACAAACTTAGTGTGGGCCTTAACCAGAAAGGAAACTTGGTTGTTAGAGGAAATGTCAGTCAGTGCAGGAGCTTTTTACTGGGATTATCAAAAGGCTGACAGACGTTAGAGTCTTCTAATGTGTTTGCTCAGAGTACTAGAGATCAGAGGGAAAAGATCTTTATGTCTGTCCTCTTTTAATCATCATCCCAGACAAAGTGTAACGAGTACCAGAAGCTTCCATCTCCTTCCTAAAACCATTGATTCCATATGACCAAAAAGCAACTCCAGCCTCCATTAAAAGACGCATTAGTGGGTATTATACTGCTAATCCCAGGACCTGTAGGAAACTGCTAATCTGGATTATAGTTTGTATCATTTTATAGCATCACTCCCCTACATACCAAGACATTCCCCTCCCTTTTGAATTCCTTCTTATCTTAACCTTTTGTGCCTTTTATTTTAATGCTTAGCTCTTGGTACTTAAAATGTCTCAGTCAAGCATTCCATGTATACTATATTTTATTTCAGGAAAGTGTAAAAATAGAGTAATTTAGCATAGGAGTGCTATCATATATTATAATCTAGGTTATTTTAATGGAAAAGCATTTTGACACAGTTGCATTCACAGGGACAAATATGTTTTAAGTAATTAAATAAATACATAAATATGTAAATAAATAAACGTGCGTAATGGCAACACTACCACGTTTGGAACAGTAGGTTGGGGGTTCAAATCCCAGCCAGGGCATGCATCCAGTAAGGGAGCCCAGCCTAGGCCCACCCATGCTATCCAGACCTACCTTGGAACAAGACATATGATTGAAGCCATGCCAGCTCAGACATCGCCGACATCGATTAGCATGGTCCACATCAGGTGGAGGAACCAGGACATACTGATGAGAAGTGGGCTACTGGAAGAAGGATATGGCAGGAGTGGACAAGGGATGAGAACAGGAACTGTTGGAATGCTACTACGTATGCAACCCCAGTGAAAGGGGTTACATAAAGAGGATGTGGGACCTATGGATTCTTCGACAACCAACATCTAGACTAACATTGAAACAACTAGTAGCTCAGTGTTCCAACATCCGCAAGAAGCAACTGCTATCGCAACTAAAAATTGATGAGGTGCAACACTAGCTAACCACTTGAAGAGGTATACCAGAGAGGTGGAAGCCAGGAGAATAAACCAGATGTTCTCCACTGAACGATCCAAGGTGTACTCTCAGAGGCAGGGAAACAAGATGAGAACAGCCCACCCACCAAGGCTGGCGATGGAGCAGTACTGAAAGCGTATATGGGTGAAAGATGCAACACATAACGGCAGTGCTCAGTGGCTAGTGGATCTAAGAATAGACCACAGCAACCTCCCTGAACAGGATCCAGTAACCATCATAGTGGCAGACTTCTAGGAAGGAGTCTCAAATATGAAGAATTGAAAAGCACCAGGTCCCGAGATGGTTCATACGTACTGTACTAGCTAAAGAAGCTAGCTACAAACACATAGCAGCAGGGTTCAAGATGCTCGCAGGCAGGGCATATATGAAATGCTATAACCAAGTGGTTGGCATAGTGTACAGGAACCTCGGTGCCAAGGATGGCCTGGAAGTCCCAAGGTCAAAATTGGATACGCCCCCAAGGGTTGTTGAGAATGGCTGAGTTAAGATCCTGTGGAACTTCCAGATACAGACAGACAAATTGGTGATGGCTAACCAACCGGACTTAGTAGGGCTGGACAAGCAGAAAAAAGAGTGACGCAGTGATAGACGTAGCAATACCAAGTGATAGCAACATCAGGAAGAAAGAACACAAGAGGTTTGAGAAATACCAAGGGCTGAGAGAGGAGCTGGAGAGGATGTGGAAGGTGAAGGCAACAGTGGTCTCTGTGGTAACTGGAACAAACTGGGGCAGTGGTTCCAGCAGATTCCAGGAACAACATCCGAGATCTTTGTCCAGAAGAACGCCGTCCTAGGAACAGATAAGATACTGCGCAGGAGCCTCAAGCTCCCAGGCCTCTGGGAGAGGACCCAAGCTTGAAGGACAAAGACTGCCTGCACGGCAGAGTAAAGGTAGAAACATGTTTGTAAAGATCAGTGTTCACAGGAGCAGAGTAGTCTCAGTACATTGCTAGAAATGGAAATGGGGTCCATGATAAGTAAGGTGACCAAGAACCCATTGGTCACTCCTAGAGAGTTCAGAAGTCTGCAGAGATCTAGAACCTGCTAAAAGAATAACTCAGCAGCATTCCATCACGTACTGAAGACACACTTAAGGAAAACTCTTGACAGTCTGCAATGACATTTTAAAAGACTGAGAGCATGAATAAAAAGGATTGTTTGTCACGGTCCCCACACTCTCCAGTCTGGCTTCCTCTCATGTGTTGTCCAGCCTGAGCCCCAGCCATGCACACATCCTCTGTTGTCACTACATCTATGAACACTGTGCAAAATAAACTCTGGAAACTTTTATTTGCAGTGACCACATTTGAGTCCTTTTTTCCCTCGGAATATTCCATCCACTTGTTTTATAAGACAACACTATTTAGCCAGAACTTCTGCAAATGGGATAATTTTGACTTAATGAACTTTATTTTATATATATTTTTTGTCATAGTTTGTATGGGCTAATTGGTTTAGTTTAAGAAAAGACAAATTACATCATTTCAAAAACATTAACCACGTCTTACAAAGCCTGTCAGAGATAAAGAAAAGGAGGCAAACTTCTTAAATATTTGTGAATACAGCCACTGCCCATCAGCAGCAGGGGACATAAAGACTGATCAGAAGCTTAATGCAGCACAGAGAGAACCTGGACCTAAGACTGGGGCAATGGTTCAGCTTTTAGCAACACAATGAACTGAGACATATAGCCAAGACAATGCTGGAGTCACTTCAGGATACATGTCTTACGTTCTCTGAGTAAACCAGCCAGTCCACCAGTAAATCACATAGAATAACTCAGAGGAACTCTAAAGAGAGAAATTAAGAGTTATTTCCAATCTAAACACAGTTGGCCAAAGCTGTTGGAAATTTACCCTGACTCAGAGCTTTAAAATACTCAGGAGTCTAAATAGAGGAGTATGCGGGAGTATGGGGTGTCTGGCATGTTGCGGGCTATTCAATCTCTGTACAACCACAGCGAGAGCTTGGTCCATGTTGCTGGCAATAAGCCGGACTCGTTTCCTGTGGGTGTTGGAGTTCGCCAGGGCTGTCCTTTGTCACTGATTCTGTTCATAATTTTTATGGACAGAATTTCTAGGCATAGCCAAGTGGCAAAAGGCTTCCACCTTGGTGGCCTCAGAATCTCATCTCTGCTTTTTGCAGATGATGCTGTCCTGTTGGTTTCATCAGGTGGTGGCCTCCAGTTCGCAGTGGAACGGTTCACAACCGAGTGTGAAGCAGCTGGCATGAGAATTAGCACCTCTAAGTCTGAGGCCATGGTCCTCACCTAGAAAAGGGTGGAGTGCCCACTCAGGCTCAGGGACGAGTTGCTGCCCCAGCTGGAGGAGTTTAGGTATCTCAGTGTCTTGCTCGCAAGTGATGGGAGAAGGGAGCAGCTGTCGATTTACCGGTCAATCTACGTCCCTACTGTCACCTATGGTCATGAGCTTCGGGTAGTGACCACATCCCTCCACATCGAAAGGAGCCAGTTGAGGTGGTTTGGTCACTAGGATGCCTCCTGGGCGCCTCCTAGGTGAAGTGTTCCGGGTATGTCCTACCAGGAATACACCGCGGCAGACCCAAGACACGCTGGAGAGATTATATCTCTCGGCTGGCATGGGAATGCCCTGGGGTCCCCCCGGATGAGCTGGTGGAGGTGGCTGGGGAGGGGGAGGTCTGGGGTTCTCTGCTTAGGCTGCTGCCCCCCGTGACGCGGCCTCGAATAAGTGGAAGAAAATAGATGGGCTGTTTAGAGTCTTGTGCAGTCCAGCAATACTTTTGGGGAATTTTGTTGCGTTAAAATTAATTGTGTAGCGACACAAGAATCACAAGAAGACCAAGATGTCCTCCACTACACCCTGAACTCAACATCAAAGATTTGGACTACATAAAGAGACAGAAGCACCAGAAACAGCTTGAATCCACAGATGGCACATTTTCAGAGAAGCCCAGAACAATCTTCCTGCCAAGTACCCTGACAAACTGAATACCTTTTTTTTTCCCAACTGTATTTTATATGATATTAGATTATAAATAAAAAATGTCATGGTTGGTTGGTTAGTTGGTAAAGATTTTTTTTTTAATATTACTATCGCAAGACTGAAACATATAGTGATGTGAAAAAGAAAGTTTTCACAGGACTTTATGTAGTCATGTACAAACTAAGTACACCCTTAATGCTTCTTAGGAATTAAGAGGGTAAGGAGCAGCCATATGCCGCTAATCAAATGCACTTAATCATCACAAATGTGTTCACCGCTATAGATGTTTTGGCATTTTGCTGGCGCATTCAGGTGTGTGTTAATACAATGCTACAAGATCAGACAATGCTCAGAGAATCTCAGAGGAACTGCAACAAACCCAAGAGCTACATCTCAGACTCTATAGGCCTCAGTTAGCACTTTAATGTTTAAGTTTATGACAAAATTAGAAAAAACTGGACCAGTATGGCTTGCCGGGAGAAAGTCTCTTCTTTCTAAAAAGAAGATAGTGGCACAGCTTAGGTTTGCAAAGTCCACAGTTTTTCTGGAACATTATCCTTTGGACAGATGAGACCAATGTTTAGTCATAATGCGCAGTGCCACATTTGGAAAAATCCAAACACAACTTATCAGCACAAACACCTCATACCAGCTGGCAGCACGGTGGTGGAGGGTTGATGATTTGGGCTTATTTTAAAGCCATAGGACCTGGGCACCTTGCAGTCGTTGAGTCAACCATGAACTCTCTATGCCAAAGTGTTCTAGAGCCAAATGTAAGGCCATCTGTCTGACAGGTAAAGACTTTTGAAATTGGGTCACCCAACAGGACAATGATCCAGTGTAAACCAGTAAATCTACAACAGAGTGGTGGAAAAAGAAAAGAATCAAAGTGCTGCAATGACCCAGTAAAAATCCAGATCTCAACCTGACTGAAATGCTGTGGAGGGACCTTAGGAGAGCTGTGCATGAAGGAATGCCTACAAACTTCTGCAAATGAACTGAAGCGACGCTGTAAAGAAGAATGTGTCAAAATTCATCCACAATGGTGTGAGAGGCTAATAAAGTCACGCAGAAAACAATTGAAGTTATTACTGGGAGAAGTGGTTCTACAAGTTACTGAATCATGGGGTGTACTTCATTTTTCACTGGATTGCATAATGTTCTGTGAAAACTTTCTTTTTCACATGACTGTAGCTCTTCTAGGCAAAAATAAAGGTCCCATGTTGTAATAAAACTTGAAGGCTATCAGAATGCATTTTTCCTTTGGGAGATAGATCAATGTAAATGATCTAATGATGTAATGATACTGCATTTGTTACAAAAATGAAAATGGAAACAGAGATTTTGGGGGATTTGTTTGTCTCTTCAATACTCTGTGTAAAAACAACAACTAACATCTGAAGAGCCTCCATATCTTGTTACACTTCTGTGTATACCACAGAGAGCCTCTGTGCAGGAAATCAGAAATTGAGTTTTCCATCATGTGTTGACACTGAGAGCAATCAGACCACAGCATGTCTGACTCATCACTTGAATCTAACACAACAGCTTATCAGCAATCTTATTATAGGAGACAGACAGGTAGACAGACAGAGACATTGGCCAATTTTCTAATCCTGCAGTTCTGACTTACTTTAGAGCATCAGCAGTTATTTGTAAAGGCGAAAGTCTACGTTTGCCGAGGTATACATTTTCAAGTTAAGGAATTTATATGGTCTTGGTTTTTCCACACTAATTGAATGAATTTCAGTATTTTGATTGATTGTTCATACTTTAAATTCAAGATTGAAATAAGTTGATGAAAATGTGTGAACTGAAAAAAAAAACCCTAATTCATTTGTTTCTAGGAAATTGGGTTATTTGTTTTTTTCTATATAAAATTTAATGCCTTAATAAATGTTATGAGGAAATAAAATAATCAGAAAACAATTGCTCTGTAACTCTAAATGCTCAAGTGAATGCTGACAACTTAGAGCAATGTCAGCAAAGAAATACCCTGTAGAAAAATAGCTGAAGAGTGGCAAGAGGTGAGAGGTAGCCATTGAAGCATTCATGAAAGGAAAGAAGATCCATTTGCCAAGATCATCTGACTCAACCAAGATATTTGTTATCAGTCAGACATTGCTGGTATGGCCACCAGCAGTTCAAATATATTAACCAGGTCAGTTTACAGCAGAGTCACACATTGTAATCTCAAAATAGAGATCTATAGATGTTGGTGCACAGTTACTTTATAATGTATCAAATATGAGGGGCATGCATAATGTTTTACTGAGTGATTCGAGCAAAATGCTTTTCAAACTAGGAATAAATTGAACAGAAAAAATAAATTCCCATGCCACAGCAGATGTCATCTTATGTGATGCAAACAATGAGCCTCTCACTCACTTCCTCAGGCAGCCTCTGCACTCCAGTCCATTAGCTTTACACTATAGTCACTGGATCATTAGGCCCCATCCACTTGAATAATGCAAAAAGAGCAAAGCAGGCAAATACCACTCAGCCTTATGTGCGTCTCATCTCTAAACACAGCAGGAGCCAACTAAACAACACATTATCCATCCAGTACTGTGTGCAACAACAGGCCTCCTCCCAGTGTGCAGGCAGCTGTGGTGACAACCCACAAATTACCCACTTTTACCACACTTATGAGAGAAAAAAATAGCAAGTAGTCACATGAGAGAAATGGTGAATACTGTTTCTGCAAACCTGTATCTGATTATCACATCACTCCAAAAACAGGCAGAACAACACACCACCAAAATCTTTTATATCTGTTGTCAGTGGCTTTATGGCCTGAAGGAATGGCTGAAGGTTAGCACCTATCAAAAATCTTTTGGTATCTGGGTAACATCAGTTTGTTTGGCTTAGCTATCAGTGTTGAGTCAGCCTGATCATAGATATTTATGATTGTTGGTGGTGCAGGACATGTTAACCACGTTTATTAAATCAGTTATTTTCAATGTTACAATAATATAAATTAATAAATTATTTGTCGTTTTTAAGACGTTGAGGAAAAGGTAGTCCAACATTGTCTGTGGTGTTTTTCAGCAGCTGTGAAATGTACCATCCAATATACACTTACCAGCCAATTCATTAGGTACACCTTCCTAGTCATGGGTCAGTACAGTGAGCTCATTGTCATGTTTAAAAAAACAAAAACAAAACACGACAAATTGAAATGATTTGAGCTTTGTAATATGGCCTGCAATCCTGCAGGAAGCAGCCATCAGAAGATGGGTACAGTGTGTTAATAAAGGGATGGACATGGTAAGCAACAATACTCAGGTAGGTCACGGTGATTAAACAATGCTCAATTGGTACTAAGGGGCCCAAAGTGTGCCAAAAATATCCCACACATTATTACACCACTATCAAGAGCTTGAATCACTGACACAAGGCAGGAGGGATCCATGCTTTCATGTTGTTTTATGCCAAATTCTGACTCTACCATCTGAATGTTGCAGCAGACCAACGAGTGGCTTTCCATTTTTCTGTTTTCCTGTTTTGGTGAGCCCATACCTTGGTTGTAACAGCTCAAAGCAGTCTGGCCATTCTTGTCATGGTCACGGGTCAGTTTACCCAGTGTTTTGAGTTTGTTGGTCTTTTGATGTTTTGTTTATTTTATTATCTTTTTTAGATTCTTGACTTATTTATTTGACTTATTGTTTCATGTGTTTTCGCTTGGTGTTCTTAGTCCCCATTGCTTTAGGTTATTTCCTCCCTCAGTGTTCCCTCCTCATGTGAGTTTTTCCCTGTTTAGTTATCACACTCCTGTTTTTCAGTTTGTGTTCATTGTATGTTGCTTTTGGTTTTGCCTCCTTTTCTCGTCCTTTGTGATGTAGTTCAGCTTCAGCAGTCTTTTAGTTCCTTTTTGGACTTTGTGTTTGTCTTTGATTTACCTGTGACCACTCTAATAAAGACTTGCTTTCAGTTTACCTTGCCTGATTCCACGTGTCCTGCATTTGGGTCCTCACTTCTTCCACACTTCACACAGTCAGTAGTCCACTGACCTTGACAATTCTTTTCTAACCTCGGACATCAAGAACACATTTTCACCCGGAGAATTGCCGCTCACTGGATATCTTCTCTTTTTTTTTTTGCATCATTCTCTATAAACCCTAGAGATGACTGTATGGGGAAAATCCCAGTAGATCAGCAGTTTCTGAAGTATTCAAACCAGTCTGTCTGGCACTAACAACCTGTCACATTCAAAATTACTTAAAATCACCTTTCCTGTCCAATTTTGATGTTCAGTTTGAACTTCAGCAAATCATGTCTACATGACTAAATACACTGAGTTGTTGCCACGTAATTGACTGATTAGTTATTTGCCTTAAGAAGTTGAATAAGTGTAGTGGCTGTGAAGTATACATTACTAGATTAGGGTAGGTTTATCAGTGTGCAGCTACTGTTTAAAATGTATTTCCAACTGGAATGCATGTTGATATTCATGGCAAAATTTTGACATCACAGCCATATATTCTCCTGCAGGAGAGTTAGATTATTTTATGGTAACAAGGGGACAGTGATTCCTGAAAGCGCTTTAGGCTAGACCCTAGCAATGAAGATGAAGTTTCAGGCAGCACTGAGAAGATAATTCCACTTAGAATGAAAAGCAAGAAAAGAAACGAAAAAGGTTACGGTTGACCTATACTATGATATAAATGATAAAAAATCATTTTAAAAGTCTGAACAAATTAACTTAGTTACAAATTATATAAATAATATTAAATTCTTTAAATTATTATTTAAATTCATCTCTTGAGTCATCAGTTTTCAGTTGTCTCCTTGAATGTAGCTGGCTATAAACATGAATCCTGATGACAAATGGCAGTGTCAGAGTTGAAGTGTTTGTGATTTGACTTCCCTGCTGATAGACATCGCAGTTCTGCCCACATCAGGAACAGAGCAGCCAATGGCCTGAAGAATGCAAACCAAACGCCTGTGTGAAAAAAACCAATAGGATTGAAGCTGTTTTGCTTCCCAGCCTGCCTCTGCCTGTCGCTGAATAGATCTGTTGTGCGTGCACATGTGACTTGAGAAGGCGCTTACTGGTATTTAAAAATCATCGATCGGGTGCTGAAGTGGACAGCTCCTCATGCAGATAAAACAAGCCAAAAAAACAATGGCTCGCTTTGCTCCTTCTCGTGGACGCGAAAAGGCGAACCTAACTTGTCCGGCAGCGCATTTTCTTTGAACATTTATTTTAAGCTGCTGAAGAGAAAGGCGCCGCGTTCTCTACGCAAACGGTTAGGCGGATGTTGTGACACCTGTGGCTGAATCTGGATCACAATTTCGTGAAAAGGTGGTTGGATTGTTTCACATTCGCATCCGTCCTGCAGGAGACGGGCACCGGAGCCATTTGATCTAGTGTGGGAAACCGCAAAAGGTAATCTAAAGCCTTTTAGGCTACGGACGCATTAATTTCTAAGCCACTCTCTGTATCTGCTTGGACAGGAAGGAGCATGGATAGAGAGGAATTTTCTCTCACTAGTGCGTTGAGTGGGTTTGTAGAGTGGCTGGTGTGCTCCCGTGGAAACTGAGCAGGCTAAAGCATCGTTACAATAAGCCCGCTATTTCCATTTTTTTTAACCATTTCATATTTTATAAGAAGGATATAAATTGGTTTTACATCAGTCATGGGGAAAGAGGAGTGCAAAACAATGCTGGACGCTTTAAACAAAGTGACCGCCTGCTACAGGCATTTGGTCATCGCTCTTGGGAGCACTTCGGACTCGCAGAACCTGCGAGAGGAGCTGAAGAAGACCCGCAAAAAGGCCCAGGAGCTGGCGGTGGCCAACAGGACTAAACTGACTTCTCTGCTCAAAGATAAGACCATCAGCAAAGAGGACCGGGCCGAGTACGAACGCCTATGGGTGCTGTTCTCTAGCTGCATGGAGCTCCTGGAGGTGGACATGAAAAGGTCCTTAGAGATAGGACAGGCTTTCCCCCTCAAGGTACCGACAAGACACCTCATCCAGACAGGGATGACCGGCAGCACCACCACCGTGGCGGCCCGGGCCATGAGCGTGCAGAATATGAAGTACGAGGCGGACAGCAACATTGACACGGCAGACCTCAGAGACCTGCAGGCCGAGATCACCCAGGTGAGCCAGATGATGGAGGAGATGGAGATGAAGGTGCAGGTGGCGCCGTGGGCCGTAGAGGCGATGCAGGAGGCGGGCGCTGAGCTCAAGTCCAACATGAGTGTAGGGAACTCCTCCGTGGGTGTCATCTCGATCTGCGAAGAGGAGCCCAAAGAAGAAGAAGGAGGTGGAGGCAACAGGGATGCTGGATTTGCGTCAATCTGCGCTGTGATTGGATTCTTTGGCATCGTTATTGTCGCTTTGGTTCTAGGGTATTTGGTCGTCAATATGTCCTGAACTTTCAAACCAACAGCCCACCCTGATGGCCATCCTGTGAAGCTGCCCCGGGAGCGTCCCCGTGGGTAAGATTCTGCAGGCCC
>JAVDPK010003111.1:595481-611211 GCA_034780415.1 Cichlasoma orientale | reverse complement strand
GGAATGGTCAGAGAGCAATTAGACTGAGAAATGTTTGTCCTAAGAGTGCTGACCTTGTCAACCAGAAAATACAGAAACGTATTACAGTCTTTGTTAGAAAAGATCGGCATACGTAGGCAGCGATCAATGCGGTATCTATGTATATATATCTATGGGAAGATCTACAAAAAGAAGACCTGTTCCTTAAATACCACCTGTCTATCTATCTATCTAAACTTAGCACAAATCAGCAGTGGCCTTGAGCATTTCGAACTTCAGTGTTCTTCTGGAATTCAGAAAATTGTTTTGTTTTTTTCTACCTACTCCTACATTTGTGGTCATAACACTGAAACTAACAGTGCTAAGCTGATGAAACCCATCCATTATATAGTTCAACAATTGTTCTAAAATTTGAGATAGGTGTAGCATAAAAATCCTGGCCAAGACTAGCAGCAATATACAGAGTTACATAATGATTTATTATGACCTTATGGCAACTGGTATTATATATTGGTGTTTATTTTACTGTGAGTCTCATTACTGCTTAAATTAATTTAGTAATTCAACATTTGTGATTTATTTAACTTTGACTGAATTACACTTAAGAAAAAAAAAGTGCTACCACCAGTAGTTTAATGCAATTTTTCTTTTTTTTTTTACTTCTTGTATTTACAATTTCTACCTCAATATTTTTGGTTTTCACTAGCTCTACAGGTCACTGTTACTGTTTTCGTGCAAAGTGGGCTCAATATAAAAACTCAAAAATTAACTCTTTTCATTTGAGCGTCAGTATCAAGAAAAATGTTTATAAATTCATGTTGCTTTAAGTTTATATATGGTTTTCCTATATTTTTTTGCACAGAGTTTTGTGAAAAACGTTTACCCTAAGTGGGCCAGGAACCATATATGGTAACTTCACAGCAGCATTAAAAATGACAAATTTTTAAAAAAAAATTACACAACTAAAAAGTCATGTAATATGATCCAGTAACACTCTAGGGTTGAATCCTTTTAAAAGTATTTCAATAAGTGCCCTATAAAGAGTTATGAGATAGAGGACTTTTCTGAAGTTTCAATCAATCAATCATGTTGTCTCAAGTTTCTGCAAATCTGTCAAATTAAAATGTTGTACTGTAGTAAATATTCTTACTTTCTCACATATAGTTTTTTTTATTTGCTGAATATTTTCATCTTCTCACCAAGACTGAATTTTTTTTTTGCTGAAAAATTCACTCAGTCAGCCCCCTCCCCCTTGCATGTGTCTGAAACTTGGTCATAAGTTCTTGTTCTCAGGGTTACTGAGTTCATATGCCAGTGTATTTTTGTGCTAGCAGATTATGACTGTGTCTGCGGCAAAGGTTCAAATTCTCCTAGAAGTGTGATAAACATTTCCTTTGTGTTTCATTGGGCGCTCCAAGTGCTGCAAGAACCAGAGGAATCCAGTGCTAAAATAACAGTCAGTTGTGTTCTTGCATGTCCATTTTTGTCTGAAATAACAAAACCTGACAATGCAAAGTGAAAAATCAAACTAATTTCAGATCTGTTTCGAGTTATAGTTGGTTTTTACAGTGTTATAAAATGTGTGCATTTATACAGATTGGTTCCCATAATGTGACTCAGCAACTTCAGAAGGTAACCCAGCACCAGCCGTACCAGTTCAAAGTCCAGGAAGGTTGACTGCTGGAAAATGGGTCGCCCAGTATCTGCTTCCTTGTTGCCTATGTAGCAGCTAGTTCATATCATAGTAAAACAGCACTGGTCTGAACATTCAGTCCTCCAAGAGATTTGTAACTCCAATACCATCAATGTGTCAAAAAAACAACAAAGGGGGCAAATTTGACTGCAACAAGTACAAAGGAATGTACCCTCTCATGACTGATGAAAAATAATTGGCACATGTTGAACTAGAACACCAAGAGACTGTTGCTGTTCTCACTGATCCTGGGTCTCAGTGTAATTTCAGATCAATCATCACCTTAGAAAGGCCTGTATTATTCAAGATGCTTGAGAAAGTTGACTGCCCTCCTATCCTCCTCAGCTTAAAACAGTCTTTTTTGAAAAACACACACTGTGTAATTATCTCAGCCAGTAACTCATCAGAACCTTTCAAAACCAGAGGTGGTGCAAAACAAACTTGTGTACTGTCAACAATGCTGTTATGAAATATTCCAAATCTCCTCAGTAACGATGAGCTGCTCCTCTCATGCCTCCTATATGGGTCTTACTACACAGGAGGTCCAGATAAAGTCCTTATTTTTCAGCTTTTATTTATTTATTTTTTGCACATGCAACAAAGTCAAATTTAACTACAACTATAAAAACTATTAAAACATAGGTCAGGAAGTCTAGGAACCACCTCTGCTACTGATTATTGGAACTCCCCTGTCCCCTGGACTTCTTCACAAACACAATTTTGCTATACATCAGTGAAGCATGGATAAATGCCTCCCAGGAATCCAGACTTAATTCCTTCTTCTGGCTGTGTGAAGGACAGGGTCACTAATACTGGCATTGTTCTGCAAACCCTAACATTATAGCGACATCTCCACTGGATTGGTCATGTCTGTCATGTGGATGGTTAGCAAATGAATAACAGACATCTGGCATAAAATAACACAGCATTTCATAAAAGAACTTCATAGCAACAATCACACATTGCGGTGGTAGTGTGATAGTCTGGGGCTGCTTGGTTGCTTCAGGACCTGGACGACTTGCCATAATTGATGGAACCGTGAATTCCGCCGTCTACTTGAAAATCCCGAAGGAGAATCTGCAGCCATCTGTGTATGCCCCGATGTTCAAGCACACTTGGGTTATGCACCAGGACAGTGGTCCAAAACATACCGGTAAGTCCACCTCTGAATGACTAAAAAATAAATAAATAAGGGTTTGGAGTGACCTAGTCAAAGCCCAGACTTAAATCTGATTGAGGTGACCTTAAACAGTCCGTTCATGCCAGAAAGCCCTGCGATGCAGCTGAATTAAAACAATTCTGCAAAGAAGAGTGGGCCAAATTTTCTCCACAGCAATGTGAGAGACTCATTGTCACTTACAGTATCTTTGTCTCTCACTGTCAAAATGCACGATTGCAGTTCTTGCTGCACAACCAGTTATGCTTTTTCATACAGGGCCAGGCAGGTCTGGATAGTTTTTTCCCCCCTTGATAAAGAAATCCCCATTTAAAAATTGTATTGTATTTATTTGGGTTATCTTTGTCTATCATTAAAACTAGTTTGATGATCTGAAACATGTAAGTGTGACAAATACACAAAAACATAAGAAATCAGGAAGGGGGCAACTACTTTTTCACAGCACTGTTGGACAGATCTTGTTAGATAAAGCGATAACATAGCCACAGGAATGTAATTGAACACCATGTGGTTAAAAAAAGTGTGCGTTAACGTATTTGTATAATTTATTTTGTGTAGGAGTGCTAACTGTAGTGCAAAGTTGATTCATGTATGTAGCACTCACCTGTTTTTTCTTCAATGTCCTCTCCAGGGTGTTTGGGCAAATTTGTGACCAAGGGGTGTTACGAGGGACCAAAATCAAAAATAGATAACAATGAAAACAGGCTCTTTTCAGAAATAAGTGGGTCCTTAAAATAGGTCAGCAGAGCTCTAAATACTGAGTAACAAAACAAGGCCATAACTCAAAAAAGTGACCTCACCAAGGCTACATCCACATGTAGATTTTTAAAACTAAGATTTTTCAGCTTTTTTTTTTTTTTTTAAAGATAAATAATAAAAAATCTCTGACTGCATGAAAACACAAAGAATGATGCCAATATTGTCAAGAGCATGCCAAAGCAACAGGTAAAATATATATATAAATCCCTAACAGTATAGAAATGTTGGCCAATCAAAAGCCTCCAAACAAGAGCAGGGCACACACTCTGAGGAAGGGAGATAAAGGCGCAGACTTTAGATGTTGTGAGACAAAATCTCAGTTTTCCTTGTCCACATGTAAATGCAGAAACAGAATTTTTAAAAAATCTTCACCCTGGCAAGAGTTTTTCAAAAGTGCTGTTTTCAGTGACCCAAAACACAGTTTACCTGTGGACAAAAGTTGAAAAGGAACAGAAACAGCTTAATTTACAAAAATACCTGTGCATTTTGGTAAATGTAGCCACGATTACATCCTTAGTTCTCTGTAAGGATGAGAAAATTCAACCTAGAATATATATTATATATACTATATAGTCTATAAACGCCATTCTCCTGCATGCTGTCACAACAACCAGTCCATTTGGTTGGCCTAAAACAGCTCCACCCAGAGCCTCCTCTTATACATCTTTTCCAGAGAAGAAGAAATGGTGGAAATGGTGGAAAAAGTGATAAAAAATTTATACCAAAATGGTATAAAAGGAAAAATACACAGGTGGATATGAGACATCAAAGCAGGACAGAACAGAAAGCCCCAGCAATATGTGCTGAAAATAGAAAATGCACAACAGATCATTTAAAAATAAATGGGCAGAAACAGGAGTCAGTTCTTGTGACAGGACTGTAAGACATGGGCTAAATGGAAAGAGATTTACACACAGAAAAGTCAAATTAAAAGCAGCACTAACACCTAAACAAAAGAAAAGAAAGCTTGTAATGGGCTAAAGAGATGCAGTCATGGACTGTGGATGATTGGATTAAAGTCATGTTCAATCATGAAACACAAATCTGCATTTGCCAAGGAGATGATTCAGATGATGCTGGAAATTTTGTCTGGTGCAGTTCCAGTACAACAAAAAGATGAATGCCTGATGCAAACAAGTACATTTCCCAACTCATTTATGATATAGGATTGCATGTGAAGTAAAAGTCTCCAGGGGAGACTGCAGTAATTTCCTCAACAGTAACTGCACTGGGGTACACTCAAACTTTGGACATTTTCTCATTTCATCGATAGAAAGTAGGTTTGGTGATGACAAAGTCATTTTTCAGGACGATACAGCTTGCCACAGAGCAAAGAGTGCTAAAGACCTCCGGGAAAGGCACATCAGCTCAACAGTCTGGATCTCAATCTGATTGAAATGGTGGAAACAGGGAAAAAAAATAATAATAATGGTCCACATCAGCAAAGCTGATCTGTCAGTGACTATTTAAAAATATTCGAACCAGCTTGATAGATTCATTCACGAATTCAAATAATTAAATTCAGGTGTTCCAATCACTCCCATGGCCACAGGTGTATAAAACCAAGCACCTAGGCATGCAGACTGCTTCTACAAACATTTGTGAAAGAATGGGTCACTCTCAGTCTGACTTTACAAACACACGTCTGGAAGAATGGTAAAAAATTCCCATAAACACTGCTAAACCTTGTGCAAAGCCTTCCCAGAAGAGGTGAAGCTTTTATAGCTGCAAACGGTGGGTCGACATTAAACCCTATGTCACTCACATTTATAGGCCTGTAAAGGCAGACAAGTGAATAATTTTGGCAATATAGTGTGTGTGTATTTTTTTTCAGGTACTGTTAGTTTTTTTTTTTAATGTGTTTTTCTTTCTTTCCTTTTTTTTAAACAGGTGCAGCAGTTGGTGAACCATTGTGTTTTTCTACTTGTGCTCTGTCCTCTTTTTCTATCTTTTTCTCCTATTTTCTCCCCCCTTTTCCTTTTTCCTTTTGTGCTTTTTTTTCTGCCTGTCAGCTCTGGCATTGTCACAATACCCATACACATATGTGAACAATAACACAAATGAAAAAATAAATAAAATAACAAGAAAAACACTAACAAGAGGAGCCGATAGAGAAAAGCAAACATGTATGGCACAACAGTGCATTCAGATCATGATTCTGATTGCAAAAACTGGCAGAGAAGACAGGCTTTAAAAAAGGATTATCTTATCTTATCTGATCTTAACTGATCCATAGTTATTCAGAGTGCAAAATCCTCCAAAATCATCTCTTAAAACAGATGCCTATGAAGTTGTATAAATAAAAAGGCTAAAGTATTATAAAATTAATTTCTGTTTTTAATTCCACCATTGACAAAACATTTCTTGCATGTACTGCACAGTTAAAGTTTCATCTTTTTCTGACAATTAATGCAATTAATGCTGCAGTAAAGACATGCATAATAACATCTATAAGTATATTTTTAAATGGCTCAGAAATAAAAAAACATTCTAAAATGCAAGTTCTTTTAGAGGCTGAGGGTTCTCGAGAGAAAAGAGGAAATGCGGGACAGAGTAGAAAGGGAATGTCAAACATGAGCACACATACAAATGTACAAGCACACAACTGCAGGGGTGTCAGATATCCTTATCAAAGAGGCATTGTGAAGGAAGTCAGGCTAGGTAAGCTCAGGCAGGAGGAATTCCTTCAGTATCAAAACAATAATAAAATTGTTTTGGCTCTGCTACATTAACATCGTTATCACTTGTAGTTTCTTACTAGGATTGTTGGACTGTTTACTGTGCAACAGATTAAGTACTCTTCAAAAAAAAAGTTAAAATCAAATAATGCTTGTCACATGATTTTTTTTTTCATGGTTATAGTGTCACAGACAGCCTCACCCTATTCTTGCAGTCAGTTACTGTTTTCCAGAGTTGGGGAGTTTTGTGTGTTTAGAATTTTGCTATTGAATGTGCAATATAAAAAGTTAAGAAAAAATGTAGGTGCAGTAATTCAAAGCAGCCCCATTTTAAAAGCTTCTGCTCAGTAGATTTCATTAACCCAGAACTTTGCCTTAACCCCATCCCCCTACTTATGTAGTGCTATCCAATCACATTTGGGAACCTCCCACCAGAGGAGTGTGCTCAGTCTCATGGAGCTCCTGTTTTTTTTATTTTTTTTATTTGCATCAGACATTTCTGCTCTACTTCACTGAACTTTGCTTAACGTAATTTGTGCGCTCACAACACTGCACCTGGGTTTGAAAAAGCTGCATTCAAGGTTCACTGACAACACTGAGGTTTTTTTCTCCAAGGCACAAGTAAGTTAAAATGAGTTTTTGAAATATTAATTTAGTTGTAATCATGTATCATATGGTATTCAGCTCCATTCAATTTTATTTACATAGCACCAAATCACAACAGTCGCCTCAAGACGCTTAGTTGCAGATCAACAGAGCTATTGTTAAATGTCAATCAGTTCTGTGTTGAAGGAGAGGTTAGTTATCCGATATATGTTAGGTGTTAACATTACAATATGTAGTTAAACATTATCATTGAGTGCCAGCGTCAGTGACATTTCAACCATTCCTATTCTTTTTAATGTTTGGCTCACTGCCAATCTCTACCAGTTCCTGTAGTATAACTTTAATTCTGTACTTGGAGTTTATGTACAGTATTTTCTGTTTGTCCCAGTTCACATGCATGAATGAATGTAAGAGTGGATAAAGCAATTACATAGTGGTGTGGCAAAATACATCATTACTGGCTTAAAAAGCTCCCGCTACCAAATCTAAATGCTTTACTCTTGTATTGCATGGTAAGGCTGGTTAAATTTTTTAAAAACAAATTTTACAAATCAAAAAATGAGATCACAAAAATTAACCTGATTCTTAGAGAGTTGATGAATATTAAGGATTACAGTTAAGAATATAGCTTTAAAGCAGAGATATTTAAAATTGCTATCATGTTTATTAAAAACTACCACACAAACATTGGGCTTTACACGATAATTCACCTTATAATAAAGTTAAAATCAACACAAAATACAAATAAAGATGTTTCATTTGTTTTCTATAGATTTAATCTCTCTATAAGGCCTATCTTGAGCTGGTCCAGCGATATTTGATAAGATTAGATTTGCAGCATAAAGTGCCTGTGCCAAAGTGAATCAAAAGAATCAAAATTTGAGCAATCAAGTCATATTTGTTCCTGTTACTATAATTAAATCTGAAAGATTATGGGATTAAATGTGTGAATACATTTGGTTTTGGGTGGGATTTTAGTGAGCTGTTTTTCTCATGAGAGTCATTGTATATCTTTATGAAAGGGAACATTTACTGCCCATGGAAGGACAGTTTACCATGCAAACCTTATCATGCCATGATAACCTTTTACTGGGACAACAAAGCTGTGGATCTTGTAAAAGTCAATGCAAGTGGTCCGTAATGTGTGTGAATCTTTGTTTCCTCATAGACCAGTGGATTGCTATGGATGAAAGTGAAATAAGAAAGAGAAAGGAGTCACAGAATGGCTCCACTGGCTACACCAAAGATGATAAGGTGGTGGTGAAGGCCACTGCTCTTCAAAAAGATGTGAGTATGAGCCTGTGTGCCTGTCCTTTATGTACATGTGGGTTCCTGAGAACAAGTCTCATTAGATTTTTACACTTTACGATCATCACCATCCTTACCTTTTAACAGTAATGGGGCCTGGAACTGAGTACCAGGCAGTGCCACAACAATCGTCTCTACAGATTAACTCCACAATCATCCACTCAGCAGTGCTTTGCAGGCCCCCTAATAAGCTCCAAAAGCCCTAAGGTAAACTTATGGGAACTGAAGGGGTTTCCCCAGATAAAAATAATTATGATCATTTAAATTGTTGCTCTCATCCTGACCTGAAAGAAGCCATTCACACATATTTTTCTGTAGACTTCTGCAATTCCCTTTCTGGCATAAAAGCAAAGCCACTGTCTTGCCTCAAGTAATCATTCTTATCACTCTCTCACATCAATGTGGAGGAATTTTGCCCACACTTCTTTGTAATGTTGCTTCAATTCACAGAGGTTTGTGACCATTTGCAACATTTCAATTAAGTTGTGGTCTGGACTTGGACTACGCCACTGCAACACCTTGATTCTTTTTTTTTTCAGCCACACTGTTATAGATTTGCTGATGTGTTTGGGACCATTGTCCATACTTTGGTATATAGAGGAGTTTATGGTAGACTGCAAGGTTCCCAGGTCCTGTGGCTGCAAAACAAGCCCAAATCATCACATCTACACCAATGTGTTTGGTAGTTGGTATGTGTTATTTGTGCTGACATACTGTTTGGTTTTCCTCAAACATGGCTCTGTGCATCATAACCAAACATCTCCATTTTGTTCTATCTGAAGGATATTGTTCCAGAAGGTTCGCTTCCAGCAACCCTTACAATTTTGCAAACATAAGCTGAGCTGTCATGTTCTTTTTAGACAGAAGAGGCCAGCAACCCTTCTAAATAAGCCATATTTGTTCAGTTTTTTTCTAACTGTACTTTCATGAACCTCAACATTTAACATGCTGAGGCCTGTAGAGTCTCAAATGTAGCTTTTGGGTTTTTGCAGTTTCTCTGAGAATTGAACAGTCTGACCTTGGGATGAATTTTCTGCAATGTCCACTCCTGGAAAGATTGGCAAGTGTCTTGAACAGTTTCCACCACTTGTAGAATGATGGGGTAAAGAGCTTATTTAGTTTCTACAAGTGTAGTGTAATCTAATTTTAAGATCTCCGAAGGACCAGGTCATTTTCTTTTCTTATTATTTTTTTATTGTGCTTTGATACATAAAACCTTATTAGCTTCACTATTAGTTTCACTGTTAGCAGAACATATACTTCCCTATAGGAATAGTGAGGCCAATCCCTTTATTTTTTGCTTAGACTGACAGCTCATCTCAGATTTTACTTCCAGGTATTTACACCTGGATCTGATAGACTGTCCAGAAGATAGCACCTTTTGTCTGAACCCACCCATTTTTCTTGTGAGCAAAAATACTGGAACAGCCAAACTGAATAAGACTTAATATTTAGTTCCAAATACTTTGCTTGCAATAACTGTCATAAAGTTCTGTGTGGCAAACAGGAATAAGACTGCAATAGAGTCCTGGACACAGGTAGCTCGGGCCCCAGATCGAACAGAACACTGCAGCTCTGGCTCTGGACACTCGCGATGCACAGGTTGCTTGGAAAGTGCAGGTTGCTCAGATGGCTCAGACAGCTTGGGTTGCTCAAGATGCATCGAATGCACAGGTTGGGGCACCTTCTCCAGTGATTGGGACTGCTCAGCGGGGCCCAAAGCTGATTGCCTGGGACAGCTGCCGGGACTGGCTGGGCTCTAGCCAACCCCACCAAGACCCCTTCCCCAACAGGAATGGATGCGGGGTTAACAGTCTCTGGGGAGGCCCTGGGTGGAACACCACAACAAGGAGTCTTTGGAAGGATTGGCACAGTTATATTAAACACAGCTTCAGAGTAAACTGGCCAAGAAATATTAACAGTCTCTGGGGAGGGGGGACCAGTTCAGCATCAAAATCAGTCTTTAAATTTGTTGGCCGAAGAAGACAAATAGTTTCTAGTGTGGATGGCTCAGCCAGACTACTAAAAGTCTCTAAAGAGGATGGCTAATGAACAGGAAACACATTTTTAAATTCTGCCAGTTCAGAAATACAACATGAAGTCTTGATTTTCCGGCTTTGAAACAGAACATGAGATTTTATTATTTGCCGGCTCAGAGACTCAATATCCACTCAAAAGAGTAACTGCTTTTGAAAAAACACAACCAAAAAAACTTTAGATTACTTGCATAACCCCAGTTCTCAGAGTAGCATGATTGAGATGTCTCAATATAGCAGGGGTGGGCAATTCCAGGTCCCGAGGGCCAGTGTCCCTGCAGGTTTTAGATGTCTTCCTGATCCAACACACCTGAATCACATATAGAAGTCATTAGCAAGACTCTGGAGAACTTGATTGCATACTGAAGAGGTAATTCAGTCATTTGATTCAGGTGTGTTGGATCAGGAACACATCTAAAACCTGCAGGGAAACCGGCCCTCGGGACCTGGAATTGCCCTCCCCTGCATTATAGGGATCCATCTCCTTGCTTATTCCTCAGAAGCATTTATCTCATTCCACCAGTACTAATTGGTTGGTGATTGCAATGACCACGTCAGGCAAAGCCACCTACCTTTAAGTACCTTGCGCTACTACATAGACTTTATTCAACATAAACAACTCTTCTTGCTTTGCCCCAGCAAGAAGGGCTGTCTGGTGAGACATTTCACTCATGCTACTTTAAGAACTGGGGTTATGCAAGTAATCTAAAGTTCTCATTCCTAGCATTCATTTTGATGTCTCACTGTGGGAAATGGAGATGCCCATGTTGCCAGACAGGCTTATCTCTAGCAATTGCCAGCAATTAGCAAGTAGTCCACCTATCCAAGTGAGGACCCAGAGCTCAGTACTGCTTAAAGACCAGTTTGCTGCTGCACAGATGTCCTTTTAAACAGGGCCCAGGATGCTGCCAGACCATGAGTGGAGTGAGCCTGCAGGTCATCCGGTGCCTGCAGCCCCTGACTCGTATACCCAAGAGCTATTGCATCCACAATCCAGTGTGGGAGCCGGTACTTAGTGACAGGCCTGCCCTTGTGAGGGCCTGCCCAAGGAATGAAAAACTGGTCACTATTTTGGAAACTTTTAGTCCTGTACAAATAAACATGCAGAACACAGCATATGCAATCTTTGTTCCTAATCAGAAGAAAAAGGGGGCAGGGAGATTAGGACACATGACCCAACCACCTTAGGCACATAGGCCAGGCTGGGTTTTAGCAATACCCTAGACTGTCCCAGGTCAAACTGAGTACATGAAGGGTGTGCTGAAAGTGCATGAATATCACTGACATGTTTAGCCGAGGCTCAAGTCAACAGCAACACTGTCTTCAGAGACAGATGTTTAAATCAACCTCCTGCAGGGGTTCAAATGGAGAGGCACAGAGCCCATCACTGTCCCAAGGGGTTGCCAGAGGCCTGAAGACAGGAAGTAGCCTGTGGGTCCCCCTCATAAAAGGCTTTTCGCTTGTCAATCAAGTCCTGTAAGAATGACAGAATCAGGCCAACTAGACACTGAAACAGAATGTGACCCTTATTGCGGCACCAGTCCTCATACACCCTCCATTTACAGTAGTAAAGAGACCTGGTGGAGAATGCCCTAATATTTGAATAGTGTTAATTACCCTCTGAGAAAAGGCTACCGTTAGGGTTTAATATTTTTCCTGAAAATGACATGAATCAAATCCCGGGAAAAGACGAGCCATTTCCCGGGAATCCCGGGAAAAAGTTTTTTTTTAAAAAATTAGGTCTTCTGTAGCCTGTGTCGGGCTTAACCTATTTTGATATTGTAGAGGTAGCATTCCAGCTATGTCCTGTTATGCCCAGTAGGGGGCAACGTTGGCTTGATTAATGCAATAAAACCTACATCTCGGCACTCGAGTGCTCAAGCTATGCGGTGTTGTATTGCTCCTCAACACTCCCTTAACAAATATAAATCCAATATTCCTGCATTGTACATGGAATTATACCAAGCTATTTTACAATTGCTGGTGCAAAACAATATGGTTCATCTCCACACAGCATTGATAAAGGCTCAGCCACTTGCGCTGTCGTGGCGACATCTGTTGCACAATGCACACCGTTCCACAAGTGGAATGCTGTAATAGTCATTGAAAAGTTAACTACCGTACTACACTATAATATGGCATAACACAGGGCCTTGAGTAATGCACTATGACTTGGTCATTGCCATTCTGGCAACAGCAAATTTATAACACCGTGTCTAGGAAAAGAAACACTCGAAGTTAAACAGCTGTTTCTGTATTGTTCAGGGCAGGCATATTTTATAGGCTATATAATGCAATATAACAATATATAATAATATAAAATTATATAATACAAAATAACACATTGCCTACGATTTCAACAAATTAAAGAGGAAAAAAGTACAACTGTGTAATACCTCTATTAAAATGCTTGAGATGAAGGCTGAAGCCAGCCTTAAACGGAGGCTGAACGTGCCTTAAAATCGTCTCCCCTGCCAGAGACATCATATCCCTACTCCAATCGGGAGTTGCCACGACTGCCCACACAGAAGTTGATGTATCTTCACTAGCCAGTGCATTGCTGGCCAGAGCGGCGCTATCAAAATCAGTGTGTGGCAATGTTCCCTCACGCTGGAGAAAGTGGGAGATATCAGAGCCAGAGGAAGAAGCGTACGGGAGGATGGGAGGCCAAACATGTGCAAGCACGTCCACACAATTGGCATGTCCAAGAGGTTGTCCTTCCTCCTCTCTGATAGGTCTTTTTCAGGTTGAGCCGTCTGGTGCATTCATGCAACACCATCATCCCCTTCAAGGCAAATGTCCATATTTACAGTGATCTCTTCCCACATGCTTGGGTCAGGACTAGTTGCCATATCCTCGCACAGCTCTGGTTGGTAAGCAGTGAGCAGTGCCCTAACAGCCAAAGTTGCCCCTTTGTAGGCCTTTTCAGTGATGGTGGAGTGAAAATGGTCTGCCTTTGACAGGATTGTGGAGCGTTGCCCACTGCAGATGGAGGTGGGCTGTGACTGACAGCTTCCATAGGGAGCATGCGAAGTAAGCCGTGCTTCTCAATGCCCTCAAAATCCAGGCAAGAAGTCACCTGTACTGGGCTTCTGCTGCTGAATGGGCAGCCCTTCCATAAGACTGTTACCTTTTCCAACAGCTGTGGGAAAAGAGGGAGTAACTGTTTTGCTGCCCTGGTGGCCTGGGGCAATTTCTTCCGCCCGAAACATGATCTGGTGGTCTCTGTTATGATGCCACGGAATAGTCAGCCTGGATGCAGCTCGTTTGCACACGTTCTGCACATTCATGCTGGGAGTGGGGGAAGCCGGTGTGCTCTCGTCCTCGCCCTGGAAAGCGGTCACAGTGTTAGGCTCAACAGCCTGAGAGGAGGGTATAAACATTCCATCTTTTTCCATCTTAATATCAGATATGAGGAGCTCTGAGGTGTCCTCATCTTTGTCCCCATAATCTAACTCTAACATATCTTCCATTGGCGGGGCTGCTGTTGCGGTAAAATGTATGCTAGGGTAGGGTTTAAGTCTGCAGATTGACTAGGCCAGTTTGAAACCTTCCACTTCTTGACCCTGATGAACTCCTTTGTAGTTTTGGTGTGTGCTTTGTTTAGTGTGCATTGGGTCATTATCTTGCTGCACGATGAAGGATCTCCCAATCTGTTTGGTTGAATCTCTCTTTAAATTGACAGATAAAATGTTTCTGTAGACTTATGAGTTCATTGTACTGCTGCAATCATGCGTGACATTATCAGTGAAGATTAACAAGCCCGTCCCAGAAGAAGCTATGCAAGCCCAAGCCATGACATTACATCCACTCTTTCACAATTGAGCTCATATGTTTGGGATCATGAGCAGATCCTTTCTCAGAATTTCTGGGGCTTGTCTCTTTACATCTTGGTAAATTCCAACTTGGTCTTCCTCTTCTTCTTGCCAATTAGTGGTTTGCAGCTTCTGCTGATGTCATGGTCCTGGGCTGTGTCCAGTGATTTTGTGTCTGCTGTTTAATGTTTGTCAAGTTATTGTGTCTTAGTCCACTTCCTGATATATTTTGGTAGTGTCTTGTTTCTTGTGCAGTGTGTTTAGTTTTGCTTCCCCTTGTCTCATCAGCGTCATTGTGTTTAGCTGTGCTCCTCACATGTTTCCACTTCCCTCGTTACCTAGAGTGTATATATTGTCTGCATCCTGGTCAGTTCTTTGTTGTGTCGTTGTGTTATTATGTTGGAGTGCTCGTCTTGGATTCTGCTCTATGTCTGGCTCCCATGAGGATTTTTGTATTTTTTTTTTTTTGTCACGCAATAAACACTTTAAGTTATGTCTGTCTCCGGAGTCCTGTATCTGGGTCCATCTCCGCCTATCACACCACCCGAAATGACAGGTGAAGCCTCTGTACTTCTGTTCATGAAGTGTTCTGTCATGAACTGACTGAATCTGAGGTGGCGGACTCAAATGCAGATCCCAATCAAGAAACCACGAGAGTAGTAACAGTGATCACAAATGTTTATTTCATAACCAAAGGAGCTTAAGGGGTCTGATCCAGAGGTCCAAGTTAGCCAAACTACCGGTCCGGGTGAATTATTCTGAGAAGGGAGGAAAGTTTTAGTCTTAGGAACGTCTACATAAAAAGGGCTGTCCGTCCTTGAGAGAGAAGATGGTGGCAGAGACCTACCTTGGTTCTGAAGAGTGGTCCGGGGGGCGAGTCAGAGGTCCAGATTAATTGTCAGTTCCTTGAGCTGGAAAGATGTGCTGGAGGAGGGTGAGCAGGCAGTCCACTTCTTTGCAACAGATTGAAGAATGCAGACTAAGAGGACAAAAAGCAAGGCGTTAGCACGCAAATACAGATCGCATGCAGAGCTGAACCTAGTTACCACTCTGAGGAGGCAGATAATCTGGCAGAGACTGGATAGTGAAGCTGGTCCTGAAATACCACAGCTGATGTGGCTTGATATGGTACAGGTGCTCAGCTAAGTGGAAGAATCCAGGCTCCGCCTAGAAGGGTGGAGATCCACTCAACCTCCTGATCCAGGGTGACAGGGAGGCTAGCAGGTAGCAGACCATGACATGTTCTGCAGACAGTAGATTGTGATATCTTCACTGCTGCCCTCTGGAAGTTGTTGCTGGTGTCACTAACAGTTGTTTTAGGGTCTTTACAGCACTTACAATGTTTCTGTCATAAACTGCTGTTTGTTTCCTTGGTCTACCTGTTTGACATCTGTTACTTAGTAGACCAGTAATGACTTTCTTCTTCAGGACATTCCAAATGGTTATGCTGGTTGATTGATTTTCCACCTTCTCTCATCTTCACAATTGGTTGTTTATCACCCATAGACAGGTCTCTGGTTTTCATATTGGTTACTCCTCTAACTATAAATACACAGTTTGCACAGGCAAAACCCAAATTTGAAACTGAGCATAGAAATTCAGCACCAGGGTTATTATAGTTAACGAAAACGAACGAAATAACGAAAACTAAAATTGAAAAAACATTGTCGTTAACTGAA
>JAVDPK010003111.1:556615-595381 GCA_034780415.1 Cichlasoma orientale | reverse complement strand
ACACACACACACACACACACACACACACACACACACACACACACACACACACACACACACACACACATACAGTACACTCAAATATCATCTCATTAATGGATAGACAGCTCTGATGAGAACTCATCTGCATATCATTATCATCACATTACTGTGCTTTTCCAATCAGTTACTGAATTAGCATTTGGATTAGAACCTCGCAATCATCCGGCGACCTTTCGAAAAACTACATTATAATGTGTCACTAATGAACATACGCTACAAATGAAGTCTGTGCTTGTTCTGATGGCTTTTGGATTAAGAAATAATGCTTTGTGAATTGGGAGAAAAAAAAGCATTTGGTTGCTTATTTTAATTTTGAAAAGTTTGGGGGTTAAATTTCCTGGGCTAGCTCAAGGTTTGCCTGACATTCACAATGTCTGGCTTGACTTTTCAGTGTCTGCCTCGCTGAGTATTTTGTGATGTTAAATTTGGCTTAATGGTTAGATTTGATGGTAATGTCCAAGTTTAACTCTAAAGTGGCTCTAGGAAATGCACTCAGCTCACTTATTTGGGCACCTGAGGGGCAGAGAAAAGTCATGGTGAAAATGAACCTTGCTGAAGAGTCCAAACACAGAACCCAGAGAAACACTGAAATAGAACCAAGTATCACTTAAACAGTGAGCATAGGAGTCTATTATGGCAACATGACCTGTTTTCCTCCATTGGAGGGCACACTTGAATAAACAGAGGCAGTGAAGGGAGCCAGAGCCACAACATGCACATGCTGACCCTTTTACAGTCCAAGATCCACATCTTTCTGTTTTCATTTGAACACATCCCCTAGATTTGTGACTTACCCCCACCTGGCACTGCTCCCAGAAAATTTCTGGGTCTATCTTTCAATGCTAAGAACATAATAAAAAATGCTTTTCATTTTAATTATTAGGTTTCAAATGGCTATTCTCTTACAAATGTCCCATTAATAACTTTGCTTAATAGCCTTTCACTCGCCATCATGGATGTCTTTCTTTCTTCCCATCTAGCTGCTGATTTCTTAAAAGTGACATTTTGTAATTTAGCAAATATAACAGTATGATAGATTATTAAATCCAGTGAATCTACTCAGTATTGTTGGTTACAATAATACCAGTAATTAAGTAATTAATTAATTTAAGCTGCCATGCCTTATGTTACCAACCAAATCAGGCTTTTACTGTCTACTGAAATGATCAAGTGTGTGTACTAAACCTTATAGAGAATTTTCTAAAAAATAAAATAATTTGGTAATCACTCTTGCAAAAAAAGATGCCCCCAGAACAGCTTTATTGTATCTTGGCAGTTGATTCAAGTGTCTGGAACACCAATGAAGATTTTCCCTCATTTGTTGTTTTAATGATCGTGTTAGAGTGCTGTCTAACCTGTCAGTCCAAAATCCCCCATAAGTGCTTAGTGTATGATTCATTTTCATACCTCTTCTGACCTATAGATGGGAACCTTGCACTCCCATTGGGTTAGAAATGTTTGATCATGTAATAACTTTATATTGATTTGAAATGACCCTTTCCTTTAAGTACGCAAGCAGACCCAAACTAAAGCAGCAAAATACCCCTGAAAGCACAACAGGGTGGGGTCTGCACAAAAGTTCTTCCTTTAATTTTTTGTTTTTATCCAGCTATATGTAAGTGCTACTATGAGAATGTTGGCACTAAATTTAAATACCTGCTTTGTAATTACTTAAAATCTCACGCACATATGTCCACTGTTCTTATCTTATAAATCAGATATGTTTTTAATTGGCTTCTTACTTCATACAGTTCCTGGTGTAGATGATGAATAAATTGTTAATGACATGAACTGACCTCGGTTTTCTCTGACAGCTCAACAGGGTCACACGATTAAAAGAAAATCACTTAATGGAGAGAAAGTTGTCAATTTGGAGATAAAAATGATGTTTGTTTATATCGTCATGTCTCATCTCTTTGTGTATGCAAGCTATCGTTCTTCCTTCAGTATAAGAAGACAGTGGATAAAGTGGATAAGACTGATATGATGGCTTGGCTAATCATCTTTTCCACTGCGTTCTCCTTAACCTCTTCCTAGCTTCCTCACCTCCTCTTCCCTCCATGATCTCTCTCCGTGCACTTTCCCAAACATCCCTTTTCTCTATGTTTTCCCCGCAATTACTTTCCCCCCCTATATTTCCTTTGATCTCCCTCTTCCTCTCCTCTCCTTGCCCTGCTGAGGCTCTTCACTTATTTTAATTGAGCAACTTAAAGATCAGTGGCTGATGCTATCATCAGGAGTCACTCAAAGGTGAAACCACAATTGATTATACTTTGAATATGTATGTGTTAAAAATATTTGGAATAAACAGATGTATTTGCATGTTTATACTTTCCACATTTGTATGCACATAACCGCGTTTGTGTCTGAAAGTGTCTGGGGTCGGGAGTGGAATTCAACATGTAAGAAAAAAAAGGGAAAGAAATGCTGCTTGCTAATTGTATTGCTGTGCATGCTTTCCTCTTGCACCCACTGTAGTTTCTGTCTGTTTAGCAGCTCTTTGATCAACAGATAGTGAGATAGTAGGGAGGCCGCTTATGCTGGATTCCCCGCCTGATACACGAGTGGCTTCACTGCACATTCTGCACACGGTGGGAGGCTGGACTTTCGTGTGTGTGTGCGCGCAGGCATAATGAATGTGTGTCAGAGACAGTAAAAAGAGAGGAAGAAATGTTTAGCTAAAGAAAGACAGTAAGTGAACGAAAGAAAAAGAGACAGAGTAAGAAAAACAATTGATAGGTAGTGCAAAGTGTTTTTACTGGCTGCCTGGCAGGGTCCTCTCTGATGTTTATTCTGCCTGTGTGTACTTCTAAACATTGCCTAAAGCCATTGCTGCTTCACAGCCAAGTTCTGATCTCTCGGCTTATTGTCGAAGGTGTTGTCAATGAGCATTTGCGCAGCTGAAAACTGCGCATTGATGAAAAAGCATTTGCACTCACTGTTATTTGACTGACTTCAATCAACACACAGCGAGTGCACTACATTACACTGCAGAAAGTTCACTGTGAATGATATGAGAGACTAAGATTGAAATAATAAGAAGAGTGCAACAGCGCTCTTCCACCCCAGATATTTAGTAGTATTTATGTAATTGCACAAACTTGGCGACTGTAAATATCACAGTTAGATGTCCCATAAAAGAAGCAGTGTTCAAATTCAAGATGGTGCATAGTGCTTATGCAAATCAATAATGCTGTTGACTAAACTGTAATTGTGTTTTCTGATATACCCCATACACTACAAGCTTAGGCTGCTTGTCCTCCAGTCAGTAAGAGCCAGGCTGCCTATCTGGGGATGTCATTAAAAGATAACAAAGACTCTCATTTATGGACAAATGTGTTCACATAGATTTCCCATACAATCCATCTTGTAGAAGGCCTGTCTCTCATAATGGAAGTCATGAATCAACTCTCTTTATCGACACATGGGCTAATGCAACTGTAGTTAGTTAATCAGCATATTGTTTAGGCAGTGATTTGTTACTATACCTATAAAACAAAGCTATTACATTGGTTACACAAGGGGTGTGAAATTTGAGATATTAGATCACACTGGGTTGCCCCAAACACAAATTGCGTACATCTGTTTTCTTAACTGCTTAGCCAGTTCAGGGTCACGGGGGTGCTGGAGCCTCTCCCAGCTGTCATATGGTGAGAAGCGGGGTACATCCTGGACAGGTTGCCTGTCTGTCACAGGGCTAACACAGAGAGACATTCAATCATTCACAGTCATATTCTATAAATTAAATGTACTGTAAAATTAATGAACCTTTACCTATAATCGAACTTTGTGGTGATTCACAGATTATCCAGACTTCTGCTTCTTTGAAGTGAAAATTAATGTAAAAACTGCCTTTGTGGCTAAAGCCTTCTTTTAAGAATAAGCCTTCAAGGAGCCAATGCTATATCAAGGACGTTCCTCAATGCATTTTTACAGGGCGATGATGTTGTGTGAGGAGCAAAGCCTGCAAAATACCCAATCCATATCCCTAAGTGAATTAAAGAGCGGTCAAGAGGCTGCAAATGTATGCTGTCTTGCTGGATCTACATGCATATCAAAGATAATCCATAACAAGGGATACAAGGCTTTACATGCGACTTCACTATTATGGGTATCTTAAGCGAGCTGAATTTTCTAACCCATGTTTGATTTAGTGTCTAATTAATTCCTAAAGTTCTTGTGTTTATTGCAGGGGAAGGGAGAGAGGATATGTGGTGTGTGAGGAGAGGGGATCGTTCTTTGAAGTGGTGTTCTCCAAATCTCTAGAGGACAGCCAAGCCTGAGGCTGGACCCAGGCTGTGGAGAAAAGCAACAACCGCTTTTCCACTGTGGGGCCAAAACTGGGGCTTGCCATGACCATGTTTGCAGCACTGAACTGTCACTATTATCTGTTTATTTGCAACAATATATCCCATCATAAATACAGTGTCTTAAGGCAGAAAAATGTCAACCAAAAAAAATTTAAATATGCTTTGACTGATACAAAGCTACTAAAAAACCCCCAAAAAAACTAAACCTTGCTAGCTCTTGTTACGTCTTGCAGTGGAATAACTGCTCTTAGCAACACTAAAAAAAAAAAAAAAACAAGATTCTGCAATTCTCTGCGGCATCCCCCTCCCCGTGCCTAACTAGCTAATGAACTATCATCTATCTATCTTCATTCCACCCAAGGCCCAGTTGTCCTCTGCTGAGAGTAGCTACTTCTTGGCAGGTCTTGCTGAGGGGAATACATGCCTCCTGGCTCTAAAGTAAAGTGTTGCCTTTTTCTGAAAGTCATTTTAAGGTGAAAAACAGAATTCAGTGATTTTACTTCTCAGCACCATTAACATTTGTGAACATAAAACAACTCAGTTCCCAGGAAAGTCTGTAATGATCCTTCATGTCAGCAAAAAAAAAAAAAAAAAAAAAGAAAAAGAAAAAAAAAAGAGATTGACTTGAAAGAAAAAATTACAAGTTGTCTACATGCTAATGAGCTAACATCAGCTTAAAAAAAAGAACAGGTGCTGTGTCTCATCAGAGACTAAACACAGGTGTAATTATTAAAAAAGTTTCAGCTAAGCTTGAGAAATAATTTTTAGATGAATATAGTTATGAAATATGTTGTATATAGGAAGTCTGCTCATGAGGATGATCAGACTAATCGCCACCATTTATTTGTATTAAGCCACTGAATGGGGCATTGATTAAAAAAGATGGTTAAGAAGCAATTTTAATGTTCAGATAATGCTACAAAGAAAGAAAACATTAAATGCATAATTTGTAAAATTAGTTCTTCAGGGAGGCATTCATTTTTCTCCACCATCCGAAAGTGTAAATCTGGAATCGGACTCATTGCAGACATTCTGACTCATGATAAAATTATATTATGATAAATGATCATAATTAGGCATAGTGGCCATTTATTGCATTTTTCAGTTCCAATACTTGGCGTTACGTGTTGTCTTAGCAGGTAAAGCACAGTAGTTACAAACACTAAAAATGTGTGCCTTGTATTCGAGATGAGTAAGCCTTCAAAACATGAATTTAAGCCAGCATGTACAGTACCAGCTTCAAGGAATACATTAAAGCTGAGGTAAGCAATATGTTTTTCACATCATTGGGGGAAAAAAGGGAAAGAAATTCATAATAATCATTTAGAATATTGTAATTCTAAGTGAGGAAACTAGACTCCTGCATCTTCTGACTCCCTTTTCATGCATTACAAAATGCAGCCAGTGACTCAACATTTTTGGCCAGTAACTGGCTTCTTCTCACGTTTCAAGTACACATGAAGCATTGAATTATTTTTAGATTGTATGAAGCTTTAAGAATGTTCAATAATAATGGTTACATAGAGTATATGAATCCACTATTCTTAAAATAAAGAATATTAAAACTCACCAATCTGGTTCATTTTCACACTTCACACAATATCCTAAAACTGTTTTTTAAAAGAGACGGGGGATACAAGGGTGTGTTTACGTATATGTATATGTAAATTATGTAAATATGTAAATCTCTTGGTGTGTTACCAGGGTTCCTAAACCAAATATATATAGCAAAATGTAAATAAGGATTTACAGGGCATAAAGGGCAAAGCATAAGCAAGAAGTTGTCCCTTTAGAATTATAAGGTTCTATCTGACATTTTTGACGAAACTGACTTATTGTCATATTCTTATTCATTGACTGCTAATCAACAATATGTAAGAGATTTTTTTCAATTATGTACAACTTTTGCCATTTCGTTCACAAAACAAAAAGGTTCTATCTGCAAAATCAAGCTTTAACTTGCTATTATAAGGTTCTATTATTTAATATCTCAAAACTGGTCAGTATGCAGATAGAACCTTATAATTCTAAGGGGACGAAGTGTTGATTATTAGTTACTAAATAGTGGAAAAGATGAGATTAAATAAGATTATGCTTCTTCCTACTCCTTTTTTAACATTTTATTAGGATCATTGTTTTCCTTTTTTTGGTTTTGTTTAGTTCTTGTACTATTGTACTATGTTCAAAATTTCTATCTATCTATCTATCTATCTATCTATCTATCTATCTATCTATCTATCTATCTATCTATCTATCTATCTATCTATCTAATTAGATTTTAAATTCTTGTGTTTGTGTATTTATTAATTTTCCTTTCTTATGTATACTGCAGCTTTAATTTTGTTAATACGTTAAAATGTTCTTTTTTAACTCCTACATGTCAGACATGTCAGCATGTCCAGTGGAAAGCGTCTGTGACAGAGTTCAAGTGTTTTGCTGTTAAGCTAAAGGGTTCAGGTTAACCTCCCTCGGTATCTCATCATTGTCCATATCTGTGACACCCAGGGAGGGTCGTTTTGTTTTTTGTAGAGTGAACACAAAATGAATACGTTTATTCTTTTCCTAAGATACTTTACATTTTCAGTGCTCTGGGCTTTATAATTGCAGGAAGGGAGTTTTGTCTGGATCATACCATCATGACGACTCCAAAAGGAATCCTTTAAAATTGATCATTTACCGAATTGAAATGGCATTCAGTGCTTACAATTATCCTCTCCTTACTTATTATCATTTAGTAGTTTGTACAAATACATCAGTTTCTAACTTTCGTCTTTCCTGTTCCTGACACACCTCCCCCTCTCTGCCAGTGGTTCGTTCCTCACTCCAGCTGATCGGCCCAGGATCCCCGTTGGTTCCGTCCTTTGATGGCTTTGACGGCCCCAGCGTCTTAACGTCGACTTCAACTATTTTAATTTGACGGAGTCGGTGGCCGATCGTGTCGTCAAATTGTCTTTCTTATACTGAAACGCTGAAGAATTATCTGGCCAGAGCGTCGGTTGTATGCTTGTCAAAGCCAAGGGAATCTAAACGAAAATACGAGGCCCTTACTCCATCCACGGATTCACCTGCTACACCGACAGCTTGACAAGGGAGACAGACATGGGCGACACGGGGAGCGAGGGCAGCAAGCCTCCGAGTAACGTTAACGTTATACCCCCTCGCTGCCCCTGTGGGTTCTGGGGGTAAGCAGAATAACCTGTCAAACGTCTCGCTTTCTAATGCTTTCTTTCTCTGCGAGCAGCTAGCAGAGTCGATAGCCACTAGCATTAGCAGCTCAAACAGGGATGAGCCGCTTTTCTCCTTATTACCCCCTCCCCATTGTTTTGTAGCATTAGCTACTAGCTAACACCAGTTGGCCTCGGTAACCTTTTCCTGCAAAAGAAGAAAGCAGGGTAGGGAGTGTGGGCTAAGCCTTTCAGGTAATGCGACAGGTGTGACAGCGTTAATGAACTGGATAGTCAATGTGTTAAGTTCATGCATGAAGCAGTTAGAGATGTCAAAGTGAACGACTATTAAACCATAAACTGGACTCTGGTAGAAAGAAGCGAGCAACTGGTACTTTAAACTGAATGCCGGAGTTGCACAGACTTGCGACATTGTGCAATAATCTTGGATGTGTCCAGTTTGAGTCGTGTGTTGGGGCATATGTTAACTTTGGAAATCAAGTCATATGAGCTCAAGCTTGGTTTTGTGAGTTTATTGGCATGAACTTTGCATAATTTTGTGGCATATGCATGAGATGCTGTAAAATAAATATGTGGCACTCTATGAGACAAGTAAGGACCCCTCAATTAGTATGCACAAAGTGAAATAAGCCTACTGGTATTCTAAAGTACCTGATTCCCTTTTTATATATTTTACAAAAATGACACCTAGCCTTTAGATTAGCATGGAAGTCCTATACAACAACAAAGACATTCTAATGCCAGTCACCAGTTCTCATCAGAGAACGTGTTCTCCATGAGCGTAAGCAAAATTCAAACAGTTTTTCTCATGAGGTGGTTAAGATCTGCCTGATTATAGTTTACTAGGGTTCTAAATGTCTGTGGAGTTGGCACCAAAATAATGGTATCCCTACCATGATCTTATGGCTTTGGGAAAAGCCTTTAAATGAGTTGGTTACAGTACCAAAATTAAGCATAAGAACGCCATTTCTCTTTTTAAAATGCATATTTAAAACGGACCATTGTAGCACTGGGGATTTGTTCCAGTTTTTCTGCTTTTTCTGTTTCCACATCCATTTAAAATCAAATGTAACAGCTATGGCATGCACTCTGATTATATCCACTGTGCTGTACTGTACTTACTGCTTATCAGGGAAAAAAAACATCTCTACAGTAATTTGTGTTGGCTTTACATTTAGATTACATTTACATTGAAATCACATTTTGTCTAGCATTTACACAATTGGGTCATTCCATCTCAGTTCTATAAATTAAGAATTGCCCACCTGACCCACAGATTTCCTTTAAAATCCCAGGGGAAAGATACACACCTTAATAAGAAGTATGCAAAATTTCAAGTCCCTACTGTCATTCATGTGCAAGGCACGTAACATTCTTTAAAAACAGTCCAAATCAGGTGAATGGTTTCACCGATATTAAAACTTGAATTTGCTTTTTGTTTTTTTTAAGAAGGCACACTTTCATCCAGCTTCGTTGTAATATATCCCAGGTATGACACCATGTACCAAATCTAAATTAACTTTTTTTTTTTTTTTAGTAAGAGCAAGTTTCTTTTAATAACATATCAAAAGTTTCTATTTGTTTGCTCTCATTTTCCCAGTATGAATTTTTTTGAAATACTCATATTTCTATAAGGCAGCCAAAGATTATAATAAAATCTGTCTTTTAGGATAAAGGGCCTAAATTTCACCCAGTGCCTTTCATTTACTAGGAGTGACAAAATTTGAGAGATTTTCCCACTCACATTATTAGTTATAGAAGTACTGTGGGTCCAAAAATGCATTTTTACATTTTTATTAAAATATTTCAAAAACATTTTTTTTAAATCAACAGTCATCTCAACAATGATGCTCAGTAATTCAGCTCATATGAAGTTTCTTTGGAGAAATAAGTATTACTATACCAACAGCATTTGTTTCATTTGAATCATAATCATCATCATAATACAATACCAAAGCAAGTGAATGCACAAGTTCTATTACCTGGATAGCTGGTGTTATCGAAGTTAACAAAACATGTTCAACTTAAACATACATTAGAATGTCATTAAAAGCCAGTTGAATTCTTTCATGTAAGTCTCTCTTTTATGCTGTCCTATGTATCTGCTACCAGTGGTGGTATGTGTTGTAATTGCACCAAGCACACATCCTTTCTTCTTGGCCAGAAATAACTGTTTGCTGGCTCGTGAGGATGCATAAATTGAATTAATTGCTGTGCTTCCGAAACAATCCATGGCTGCCATACGTAAATGTGTATTTCAAAAGTTCATTTCGGGAAGATGAGTGATAATACGATTGCAGATTTTTGATATAAGTAATAACAGAAATTTGCTCTTTCTAAAAAGTTGATTTTGATTTGGTACATGTCATGCCTGGGGAATATCACACCAAAGTTGAATGAAAATGTGTTTTTATTTTATTAATTTTTTGGTATTATTCAAGTTTTAATATCTGTGAAACTATTCACCTGATTTGGGCTGTTTTAAAGAATATTGTGTACCTTGTATATGAGAAGATGTAAATAAAATATCAGTCCCCTACTTGCACAATTGTGGTTTCTACAGGCTTCCAAATCCGCTGTCAGAGATTGGACAGCCAGTATATATAATTATTTTATTTCATTTTATTTTGAGATAGCTAATGATAGTAAGGACCTGAAGTTACATTATTCCTTTTAAGTAGTGTGGATTTTTTTCAGGTAAGTCTGAGATGGACAGGTGGGAAGCATTTGATTGAACTGACAGTGAATGACTCATCACTGACTTTTTTGAGTACCATCTCCAGAGTCATAGTTGCCCGCCATGCCAAACTAAGAGCTCAGATGAGACGACGTTTTCTCTCGTTTCTTGCTCACTTGCTAACATTCACACATTTGGTCAGAGGGAGACAATATAAGTTGGATAGTAGAAGGACTGTGTTGGTTTTGTGTAACACTTAGTGGGAAGCTTTTAGTACACTTATGGGAACATGTCGTCGTCAGCACTTCACCTGTTTCTGTCAGCTTGGGCTGTGAGAAACATAATTTTGTCCCAGTGTAATTTAATATGGCTGGAATGACATAGTGAAATATTTATTCGTCACATTTAATTTAGCAAATTTAGGAAAGCGGTGTTTAATTCTATCTTACACATAAAGAATAGTTCCCAGTCTCTTCCTCACAGTGAGGAAAACAGCTTATTACTTCAACTCTTATAGGATCAATATTTGATATTGGCATATACCCAAAGTCAAAGGTATTGGAGCAGTGTATTCTTGTTTTTGGTAAATCCAGTGGCTTTAAAAACCTGAAATGAAGAAAATGAGATTCAGATTTGCCAGGAATCGGTCACTAATGTGCAGCATAGTATTGCTGGCAATGACCTTAGTTGTAGTTACCTAAACGTTTTGTTTGACGTGTATGGCAAAATTATTGTAGCGCCAACCTATTTTAAAGATTTCATATTAGCACAAAAGATGTATAATGCTGAAAATAATGAGCATCGCTGTTGACAAGGCTATAGAAAATTACTGGATTAGTCAGGTAATTGCTTAATCAATTCGTTTATTAATTTGTTCTGTATTGCTGTCCACAACACAGCATTTTCGGTCAATAGAAGCACTGAATGTGTACCTGGCAGTAGTTTGTAGTTATGCTTTTCTTTCTGCAAACAACACAAAGCAGAAAACATGTTGTTCCACACTATAATGGGATTTTTTAAAATACAACAATGATATACCAAACCTCGTAGTTTATCATCAAAAGTAACTTCCTATTCAACTTTCTTCCATTTTTGAGAGAGGCCCCCTGATCTGCTCATTCGTTTATGTTCCAGGTGACTGCTCAGCTGTGTAAGTTGTAGGGGTAATACTAAGTTGCCTTTTATGAAATGACAATAAGCTAGTTTTTAGAAACTGTTCAGGTCAGTGTTCTCTCCAGGCATTTTTCTATGTATGTAAGAGGATGTGTAAAAAGAAAAAAAGAAAAAGCATAATTATGGAAATTAGCATTCAGCAAAACATTAAAAATCCTTTAGGCAACCTAAGAGCTATTCCTTTCAAGGTATGACCTTCAATTTTAGTGTATTTATGAATACTATTTAATTCAAAATTGGCTGTTTGTGTGATATTGTGCTGCCCTTACAATTTCTATTGAGGAATGCATCAACACAGAAAATTACAGTAGGTATTTCTAGTGCACATGTAGAACTGCAGGGTAGCTCTTCTTCCCCTGTAACATAAAACTGTGTCACTGTTTTACCCCCAATAACACCAAATATGCCATCATCTTATAAGTAATTGAGCCACATGCACCGGGGACAGTATGTCTTTGATTGCTTTCTATTACCTGAGTTCTAGTTGTATTCATTTTACCTGCCATTTACCTGCTCATGTCAGGAGCATTTATTAAAGCTTAAATCCTTCAAAAATATTTATCACCCTTCCAATAGTTCACTCCTTTGTGTCACTCAGACTGAATCACCGAGGCGACCGAGCCCATCTTACTGCCTGTTCCAATCAGATATTCTCATTAGTAACAGCAGTGGGCCAACTATGAAATAGACATGTTGTGTGCACTGTGTTGAGGCTTCACTCAGCTTAGCAGCCGTGGAGCTGTTATTTTTTCCCCCTGCGTAGTTTTTCTCACCCTTCCTCATCCCTTTTAATTTCCTTAATGAATCTGTGGTTTGATTACCACTGATTTGTAAGGTTGATAACAGGATATGACTTGATGTTTACCCAGCATTGGCTTCCTTCCTGCCGGCGTGTCATGAGGTTTCTCCTCTATCCTAACTTCTTGCTTCCTTCTTTCCCTTTTGTACCTGAGACTACACACCAGGAGACTGACAGAAAGCCCTCAGGTTGACTGCAGCTGACCCCACATTTAGAAATGAGGACAAAGGTGTGCAATGGAGCGCCCAAAATAAATAGAATGTGACTGATAGCAGCGACCGTCACGCTCAGTGCACAGACAGTAAGGACGAAGGCTGGAGAGAAAATGAGAGGAGCCTTTCTCAGAGCAAAGCCAGAGCCATCTGTTGTGAAAGAGCTGTGCCACTGAAATCAGCAAGGCTCCATAACAATGGATAACTTATATCAAAGGTCTTTATCTGCCATTGGGAAGGAAAAGTATGTTCAGGAAACTGTAACTACCATACTGATACTTTAACCCTTACTGCTGACCACTAGCTGTGACTAGATGATGAATCAGTTAACTGTTACAAATAACTATATGATAGGGAGTTGCATAACAATCAGAGAGACAAGTTGACTTTTATTCAGCTCTTTTTAAAACAATCTTAGGAAGTTTGTGATCATAGTGAGACAGAAAGAATCCAAAACATAGTTTCAAAAGAGTTTTAAATGAACATGCAGGTCACTAACCAACAGTTTCAGTTATATTTACAGTACAGTCGGCATGTGTGACAAGTTTGCTCTTTTTTGAGTGTTGAAAACTGGATAGTTGTTGATGGCCGGAAGGTGTGTTTGAAATACAGTTATTGCATAAAATAAACATACAGTTTTGGATTGTGAATTGAATTTGTATTTTACCTCAGCAACATAATGAAAAGACTCAACAAGTTTCATCTCTATTTATTTTAGCCCCTTGTCTCCTCTGTTAGGCCTTGATAGGCTCACACTGAAGTGTGGCTGCTTTGGTTCCGGTGAATAATTTATAACTAGAGCTCATGTCCTGCTTATCTTAAAGTTTATCCTGTCATTCTGTTGCTTTTTTTCCCTTTAACTCCTAAGACTGCTTTATTAACACAATTGCATTCCCTCTCTTTTCCTCAGGTCAAGCAAAACTATGAATCTCTGCTCAAAATGTTTTGCGGGTAAGTTACTGCTTGTTTGCTTGACTGATTTTGCTGTCTTAAAACCTCCACATGGATGCACAGAAAATTTTCCACATGCCCATTTGTTTTTCTTCTTCATAGACACTCAGAAGAAACAGCCAAACGATGACTGTGCTCCAAAGGCCTCTTCGAGCTCCAGCAGCAGTCAAGCAGACATCTTCTGTAATGAAACAAACAGCAGCATTAGTCAGTCCCTGATATCAGAGGGCCCTTTGCCCGGAGAGATAGGAGTGACATCTGTACCTGTTCAGGACGGTAAGACGATCAGCAAGTTTTTTTTTTTTTCTGCTTAGTAATATTATCTGTGTGATTTGTAATGCCTGCCTTACACATGGAAACAATGTGTCAATGTACAGCTTTTATGAAATTGAATTGTCAAAACTAGAGCTTTTAGATGAGGGCATTTTTCTGTAGAAGACTGTTATTAGTTTCTATCAGCTGAAGCAGCAGCTGCAGTACCTGCATCCTGGCTATATTTGTCCTCATGGCACAGATAGAATGATAAGAAAGGGCATCTATTCAGAAGTGAAGGTTTTAAGAGGACACCTACAATTGCCAGGGCATCAGTCATTGCTATACAGTGACAAGGTTATTTGTGGAGGCCAATTCATAACAGGAAAATAAAGCGGTTACCAAATGGACGTGCAGAAATGGTAGGAAAAAAAATCCCCACTAATCTGGTTCTCCTTTACCATAGGGCATGCTTTAATAAAATACCAAAACAAATACCTGTGTACATATGATATTGCAGATTTTTAGATTTAAAAAAATGTAGCTCTTGGAACTGGCTATTAATAGTTTCATAAACTGACATAACTCTACTTTATTTATCTGCCACCAACCAGTTATACTTGTCTGATCAGTGACTGAATGAGTTTCCATTTAATGCATGAAACTGATGCTAAAATATTTGGCTCCATAGCAGAAATTGGATGCAATCAGGAATAATATTGCTGAGCGTGAGTAAATAATACCACCTTACTAGCAACGAAAGTGTTTAATGTCTCCATTCTGGAAAAGTCAAGATATTTGACTCAGATGCATTTCTACTGTTACACACTTTTCACCAACTTTTTAAAAACAATATCAAGAACAGGTGGATCGAATAACACACATTTGGTACAACTCTTATCTTTTTACCACCCACAGCCACCCTGCCTCCTGCCTGGCTTCAGTCTGCACACATGCACACTGCAGTCTTTCCTTCACAGATATCTATCATAGTTGCTGCAGGGAGGGAAAAAAAATCATTGTATAATAAAGGATTTCATATGCCTCAGTCACGGTCTTTTCATCCTGCTTCCATATTGAAGATGGTACCCAAATATCTGGGCAACCACCAGCAGATTCTTCGACAGCTTTTGTCCTCAGCCTCTTAGGATTTTAAACTCTGGGATGTATAGCATCCCCTACTACATGACCTGGTCTGTCAAACTATTGCAGTTTTGACAGACCAAACTTTTTTTTTTTTTTACATGACTGAACAGCTTAAATATTAGGCTTCTGCATTTGTATTTTACTTTTTTATTTTTTTGGTAGTGTGTGAGATGTTGATGTGCATGATTTTGTATGTGTGGGTGCATACATTTTAAAGATATTTATACAATTTGCAAATGTTTTCGCTAACTGTAGGTTATTTATTGTTGAATAATTAATTTTTCTGTTGAGAATCACATTAAAGGAAGAAACTAATATCCCTTTGCTCCCTCCTTTCTTCTTTTATCCTCTTTCCCTCCCTTTTGTTTACTACTTGTCTGTCTCAGGAGTATCCAGCAAAGACACAGTCTTGGGTTCATTCTCCACTCCGACAAAACGTGCATTTGAGTCAGGTATGCCTCAGCTCTACCACAGCAATACACATTGTTGTGCTGTATTTTGCACTGTGTTCTTGTCATGTGGACTTAGAAAGCTCAGATTGGAGGACCCATTAGCATCAACAGCAGTGAACTGATCCAACATGGCTGGGTTAATTATTCTTCCAGGGCAAGCAGCAGGGAGCAGGAAATTGGTGATGCAACAGAATGTGGCAAGGCAAATGTAAAGCCAATCATGCTGCTACTAGAGTGAATGAAGACAATGAATATACAGTATATGCACATGTAGTTACACAGAATGATGACGTGCAGTATGGATTTTAAAATGGCAAAAGTCACACAGAAAATAAAAATGTAGCTTCATGGTTAGCAGCATCTTAATTTCATTCTACAGATTTAAAACATAGATTTCAATTAATGAAGAGGAAACGCGTCACAGTGGCACACCACATGTTCACCTGTGAAGGACACAGCATTATCATTAGCGCTAATGGGAATCTACTGAATGAGGTCTATAAAACACTGCAAACTGTGTCCTGGTGTGGATTTGCCTTTACTATGCTTTCACCCTTAGGTGGCACAACCTGCTACACTCAAATGCGTGCACACTCACACATGACAAGACTACTAGAGAGTAGGCAAGGCTCAGCAGTGGTGTGTGAACATGTTGATTCCTTGTCTAATAAAGCAGGATCATGTGAGTACCGTGCCGTAACACTCATGCCCACACGGCATCATTTAAACCTTTTGCTGTTGGTTGAGTTGACATTTCACTTTTTATAGTCTCTCTAAATTGGGGCCATGTGTATTTTATTTTAGAGCCTGGATATGCTTTAATTTTAACTTTTGTACGATCTTTTACTCTTGAATTAAAGCTACAATAATTCATTCAACCACTCATCAGCTTACAGTGCAAATGCCTTTCCTTCAAATATTTTTTTCCTGTAACTCACCCACATTTAAATTTGACATTACGGCTTGCTAAATTGGCTGCCGAGATCTTCTAGGATAACACCAAGCAGGCAAGAATGAAGCTTTTCTTTTTCACAACATGCAATTGCACATACGCAGACACACATACACACAAAGAGATCGATGGAGCAGGCTAGGAAGGGATCTGACTGTTCAGCTTGGCCTAGTTCTCAGAGATTTATTGAGCGCTGATCTGCATTTCGGCCAGGCCAGTGAAAAAGTCTGCAGGATTGATGAGAAAAGCTGGGTTGAAATTCCAGCCAACCAGTGAAACCTTGCTACATACTCCTTCTGTCTCAGGTGCTGGGCTGCATGTAATGTAATGCAGGGGAACTATTAATCTCTTTTCTTTTTTTTTTTAAATTTAACACAAGGAAGAGTTTTGTTCCAGTGTGCCATCATCTGTGCTCTCCCAGTTGCAGACTGGACTAAATCTGAGACTGTTGTGTTGGAGGTCCAAAGATTCTCTTAAGTTCTTGTCAAAGCTGCAGATGAATACTTTTTGGATTGTTACATGGGGTAATAATAAACAGTAAAGAATAATTTTTGTCTTCAGGTATTTTGTCAGATTTATTATTTCAAACCATTTTAGATTCATTATTCTTTGCGTGTTTTTCCATCTGCAGCAGAAAACGGATCAATTTTTAGTTGCTATAATGCAACGTATCTAATTTTTATCAACTGAAGTTTTGTTTATTAGTAATGTAATCACTGTCTAGACTGATTTAACTCCATAGAAGCATAACAAAGATTCAAAATACTCTTAAGCTGTTACGATGTTGCGATTCATTTTGCTGAACGTCAGTTTAATGTAGCTCCAGACTTTCAATTCTTCAGTACATTAACAGTATCGTTAAGAACTCATTTTCTCAGATATGTAAAATTTAAAATGATAAACATTTATTTGTGTAGCACTTTTAAAAACATGGTTCCAGAGTAAAATATAAAAAAATAAAAATGTGACGTTGTGAAAGTAGGTTTTAAAGAGTGATTTAAAAGTAGAGACTAAGTTTGTTAACTTTAATTCCACAGCTGCAGGGTTCTAACAGGAAATGCCTGATTTAAAAAAAACAAAAACAAACAAAAAAAACCAAATGTAAGAGCTTTAAGCACACTAATTGTAGCTAAATGTTTTTCACTTGTGTTTTTTTCAGCCTCAGAGTCAGAAAGCGATGTTTCACCTGAAAAGCGAGCAAGAGTGGGTGAGATCCAGGAGGGTGAGGAGTCTTCATCATCATCATCGTCGTCGTCATTCTCGTCTCGCGGTGGCTCTAAACAGCGGAGCCGTAAGCGTTGCCATCGCTGCCAAACCAAACTGGAGCTGGTACAGCAAGAGCTGGGTTCCTGTCGCTGTGGTACGATGACACATCTTCATATGTACTCTGTTAACATCTGCATCATATGAACCGGCTCACTGACACACGAAAGCATATGCATTAAATACATACATAATAGTGATAGGTATTATAAAGACCTCAGCTGTGCACATGTGAGGTAATAAAGTGGCCTGATACATACATAAATACACTTTGGTTAGCTTGGTAATATTTTTGTGAATGTGCAGAGAAATGCTTCTAGTACCTGGACATGTCTTTGTGTGTTGACAGAAATATAGATGACTGCTTTTGCAAGCCTTGGGGGACCATTACAGAAAGCCTAAATGTTTCACATTGCACATAAAACATAAGCCAATTACTACAAACGCTAATGTAGTTCAAACCAATACTTGGCTTGCTAATCAACTTGTTTGCATACAAATTAAAGTACTTGAAAAGTCAGAGCTCTTCACTGCTTAAAGACCAATCTGCTTAAACCAATGCAATAATTTCTAAATTGGAAAACGGCTTTCCTTTTTTTCCACCAGGCGCTGCTTAATACACGGGCCATCCATCCTTAATAGTCCAGTGCTTACTATGAAAACATGCCTTTTACAGACTGAAAGGGAAATAGTGGCAATTATAGTGATTTCTGACTATTGCAGTAATTGCAGATTACTTTGCTAATGGTTCTGCAGAATGTTCCACAGTGTAAGCCAAGAAGGTCTGATAATGAGTTGAAAGGATGAATGCTTTTCAGATTGTATTGCAGGCGAAAAGATAGCTCGAGCAGTGAATTTGATCCAATGTTGTCACTCTCAGTAGTTTTCTGCTGTAACACAGTTACTCTTTCTCTTACTAGGTGTTAGTGTAACACAAAGTGAAGGCACTGGAATTGAACAGCTAATTAAATCATGTCTTTTGATGTGGAGACCTAACAGAAAAAGGAACTAAACCATTTCCTTTGAACTTAATAAGAATGGTTTTACATATGTTCAAAGATCACGACTGTACCTTTCCCATAATTGGCAACATCAAATCTCTTTAATATATGCGTGTGGCTGAAATTTCAAATTCTTCCAAAATCAGAAAGATAAGCAGGTATGGATGAGATCAGGTAGGGCTACAAGCTAAAATTTGATTTCTTGTTGGCCTTCTGACCTTTTTCTAAAATGTGACAGTGGTTTAAGTAATTATTAATTTGGTCATACAGCACAGTTTAATCACACAGTGGCTGCAGTCTGTCTGCCCTTGCTGGCCTGCTGCATGTTGTGAAGCAGCAGGCATGATGGAAAAACACTTTGTAAATAATTAGCCTATTAATTAATGTCTGCAGTACAATAACTGGTGACTCAGTCACTGCCAATTAGATTTAGAGGTTATATTAGGACCAGGAGCCCAATGCCAAGACATAGATGTTATCCAGAGTTAGAACCCCAGAGGTGAAGGTCTTCATCCTCTACATTTCTAACCAAGGGTGGCATGCTGCAGGTGCAGGAGACAGGTTGGGCTGTGGTAACAAGACGGATTACAAAGCCAGTGCAGCCAGGTCTGTTTTTGGTGTACAGAAGCAGGGATTGACAGGTCCAGACATGGAAGATGTTATTATAGCCGCAGTCTGACATTTTCCAGGCATATAACTGGATATGTTTAAGAGTTTCCTTTACAGTACGTGTGCACACGTCAGCTCTTCCTCATCCTTTATTAATTTTTGCCTCTACGTAAAATAAATATTTGAGATAGGTTGGGCTTTATGCAGTAAAATCTTTGAAACTGACAGTATACACACAGATTGTATTTTGTGAGGCAAAAAAACCCCCCCAAAAAAACCCCAACACATTCTCAAATCACGACATTTCTTCCTAGCTCATTAATTTTTCAAAAGAACTGAGTTCACCACTTTGTTAGAAAATACCAGCAGTGAGCTTGGCAAAAATTTTTTGATTTGTGGTTTCTAATGGGGGGAATGTTCTGTCCAATGTGACACAACTTTCCTCCCTTTTAATCCATTCATGTGTGCTGTAATTGTATAGGCTTTAATTGCTTAGAAACCAGATGTTAAACTGGGCCTTTAATCACCACTTATTAAACGCCAGCAGTGTTATTACGTGTATTAATGAATGAATTTAAGACGATGAAAGCTAACGAGCTTCCCTGAGCCTAACGAGCCTCCAACATTGGCAGGGCCTTTTGTTGAAAGTGCTACAGTAGTTAGGGGGAGAGATGAGTGTTGTGTACTGAATGGAGTCAAAAGAGGAAGCTCACAAGTAGAATGTCTTCTTCAACACAAAGGCACTGGAGCAAGCGCTACATGTTATCTGCCCTAGGCCATTTCAAAAGTATATCAATTGACCTGTTTATCAAACCTCCATGTTTTTATTGGCATCTAAAAGTAGTGCTGCTCTTATCTCTTTATCTCTTTTTTTCTAGTTAAAGTCCTTTGGGACAAATTGTTTAAAGTATGCTTTATGCAGATGTATCTTTTTTCTTTAGTTCATGTGTTAACTGTAGTGGGTACAATTACAGCTGGGATATTTGTGCATTTACTAAAGGCTGCAAATTAATCACTTCTTGTCTCTTATGCCCACAACCCCAAACCCACCCTTCAGGTTACGTCTTCTGTATGCTCCATCGGCTTCCAGAGCAGCACGAGTGTCTGTTTGATCACATGGGTCGCGGACGTCAGGAGGCCGTCCTCAAAATGGTTAAGCTCGACCGCAAGGTGGGCCGCTCATGCCAGCGCATCGGGGAAGAGTGCTCTTGAATAGCCGTTCCCTCAGAAGAGTCTTTAACAGGGATATTATTTTTTCTTCTTGTGATTTTTTTTTTTTTTTCCTCAAGATTTTTGATTTATTTTTGGTGGGAGCGGGAATACAAACCTCCACCCTTTTTTCTTTTGAACATATGCTTGCTCTTTTTGAATTCCACTGTCACCTATATCTTGGTTGTTTTCTGCTTTTGTTGGCTTGATTATATCCCTGCTGCCTTTTGGGAAAAAAACAAACAAACCAAGGAGAGACAAAACAATAAAGAGCAAAGGAAATACACCATTTATTCCCTTTTTTTTTTTTTTTTTGCAAACTCTTGACTTCATGAAAATGAATGAAGTCAGATGAAATAATAAGACAAGAAATGCAATGCTTTATACAAATGTTTTTCTTGGAAGCCAGACTTTACTCTTTACCTCAGAAAAGGAAAGGAAAAAACTGAGGAGGAGGAGGAGGAGGAGAAAGAAAAGGTTATCTTTCATGTACTCCTTGGCTTTGGCGCTGTTTATAGACTGTGCTCTTTACCTCAAAATCAGACCAGAGCTGCTTTGTACTCCGCGCCAAGCATGGACTTTGTGAAGCAAACGAGTAAGCCAGCCTCAGTTTAATTCAGTGTCTTACCCCCTGGCCATCAATCACCCATAACCCTTAACCTCTAGAAACACAAACACCTGTTAAAATCATCCACCTCAGGATACTGAAGCTCAGTCTTCCTTCCTCCCATCAACTTCCATCCTTCTCTTCTGCTCTACACAACACAATTTTTTTCCCTTTCATTTAGCATTGTTGTGAAGGTGTTTCTGCAACTGCGGATGACAAAACTGTTGGGGAAAGTCCGTATTCAGAACTCGCAGTGTGTTCTGGACTCAGACACGCACATTGGTGATGGGAACAGTAAAGTGGTTGTTCTTGGATAACTGAGAGACTCGTCTTCAGTGTCGGGATATGACCGAGGAAGACTTTTTGAAGATTTTCTGTCTTCCTCTTTTTTGTCTCTGTATCTCGTTTTCTTCAAACCTTCCACATGAAGACATTTCCTCTTCACATCCATAATCTTTTTCAGCAAGTGTGTGCAGGATGTGTACAAACTTCAGGAAGACAAAATTTACAGGACATGATGGACACAGCGTGCTCATGATTTAGGTATGGACCTGGAATGTCTGCATTGTTACACGTTACTGTACTTTTGCTAACACATACAGTTTGACTCTGGTGATATTTTATGCTCTCAGCTGTTGTTCACCTTGAGCACAAACAGGTAAAATCAAACATTGCTGTACACATAGTTTGAACTGAAGCTGCAGGAGCAAACCAAAAGGTCCCTTTTTGGGATTGTGATAGCAGTCCAGGTTTCATTATGTTTTTAGTTATCCACACTTTTAAAGTTCTATTTGTTCCCAGCTTTGAAGCAAGACTTTGTGTGGGTGTATTTGACTCCTTTTACCAGTCCTTTAATATCCCTTACTATAAGTTCTGATTTCCAGCTAGCATGATGAGATCACATGCATTCTCCTCCTCCTGCCTTCCTCTTTGCTTTTCTCATCTTTCCCTGTATTGATTGCTCTATTTTCTCTTGTTTCACCCGTTAGCCCTCTTTCTTGTTGTGCTGTAGATGAGGGAATAGGTCTGGAGTAATTAATCCTGAAAGTTAAAATCAGCGAATGATTACCTTCCAGAGGTTCTCCAGGTGGACTGTGGAAGAACTGAAAAAAAAGAAAGCCTAATGAATGAATATTTGGTATCCTAAAGAAAAACTTATTTAACCTTATTAACATTTTGCATTTCAAACTTACACTGAGGTGTAGAGATGAATTTCTTTTTTGGTTGTAATGGTATAAAATGAGAAGGTCACTCGTGTAAAATTCTATTTTTTTTTTCTTTTGCTTTACTGTTTGCTTCTCCTCTTCAACTTTTTTGTTTTATTGAAGAATAAACTGGATTAGACAAAATGTAGCAATCTTTGGTGTGTTTACTGACAAGATTGATGGAAATATTGTTTTATAGTGATTAAGAGTTTTATATATTTAGGTGCACCTTGCTCAGACTGTGTTAGGACTGCTTTTTGACTTCAGAACTACCTTAATTCTTTGAGGCAGACATTCATCAAGGTGCTGGAAACATTCCTCAGAGATTTTGTTCCATATTGACATGATGGCATCACACAGTTACTGCAGATTTGTCAGCTCCACATCCAAGACACGAATCTCTAGTTACACCACATCCCAAAGGTGCTCTATTGGATTGAGATCTGATGACTCATGAGCATGCCATTGGTCATGTTAAAGAAACCAGTTTAAGCTGATTTGAGCTTTGTGACATGGTGTTCTCCTGCTGGAAGCAGCCTTCAGAAGAAGGGTACACTGGGATCAGAAAGGGATGGACATAGTCAGCAGCAGTACTCAGGCAGGCTGTGGTGTGTATATGGTGCTCAGTTGGTACTAAAGGACCCAAAGTGGGCTGAGAAAATATCCCTGACACCATTACACCGACACATTACATCCAAATATATCAGCAAAAATTGAGACTCTTCAGCAAATGTTTTTCTAATATTCTGTTGTCCAGTTTTGGTGAGCCCATGTTTAGCCTCAGCTTCCCATTCTTAGCTGGAGTTTCACCTGCTTTGATCTTTGCTGCTGTTGCCCATCTGCCTTTAGATTTGACATGTTGAGCATTCAGAAGTGCTCTTCTGCATACCTTGGTTGTGACAAGTGGTTGCTTGAGTTACTGTTGTCATCCTATCAACTCAAAGCAGTCTGACCATTGTCCCCTGACCTCTTATGTCACAACAAAGCATTTTTGCCCAGAGAACTGCTGCTGACTGGATATTAGTCTCTCTCTTTTTTTTTTGAGCCATTCTCTGTAAACCTTAGAAATGGTTTACAGGAAAATACCAGGAGATCAGCAGAGTCCATCTGGCACAAACAACCATCCCCATTCTAATGCTTGTTTGAACTTCAGCAAGGCATCGTGACCATGTCTACATGCTTAAATTCATTGATTTACTGCTATTTACCTGGCACGTTATTAGGTGTACGTAGTAAAGTGTGTATGTGTATTTTTACAATTTTTATGAGTTTTCAACATTTTCAGGGAAACTGTAGATTGATGTTTAACTTCAGTCACTACTCCTCCCTTATTTTGTTGGCAGATTATTCTGAAACCTGGTGTGAGTATTCATTAGGCAAAGGTCTACAGAATGTTGTAGATAAATTTTAAATGATTTATTATTTATTTTTTAAACAAATTTTCAAAACTTTTAAGTAATACTGTACGTTGATGTTTAACATCAGTTGCTACTCCTTCCTTATTTATTGGCAAATTCTTTTGAAACTTAGTATGAATATTCATTGAGCGAAGGTCTTTTTTTTTTCTTTACAAATTTACAAAATTAAAAAAAGAAGTATATTCTCAGTGATCTTTGACCTAGAGCCAAATTAGTTTCCGTTCTGATGTATCACATACTGGACAAGTAAACCATTGGACGGTGGAGCTCTATAGCTCAAACGGTCTCTTGTAATAATATAAATGTCTGTTTACTCCCCACAGAAAGCTGCTATAAGTCTGCTCTCATTTATCTACCAAATCTGTGTACTTGTGTGTGGCTAATGGAGAATTTTAACTAAAGAGGCCTCTGATGGCAGTGGTGAGTCTTGTGGGTTGGCTGCACTAATTAATGTTGTTTAAAAAAAAAAACATGAAGCTATGATCAAAAGAAATCTTCAGATGTTGAAGTTGGTCAGCTGCCAGCATGAGTGTAATCTCTTGCCCTACTCTCACCTGAACTAAATCAAAACGACGCTATATTATATTGCCAAAAGTATTCACTCACCCATCCAAATCATTGAATTCAAGTGTTCCGGTCACTTTCATGGCCACAGGTGTATAAAATCAAGCACCTAGGCATTCAGACTGCTTCTACAAGCATTTATGAAAGAATGGGTGAATTCCAGCATGGTACCATGATATGATGCCACCTGTTCAGCACATCCACGTGTGCACAGTCAACTGTTAGTGGTATTATGACAAAGCGTAAGTGATTTGGAATGACAGCAACTCAGCCACAGTGGTAGGCCACGTAAAACGAGACAGCGGGGTCAGTGGCTGCAGAGGTCATGAACCTGGAATGGCCAAACAGCGGCACCCAAGCCTTATATCACCAAGTGCAACGCAATGTCTCGAATGCAGTGGTGTAAAGCACGCCACCAGTGGACTCTAAAGCAGTGGGGATGTGTTCTCTCACTCTTCTCTGTCTGGCAATCCGATGGACGAGTCTGGGTTGGGAAGTTGCCAGGAGAGAATGGTATTTGTCTGACTGCATTGTGCCAAGTGTAAAGTTCGGTGGAGAGGGGGATTATGGTTGCGGGGTTGTTTTTCAGAGGTTGGGAAAGTTAGTTCCAGTGAAAGGAACAGTTTGGACATGACCCCTTCCTCTTCCAACATGACTGCACATCAGTGCACAAAGCAAGGACCATAAAGACATGGATGAGTGAGTTTGGTGTGGAAGAACTTGACTGGCCTGCACAGAATACTGACCTCAACCCGACAGAACACCTATGGATTTTTTTTTAGAGCAGAGAGTGCGAGCCAGGTCTTCTCATCGAACATCAGTGCCTGACTTCATGAATACGCTTCTGGAAGAATGGCCAAAAATTCCCATAAACACTCCAAAACCTTGTGGAAAGCCTTCCCAGAAGAGCTGAAGCTGTTATAGCTTCAAAGGGTCGGCTGGCATCATATTAAACTCTATGGAATAAGAATGGGATGTCGCTCAAGTTCATATGCGTGTGAAAGCAGAAGAGCAAATACTTTTGGCAATGTGTTTATAGTGTGAGCACCTAATGTGAAGTAAATGTGAAAAGTTTCTTCTCTGTCAAAATAAGTGAAACTTTAACAATGCTGAAAAATGGACAATCTATAAATCACTTGCAATTTACCTCATTTTTAACTTTGCATAATTTTAATTTTACACCCAGTTCAGCATTGCAGGAGGCCTCAATTTAATATTTTAGTTACTTTGCTACTTGCCATTCTTTTGAATTTGGCTCAAGTACATTGTTTTTATTTATAATCTTTTAAGCCTCCACTAAAACCCTCTGTTTAGTTTTCCAGGGTCTATACTTTTCTTCTTGTTTTATATTGTCCTGATTATATCCTGACACCCTAGATGGAAAAAGTTCCAGGATTGGGTGGCAACAAGGAGCATAAGATCTGTATTTGCTGAAGGCTGCCTAGTGTTAGAGAGGGATTTAGGGGATAAGATGTTGTGGCCGGTGGTAAGTAATCTCCTTACAGCTCAACAAACAAGGAAGCCTGCAATTCTCTCCGCCTCCATTGGCTTCCAACTGTTATATACACCAACCCCGTATTGACTGTTGCCTTGTTAAATGCTTACTCTCTGCTCCTCTCCCTGTGTCTTTATGTCTTGACTGATATCACTTTCTCTCTGTCTGTCAGATGCACTCACAAGTGAGGGAAATGCTGATGTGTTTGTTCCTGCTTTAAAGAGTAGGCACCAGTTTGAATATAAGTTTAGTGAAAGAATAATCTCAGATATACAGTAAATGCAATAAAGGATAATGATTTTACAGTGTGATGAGACTGTTTTCCAGGCAGAGCTGGATATTCAATATAATAGTAAAGTCACTTATTAGTCTTATTAAGTTTGAGTACTCATTGGTGTGAAAGCATGTCTGTAATTACATCTGATGCATTACAGCCACTTAAGGACAGAGGATGTTCCTTACTCGTTTATAATTCAAGTAAATGACACAGGCGAACACCTCGTGTCAGATTTTGAGGATGCAGATTACATGCTTCATATGCTTCGGATGTGTGAGATTTAAATCTGAAAGACTGTCGCTTTGTGCTTAATTTTACGAGAGGTCTCTGTGCTGTTTTACACGGGGAAAGCACTGCAAAGAGATTTATGGTTACCAAAAAGCAGCTGTAGAAAAATGAAGGATAAAATTATAGAGCCACATGGAGGTTGCCTAAATTTGATCAGAATCCACGACCTTTGGTGGAGAGCCAGACTGCTGTGAAAAAATTTTGCTAATAAGCTTGTGTTCAATATTTATGTGAAAAAAAAAAAATCCACACAGCTGACATGTTTTTATAAGACTAAATTAAATGACCATGTTTAATGCAAAAGTGGTCATTTGCAGTGAATTCAGACATTGTCAACTCGACTCTACAGTTCCTCTCTGGTCTATGAGCCTTTTTATTTTAAACTCATTGTTTTGTTTACAGGCCTGCACCTTTGCAGGTGCAACTGTACTTAGCAAAATGCTCTGATAAACCCGGTGTACACTAGCTGCTCGCCACAAAATCTTGGTAAAGCAACTGCTGAAAACTGCAGTCCATTTAACTCCTGCTAGAAGTTCTTTAGGAAACAGTGGAAGCCACAAAAAGAGATCAGATTAACACCAAATCACATACCCAGAAATAGAGTACTGTGCAAATAACTTGAGCTACCTCTTGTTTATTCATATTTCGCTTCCAAGGAGCCAGACTTTCTTGTAATCTCTAAAGTGCTCCTGAGCAACAGTTCTGGCTTTTTTTGAAGGTCTTTCAAACTTCAAAATTTCTTTGGACATTGGCTGCTTTTTCACTCATCCAGCCCATGTACCTTGCAATTTTCAGAGGATTTTTTTTTTCATTTGTTGAGAGACAAAGTTAAAGAGGCAAGGCTATGATAGTTTGAACATGTCCAGATGAGGGACAGTGGATACATTTTTAGCAAAGGAAGCCGAGTATGGATTCGGCAGGCAGGAGGAAAAGATGAAGACCTCAGGGGAGGCTCATGGATGTAGTGAAGGAGGAGATGCAGATGTCCGTAAGTTGTGGTCGTGGTACTTCAGCGTCTAGCTAGCTGGCAGAAGAGGAGCGAGCATAAATGGAGTAACATGTTGTGGCAGGTAATTTCAAATGCAACATTTCTATCAGCTCAACAAATATCAGCAAACACGCAAACTGTTTGTGTGCAGTTTGCCACACAGTGTGTCTGCTAGCTAAAAGAACAGCTGCTGTATTTGCCAGAATGAGTTCACTCAGAGATGGAGAAAGAGGAAGAAAGAGGAAGCAGAGAGGTTATATTTGAAGGTAAGGACTGCTCGGTGACATTTGATAAACTAGAAATTTAAAGCCTACATGTAATGTCCTCAAAAAATCAGATATTGATCTGTATATGATGTGAAGGTTTTTTTTTTTTTTCATATTGTGAAATTTGTTATTTAAAGAGGTTGGTTTGCTGTACTGTATTTACAGTAAAGCTCTGTGCTGGACTGGTGCACAGTGTCTGTGTTCGTGGTGTGAGTTTGTTTTGGTACATCAAGTGTAGCAGAGATGAATTTGAATTTAAGCTTGTGGTACTTAGATTCATTCATTGGATTCAACCTTTATACAAATAGTGTGCTGTCAGTGTAGGGGCTATCTTGGGAAATACTAGGTTACTTCTTGTTGAATTCACTTCATCCACCAAGAGCAGCAAACCTCAGAGCAGCGGCAGCACATGTCAGGTGATCACAGTCTGTACCCAAAGAAAATCTACTAGAGCTCACAATAGGAATTATTATGATTCTTTTCCCCACGCTGAGCCACTACAACTGATCTTAGAGTTCCCCCACCTGCCAAATCCCTCTTTAACTCCTGACTGTACTAATATTAGTGTTTATGTGTGGAGGCAGTCACCCTCTACAATGCAGGTAACAGATTCAAGCTGAGTACATTCATTAGAATTAAGGTTGGAATAATGTTTGTATTCTCACTTTATACCATTTTATAATATTATTATATCAGGTTCAGTTAGCTGTACACAAAAATAGCTGGTAGAAATGTCCTTCAGTAAGCTACTTTTACTGTCTTACTTTGAGTACATTTCAGAGCCTGTACTTTTTTACTTTTCCTTGAGTAAAGAAGTTAAATCAGTACTTCAACTTTTACCACAGTATTTTTTACACAAGTATCTGTACTTCTACTTTAGTACAGAATTTCTGCACTTTTGCCACCTCTGGTGGAAGTAGAAAAAAATTTTGTTTAGCCACTTAACACTGACCTATGAATTATTCAAGCAAAAAAGTCACCCAACTCAAGGGTCTTCACATAAAAGAAAACTTAACCAAAATAACCAGTTTAAAATTGTATTTTTAGGTACTTTGTTACTAGCAGCCTATTCCAAAAACACACACAATTTGTCCCATTTCTTTAGTTTAATCTATGAAAAATGCCTACTGTAAAATATGTTGCAGTATGAAGAACATGTGTGTATGTGCTTTTTATATCTCTGCTACTAAACTAGTTACTAGGTTTTAAAAGGCAATGTCACGGATCACTTTCAGCACCCCCACCACATTTCTACTAATGTTATCTGCAGTAAACTATTAACATGCGTAGCCTATGTATTAAAACGTACTGTTTAATATGCTTTGATTTTTAAGTCCGTACAGTCAAATAAGGCATAATTCCCTTACAAGCAATAGACTCCAGCACCAGCCATTAATGTTCCAACGATCTTTAACCACCACAAAGTGACTTTATTCTGCAGGAACCTCAAACAGGCATGCTGCTGACATTTGGTCAGGTTTAAGAGGAAATTAGCAGCAATGGTGGCAGATTCAATCCCAATATAGCCATAACTGTCTGTCTGACATTTTTTTCCATGTGACCTTTAAGGAAGAAGCTGACAGCACACTTCTTTTCAATTGCTGGCTGACTTCGACAAAGAAAGGTAAAGAGTAAGAGGATGAGAATTTAATGAAAAATTGCAGGTGAATTTGGAGGTCTGTATTGCAGTGAGAGGCTGTAATGGATGGCGAGCAAGAGAGGGTTTCAAATTTTCAAACTGATCTCAAACATTAATCACGGTCATTCTAAATCATAAATCCATAATGTCCTCCGGTGCACTTGGTTTCACAAATCTAAATTTATTAACATGACTACCTGAAATTACTTAAAGTTTTTCAAACTGAGTGTTTTGCTAAAGAAATCCACTCTGGTGCTGACTATGTAAAAGAGGTGTGTAAAGCTTTTTATGGCTCCAGAGAGGGTTGTGTACAATCTGACAAATGTTTTCAAGTCACTGATGTCAGTGTCAGTTGAAGACTACAACTTTGAAGGCTACATTCTACTTAGGATCTTTTGAAAATTGATTTCACAACCACACTCAAAAAATGTTCACGGTAAAGAGTGTGTTTTCATCCATTTCATCATGCACTCATTCTTTTGAATGCCTTTTTATCCTTCCACAAATAGCCCACAGCATAAGATGGCATCTTATTAGCACTTTCTCCATCAGTACAGTCATCATTGATTTCCAGTTTCTCAGCTCTTTTTAAACTGCCAATGGAGCAGCTTGTTTGCATCTCTGTACTGGGTTTCTGCTTCTTGGCCGGCCCTATAACCTATCTATCTATCTATCTATCTATCTATCTATCTATCTATCTATCTATCTATCTATCTATCTATCTATCTATCTATCTAGTTCACAGTCAGTGTGCCTTCCACCCAGTATTCATATTTCTAAATAAATAAATATATCCTATTTCAGTTTGGGGACTTAAAGACAACACATAACTTAATATTAACCACAATGCTGTTTCACTAGTTGATAATGATATTCTACTAGATAAGTGAAAACTTAAGTAACCTAGAAAAAGAAAAATCACCACCTATATTCACAGAGATAGATAGACAATGTTATTCGTTGAACATCATGTTATTGAAATCAGGAAACAGGTGCCTAAACAGAGGATACCAGACACTGAAGCAGGAAGTATAAACAAAAGCAACTTTAATAGAACCCGTAGATGAAACAAAGGCTGGCGGGGACTCACACTTTAACAAAAGCACCTGCAGAGTCCAGGCAGGCACAATCCTGCCAGCTTTGAGGTAAGTTATGCTGTACTGGTTCAATATCTAGAGAACACACTTTGTTGTGGAGCTCTGACAGGCGCAAGATACAAACATCATGCTGTTTGTTGATTCTGACACGGGTGTCCAAATTCACAACCTTGAGAGAGCATGACAGATATTCAGAGTGGAAGCGTGGCAGTGCAGACAGAGCCACAGCCTTGTTAAAAGAACATCACCAGCTGACTGGGAATACTGACTGTGCACTTCACACGGACTGTATATTCTTGGATTTCTCAAAATAACAGAAAACACATGTCACTTATGTGAGGATGATCCCAAACTGCAACTGGTTCCCCCCTTTTTAACAGCCTAATGCATTTTATTGTGGATCTATTCATGAGTCACATCTTGAAATTTGTTACTGAGCCGTAAACAAAATCAAATATACGTAACACTATCAAAGCACTGCATTAAGCAGGCACATTTTCGTGACAGCCATGCAAGTGTAAATGATTACGTCTTAGTGGTAAGAATCATAGACTTTCTATGGGTTGTGAGTGATTCTAAGTCTTTCTTGATATTCTATGAACTACAATGTTCCACCCACACATTCTGCTGAAACACATTACATCCTTATTTTGCTCATGTACTCTGTTTATACTCTACGGTGAGTGTGAACTTCCACCCATAATATCACATCAGCAGCCTCCAAAAGAAAGAAATAGGTCAACAGTGAAATTATTTAATAGCATTGTTTTTTTAATAATTAAAAATAGAAAAGAAATTGGTTTAGACCTATAATTCTCTAGTTGGTTTTCTAGGAATGCTGTTTTTTTCCCCCGCCATCTAAAATCTGCTCCCATTCACACCTGTGTGCAGCTTCTGTCCAGCTGAGTCACAGACAGATGCCTTTTATATTTATGCTGATAGAGAAATAATAGGTCTGTTATTTGGATCAAAGCGATGCAGCTCATGGAAGATAAGATGAAAAACAGAACAATGTGAAGTTGAAAAAGTTGTGGAAGAGAAACTACTGTTATCAGAGTCATTATCTGAAATCTGAAGACAGCATTTGTCTGCTATAATATTAATTTCACTTTAAATTCCATTTACCAGTTGCTCAAAACACAAATATTATTTCATATTATCTTGCTTCTAGTTACCCAAAAAAATGAATGTCTTCATTTCAGTAGGAATATAGGAGTGCTCCTTGACTTCTGTTACTCTCAAAAATGTTAAAAATCCCATATTAATAAATAAATAATAGCTTAAAAGACTAAAATGTCTTTGCATTTTACTTTGTATGTGGAGTCCTGCTGGTGACCAGGAAAATATCAGCATTTTCATGTCAAGTCCCCGCAGTCGAAGCCACGCATTTTGTGAGAAGCTACTGAAAGGAAAAAGGTCCTTTTGCAAATTAACAGAACTCATGTGAAGATGTTCTGTCTCGACATGCCGGAGATAAATAAAGCATTCTTACATTTACTCTTTCTTTAGACAGAAGAAGCTACTTAAGAGCTAAATTCAAGACGTTTATCTCAGATGTACACACACACTTGCACAGCTACATCAAGAGTTCTTTGCTATCGGCTTGATCTAAAATACTGTACATCTATTTGCCAGCATTTTTCTTTAAGGTACCACACACACATATAAATACTCTAAGAGAAATACAAGGTTAGCTAAGGAAACCGCATACATAGTTTATCAATCACAGGGTGGACCTTCTATTGACTTACTTTTCTTTCTCTCCCAACTAGGTAACCATTACAATCTCCTGAAGTGTGATCTTACATAAACCACAATAGAGTGTTTGCTCATGTGTTGTATGTGTGCCTATATGTTTTGGTGTATGTAAGTATATCTGCACTTTTTGTATATATATATGTTTCAATTTCTTTACCTTCATGTCTGTAAATGTCAGCTTGCGTGTTTTTGCAACACAGTAACATTAGTAACACTTCATAATACAGTTCATGACCAGTGGTGTCGTTTGCTAGCATTTGCATATACTTCTTCTGAGCTGACAGTGTCCTTTAGGCCAGGGCATGACTCCACAAACATTTCAGGTCTGAGCCCGTCAAGGTCATCCCTCATTCTGAATGAGAGAGCTCCTCTCTTTGGAAGCTATCTATTCCTGTAAATACAATAACTAAAATGTATTACAGCCCCCACCCCAAAGTAATGTGTAATTATAATGTAAGGATGGAAGGTTAACTTAATAATACTATGTAATTACAATGTAAGAGTGGGAGACATTGGTTGTCCTTTCCTCTAAAATACAAATTACATCAAAATGCTTAAATGATCTGAAACCTCTAAATTATTATTCCCTTCTTCTACTGTTAAGTATTGCTAGGTACTAAACATTACAGTCTACATTTAGAAAAACTGCATTGTAGATGCTGGGAAATTACAGCATATGTTGCAGGGTGCAGGCTATTCAAAACCTTACAAAACTCAACACATCCAGTATGAAGAAGTGGTTTGACCACTAAATGACCACGCGCGCACACACACACGCTCATGCGCACACACACACACAGTTCCTCTCTTTTCTGTTTGCACTATTTCTGTTTCCACCCTCAACATCTCTTTGCCCTTGTTGGCATTTCCATAATCTCTCTCACACACTGCTATCCTTATCTGCAGCTGATCTAACCACTTTAGAGGACTGAAAGGCTGCCACTGAGTTTCTCTGTATGTATACACACACTCAAGTAAAATATAGATCTGAAAACAAAGCTTCACACTGTGCTAGTATTTTTGATCAACAAAAACTAAGCTTTTCAAAACTACTAAGCAGAGTAAGCATTTGTCAAGATAAAGCAACAACAGACATGGCTGACATGCTCCTCACCAGTGATGTTAGAAAGCCATCTACATGAAGCTGCTGAATCTTTGTCTTTTTTTTTTTATTGTGTAGGTTTTTGTCGTTGATGTATTCCCCTTTATCAGCTGGCTGCACAAATGTTTGCAAATGATCGAAGGTCATAAATAATAACATCCCTGTAATCACCTCAGGAATTACTCAGACTTGCTGAGCAGATACCATTTATGACCCTACATTATCACCAAAGCATAATAAAGTGCTTTGGCAATATGCCTATTGTTTTCACTGCAGATTACACTCCAGGCTATTTTGGGCTCGGTCCTTTTCTTCACTGTTTCTGATGTGAACACGGTCCAAATGAGAGAAAAAGCCTCACAAAAGGATATGAGAAAAGCAGGAGAAGATGAAAACATAACGATCAGATCAGAAGGGTCTGTTGACTTAAACCTGAAATAATTGATTTTCCTTCCATAACTGGGGACAAAAGAAGCAATTTATTAGCACAGCATTGTCATATTTGTAGAGGAATCTTGGTAGGAACGGTTTAAATTCATCTGGTGTCATGTTTTGGGCCATGTGGTGCTTGTGCAATATTAACCTTTTCGGCTCTGTTTTTGGTATTTACCAGCTCCCAAGGAAAATACCTGGCACTTTACCTGCTGAATTATTCATTATGCTCATTAGCTTTTTGCTAACTGTGAACTAAAACAGTAAAGTTACAGGCCACAGAATTAAATATGAGCTAAGGTTCAATCATATTGAAGAAGAGCAAAGCTGCGCTGAAACTCTTTGTGAGAACTCTTTGTAGTTTCATCACTGCAAGTGATAATTTCAAATGGTTTTCATATTGTTATCTTAGACATTGTTACTGTAATATAGATTGGCTCATTAATTGTTCATTTCCATGTCTGATCATTCTCTATTTTATTATAGACATTGCAAAATTCTCCAAATCCAAATCTATTTACAAAGCACATTTAAAACAACAGTGTTGACCAAAGTGCTGGACATGAAACAAAGGGTTACACAATAAAATAAGAACTACACCATACACACATGCACACACACATCAATAATTATATCCAAGAAATCACCTAAACAGCCTAAATACATAAGCTCTCATTCCGGTTTGAAAGCCAAAGAATAAAAATGAGTTTTAAGGTGTATTTTAAAAACATGCAAGGTGAGGGGGTAGCTCATTCCACAGAGCAATGGCTGAGAACCCTCGAGCCCCCCTGTTCTTAAATCTAGTTTTTGGAAGGAGGAGTAACTGGTCAGCAGATCTCAGTGACCTTGAAGGTAAAGGATGTTGGAGAGGTTTAAGATAACAGTTAATTGTACTAAACAGAACACAAGGTTTGTGAGAATTATTTAAAATAATATCAGTGAAACGCTTAGTCTTTTCAGCCTTCAAAGTTCTTTGATAATTGGGCCAACTTTCCTTGAGAACGTCATAAGCCACCTGTGGCTCATCCGTCTTCCATTTGCATTCTGCTTTCCTGCATTTCCTGTCTGGCAGCATAGGTAACATCATTCAACCATGGCTCAGGTTATGGTCTAAGATGTATGGTTTTAATTGGACCAATAGTGTCAAGGATATTTGTAAAGAACAAAGAAGTTGACTCTTCAGAATTTAAACACAGGAAGGGCGGAGGGGGGTGTCACGTGGTAAGGCACCCCTCTATACATAACTTTCAAATCCAATATTTGTTGATCTAGTGACAAGACGAAAAGCGACGTCCTTGACAAATAACAATGACGAAGCAAATTCAATCACGGAGATGGGCTAGCACTGCAGCAGCTAATGTCAGCAAACCAACAGACTCTCCGTCACCAAGTAAGGAGCTGCCAGAAACTATGGACACTGCGGCTCTAATTCATGATGTAACTCAGAATTTCAGCGACATTGTAGAAGGAAAATTCTCTAAGATTTCCGAGACTCTAGAAAAAATTTCCACAACTTTAGAGGGCCAGTCTAAACGCATCACCGCGGCGGAACAGAGTCTTGGATGTTGAGGATTATGTGGCTGCCCTGGGAACCAGACTGGCCCAAACAGAAAAGAAAGTGAAGCAAATGGCTGATGTTATGGTTGATTTGGAAAACCGCTGCAGACGGGACAACATTCGCGTCCTCAATCTGGAAGAAGGTACGGAGGGAAAACATCCTATTCAGTTTTTTGAATCATGGCTACCCACTGTGCTTGGCTTAGAGGGGAACCCTGGAACCAAAACTCACATCAAAATCTACCGGTCACACCGTAGCCTGGGACTGCGGGGAGCACACCCATGGCCGGTGATTATTAGACTTCACAACTCCAGGGATAAACCGAGGATACTGGCAGCGACGCGGGCAAAGCCTAACCTGGAATATGAAGGAAGGCGGATCTTCATCCATCAGGATCTGTCCTCCGCGGTTCGAGAGAGGCGTCGAGCCTTTAACAACGTGTGTAAAACCTTGATAGACAAGAGGATCCGATTCAACATGCGCTACCCGGCTGTCCTCAGCATAAACCTCAACGGCACGGAGCACCGGTTCCAAACACGGAGTGAGGCAGAAGATTTTCTTAAAAGGCTTGAATAGAGGGACTAGATAACACTGGACTGAGATTTCCGTTCACTGCGGGACTTCATGGCCACACTTCACTGAGGACTGAGTAAACACAGGAAGGGCCTCTCTGTCACCATGGCAGCATTGAAAGATGCAGCGAATTGGACAGCCATTGAGGGTTTAAACATACGACAAATGTGAACTGGAACACACCTCTTAGCAGTGAGGCAGGGAAGCAAGATCTCAAATACACCTGGCTTATGATCAGAGAAAACAACTTCAAAAACTGCAACATTGATAACAGACCATATGATAAAACAAGGTCTACCGTGTGATCATGCTCATGCAAGTTCTTTATGTTTTCAGATAGTTAATTATGAACGAAGTCTTCTAAGCCTGTTCCAGCCCTCTTCCAAATTATAAAAAAAAACCTCATCAAACTTCAGAGGCATCTATAGAGACAATTGAACAGCCTACCAGACCAGTCAGCTAATTTAAACTGTAAAATATTAACTATGCAGACTCATTAACCACAACCTTATTACAGAGTCCAATAAAGGCAAAAGAAAGTCTGTAATTTCTGCCTATGAAATAAAATAAAAAAAAGTAAGTAAAATAAAAAAAATTGTTTTTGCTCCAAGAAAATATGATAAAATAATGAAAGTTTCTTAGTACAATAATCCTGCAAATGCAAAGAATTCAATACATCTTTTGACCAATTTATAATTCAATAGCACCTTGGAGAAAAAAATAAAATTGTTCCAGTCCCCTGAAGGCAGAAAAATATATTAGCACATGCCAGAACCAGAGAGAAAGCAGTTTGATCAAGACATGAAAATTATTCTTCCTAAGTTGTCGTCTTGCGCTATTATTTTATTGTTCTGTTCGTTAAATCCTTTTTTTTTTCTGTTGCACACTCACTGACAGAAATTCACAAGGTCTAACTATTATCTGAATGATATCTCAGTTCTATGTAATTGCTTTTGCAATAATTATTTCCTTCCAACAAAGCTCATTGATCTGAAATGGAATAGGGATCAGGAGAATGGGGGGCTTGGATGAGGATGTGAAGGGTCTGCAAGGAAAACCTGAGCTCGTCTGTCAGGAAACTCTGACAACACAATCTCTCAGACCCCTCCTACCTCGCCTCCAATTCCATTACCCAAGTAGTGATAAAATTTCCCAATGACACCTAGCACCACTGCATCTGCAAGAGGCAAAGACAGAAACATAAATTTAATGTAGCAGTGCTGCATAGTGTCTAATTGTTAATTGTTGTAATATCACGTTGCAGGCAGTGGTTGCTATGTTTCTACTCTGTGTGTGTGTGTGTGTGTGTGTGTGTGTGTGTGTGTGTGTGTGTGTGTGTGTGTGTGTGTGTGAGTGAACAGGACTGAGAGGAGAGGCAGTATGAAAGCAAATGTATTTATCCAGAATGATCAATGATATCAGACAGCTCAGTGTTCAGGTTGGGTTTCAGAGGGGCGGCTGCTATAGTTTTACAGGTATCTATATAAAAGAGAGGACATTTGTTTTCAAAAGAAAAACCATGCATTGCAGTGCAAAAAGGAAACAGTACTTTTAATGAATTGTATTGAAAATACTGTAAAAAATAATCACAAAATGTGTCTCACATGTATGCAGATACATCATTCCTATCTTCTCATTTCTCAGTTTTTACATCCTTGATTTCATTCTTCTCCTTTTCTCCTTGCACCTTAGTCCCTCCCAACTGAAATGTGAGTGGATGAGGCAAAGAAGAAACAAAGACACAAACTGAGTTAATTGTGGAGGCCTGCTTCCACCATAGAGTTTTGTTTGTTTATGTTTTTTTCTTTTTTAATATATTGCAGACTGATCTCTGGGTCACAGGCAGGAGAATGGAGGATAGAGGAGGCACAAAATCGAAAAATGAGAAGAGCCCATTCAGATCTGTCTAGAACTTGATTGTAGTCCATCTGTGCCAAATGGACGGGACTGACTGAACGGCTTGCACAAAGTTTAGAAAGGCACACACCAGTGCATTTATGATCCTAGAATTCTGCGATACTGCACATCAGGACAAAAGCAAAGTCATGAGGTCTACGCAGTGCTGTACTCTCAGGGCAAGCAAGGCAAGCAGCGCTTGTCTAGTGAAATGTAAAAATAGACGTCAACTAAAACATACCAAAGAAAAGCCATCTCTCCTCTTTCATCTCAAACAGGGTTCTATCATAAACTGTTTACATTGATCCTTTACATTACTGCCATCTTGTGGCTGCAGTTGGCTATTGTCTCTGGAAGCAGAATTAATATAGCTTGATAACAGAGCTGCTGAAATCTATATGGGGTAGGCAGTCACATGGGGTCTGTCTGTGTCCTGTTAACAATCGCTTGAACTTGTTAAGCTGAGAGGCCAGCAGCGTTTTCTGGTTGTTTGTGCCTTCGCATTGTGAATAAATCTCTCATTTCTGATGGGAGACTGATGGGAGATTAGCTTGCTAGGCAAGCTGCCCGTGACTCTGCTTTCACTGCTCTGAGATCAGTTACCATCTACATTTTGTGTGGAAACAGAGCTAGCATTAGCAAGTAAACGAGAACTCTCATTTATCATTATAAGAGGTGTCTTCTCTTAGTAACCACCTTGGCCTACATGTGTGATGTAAGAAACTTTTAATAACTCGTTTAGCATGTTAGCAATGAAAGTTTTGATGCTAGAGAGGGGAACTCTGCCATATCCAGTTTAATAAAACCACTTGGTTGACTGAATGTACAAAATTTAACTAGCTGTTTTGCTAATGCATCAGCTTCAGTAATAGTTTTAATTAGATACTTGCAATTGACCATGTGACACAGTGCTCAAGCCTTTTGATTCAGCTGTGATTAAAAAAATACATATATTATTTTTAAAATCAAGTTGCAGTGGCCTGTGTTTCTGAGCTCATTAAAAGCATTTTAAGAGATATGTGATCCTCACAGGACAGCCATACTACAAGCATATGGTGGTACGATGATATAGAATATGAGGTATTGCTGTACATTAAACAGAATATAAAACATTTAAAGTGAGCTGAACATCAAACATCTGTGTGGAAGTATATTATTCTTTGCTAATCATCAATATGCTAAATGTCTTGCTGTTTATTGAATTGTGATGGTTTGAGTTAGGGGGAAGACTTCCATTTAATACAAGGAGAGACAAACCAGCCATCAGAGGGTCACTATACTTAATGTTTCTAGCTTGTGTGAACAAGAGAGGGGGGATACAGATGGAGAATGCAGGATGTTTAACCCATTTGGGAAGTGTCATAAAACCC